>OY720462.1:39259544-39702044 GCA_963082715.1 Harpalus rubripes | reverse complement strand
GTTACCCATTAATAACAAAATTTAAACACTGGCTGGTATGGTATGACTAGCGAATTAAAGTTATTTCCCTATATATTTGATTTGAAAGGAAACTGACCCTTATGTATTCCGTCACAGAAGATTAGAATTGTACGCAATACCAGTAGGCATTTGAAATGACCTTAGCAAGAGGATTCATGGATGTATTTAAAAAATTTAGTACCGCAAATTTTAGTTCGTTCGTCTCAGGTGTAAGCAACCCTAGAGTCAGAATTACTGTTAGAAGAAATTAAAAATAATTCTATTTCATAGGTTTGCCAAACTAAATAGTGTAAAGATCAAAATATTTTGTTATAATCAACATAAACGAAAAATGTTTAAAATATTTTAAACGCACCCCTGTTTTGATATTCAGTTACCCTACTCCGCCATCTATTTTCAGTCATAGTAACGTATTTCTGTGCTTTCCTAGTCCAGTATTTAAATGGGTTCATGCAAATTTTCATACCTGAATATTTCGTACAATCCTATTCTTCTCTAGGGTTTCAAAAGAAATCACATCTATAAAATAATTTAAACGTCAATTTTCATTTGCTAGTCATACCATACCTTTTACTATACATGCGGGGAATCCATACCTAAACACAATATTTATCTTTTTGCTAGATCCGACACAGTCAATTTGTGTCTTGGAATTTAATATGTGTGTTGGATTTCCCTAATTATTTTAGGTTAAAATAAAAGTTGTAGAGCGTAAAATTCGACATCTGAATCAATACGCAAAATTAATTTCAATTGCTTTGTAACGATAGAAATTAGCTATGAAACTGTCGAAAATAGCGATAGCCATGGAGTTGAGACAAAATAAATAACATCTAACGGTTTATCTGTTATATGAGGTTAATTTATTTTTATTAGGTATTATCTGTAATTTCTGTTTCAGTGAACAATTATCTACAGAGTGATCAAAAACGGTTGAAAGTCACGTAACCACTTTTGTTCCAAATTATTGTCACACTTAATATAGCAAGTGATATGATTATCATCGATGATATTCTCGAGTGAAACCGAGTTACAGATTTCACGTGTGCTGCTTCGTTTTCACGAGCAATAGCTTCCATTATTAATCATATCACGAGCTTATATTTAATGAGAGAATATAATGAATTTTTGTGACACACTGTGTGTGCTGCTACCTTAACTTTTAATATATTGTATTACAACATGGTTAATTTGACAATTGCCTTATTGTTTTCATCCTTATTGATATCAATTCAACGATTATCACACATTTTTATAATCAAAATAACTGTCAATGTCAAATAAAGAAAACAAATCCCTTAGTAACGAATATAAATAAGGTGATAATTTCTTTGTTTTTTATCATGGCTGTGATTTGATTGGCGGAAAACATGTCATGTGCCTCATGAATTATATTCTCGAAATTATTTATTAATATTTTATAATTCATCTAAACTATATTCCATATATGACAGATGATGACAGGTGCATGACATTTTATTAATATCATTGTCATACGCTGATTCATTTGATTTTTGATTCTAATACCCACTTAAAAAATCTTTAATTTCATTTCATTATGGTTTTTAATGAAGAGCGTTACAGATTTCATCTTGAAGCATATTTTGGTTCGGATGAACGTAAAGAAGACGGTTCTTGGGATATTCTTATAACAGCTAGCAAAATTCGAAAGGAACGCTCATGGAAATAGTAATACTGTCATATTAAGTAAGCGGCAAATGTCAAAATCGTATGGAGCGGCACACTTCAGCCATTTTTGATCACTCTGTATTAATTTAAATTGATAATTGTTCATTTGAATAGAAACTACAAATAATATTTAAAATAAACTAAATTAACAACTCAAATTCTATGGCTATTGCTATTTTGCAGCTGATTTTTTACTTTTTCATAGCTAATTTCTGCCCTTACAAAGCAAACCAAATTAATTTTGCTTATTGATTCAAATGTATAATTTTATGGTCTACAACTATTATTTGAAACTTTTTTACCTAAAATAATTAGGGAAGCAGGAAATTACGAAAGTCTGATTTTATGTTTGAGTACCTGCATAATAGTATATTAAGTATTAAGAACGGTAAGGAAAGTTTACCGGTCGACTTCGCTCAGTCCCCAATTTTGTCTGAGTTCGGTAATTCCTTAACGTTCGTGATGCTTATACTTTTTTTTGCTCGATCGACGCACAAAATTTAAAAGCAAAATAAGTTATTAAAAAAAATTATTTGTTATTTTTGAAGTAAGCTTTGATTTTTGTCTTTATTTATTTACCGTCTCGCCTCCTGAACAGTAAGTGAAGCACATCACTTACCGATTCACATCACTTACCGTTCAGTAATTTGTAAATAAGACCTACTATCTTGGAAACCCTATCGGTGAACATAAAAAATAACCCGATCGTGCAAAAAAGAGCTTAACACCGAAGTAAATTCATGAAGACATGGCAAATACTTTGGGAACATCTTGTCCTTACGACATAGTTATGGCAGATGGGCGAATCAAACTTAAAAACATTCTGACCAATGAATTAGGAATGATAACTTCATTAATCAATTTTAAGTTCGATTAGACATTGCTATTTTTAAGATATTTGTTGAAATTTTCCCTTGCGCTTTTCTGAACGGGTCACGTATTCTGCTCTGCTGCCAGTTGTAGGCTCCAGCCTTCTGTCTAGCCTATCGGCGCCTTGGTGGCGTCTCGTGCTCGTGTAAACTGCCCTCACAGGACTACACAAGAGCGTCACGAATGTCACGCATCAAAGAGATGAGATAGTCAGCATCAACACGTAGAAAAATTTTGAGATTTAAGTGTTGTTCCCACGTTTCTTTGCAAATGACAGAAAAGTAATGAAAAACTACGGCCTGCTATATTTTACACGTGATCCTTACAACAAATAAATAATCCTTAATCCTGGCCAGGATGCGCAGACAATAGTAAAAGGATAAATTTATTGTCCTAGAAATCTGAACACATTGTGTATTTGAAATGTACGAATTGTATGAAATGAAGAGTTAACAAATTCAAAAGTTCCATTCAACTTAGAATCCTTTTGTTCCTTAGTGTGCGACTTGCATTACTCAAGTTCAATTCCTTGTTTGACACAAAAGTTAGCGATGTATAAATCACAGCGTACTGAAGAAATTTAAATAAGAAAAAAGTTAATTTATTTTTTTCTCAAAGATACAGTCGAACTTCGATAACTCAAACCATGACTTGCCACAAAAAAGTTCGAGTTATCAAGACTTCGGGTTATTAAATAAAATGCATATGTATAATAGTATATTGTGTTATTAGGAGTAAAAGTGATACTTTGTGTGGCGAGCATGGAAGTTTGCACGACGAGCGAAGCGAGTCGGAAAGTTCGAGTTATCATCAAGACTTCGGGTTATTAAATAAAATGCATATGTATAATAGTATATTGTGTTATTAGGAGTAAAAGTGATACTTTGTGTGGCGAGCATGGAAGTTTGCACGACGAACGAAGCGAGTCGGACAATTGCATGCAAGGCACACAAAGACACTTTTATTCCGAATGACACATTAAATTTTTTTTCACTACTAGCCTACAAACATACCATTATTGACTTGTTATTGAGTTGTGAAATTGTTTTTCTCTACCGCTCCCTTAACAAAGCTTAACAACGGTCAATAATGAATTATTATTGACCATGGTTAATTATGCGAACTGTCACTTTTTAAAGAAATTCAGGCTTCTGAATTTATTTAACTTATTAAACGCAAAGAAAACATTATATTTAAATTTGCCGCCTAATTTCAAGTTGGCAATAGTTAAATTTCAGATTAAATATCTTAATATTCTACAATCTTATTTCTTATTAAATTTTTCGTGCGTTCACATTATATTTACAATGCGAAATGTTAATTTAGGTATTTATTTATAGTTAAATCTATGAAAAGGTACGTGTTTATTGTATCATTATTTCAATTATCTTACATTGTACATTTTTTTAGGGTTATAATTACATTTCTATGTAAAAACACAAAACAGGTAACATTTATTTGCTATTTATAGTTGAAATTGATAGTGTAATTGTGACAAGTCAAATTTATTGCTGCAGAACCCGTATTCAATGAGGTTTGATTGTTTCCTATATTTATTGTCGCATTTTGAATTTCTGGCATCATTGATTGAGGTATGGGGCTTGGACAGTAAGTTGTTGAAGGGCTCGTAGTCTCACATTCACTGGCTATAGGAACAATCAGTTCTGATGGGACTGAAGGGAGTGATGCTCCTTGTACCATTCCAGCAATCCTCATTTTATCAGCGAGGGACTCTTCAATGTAGCCTTCCGCTACCGTGGCAGACCTCCACCCGCCATGACGTTTTAGAGATAATATGTCACCACCATTTTCAGCCAAAATTGTAGCGGAAGTACGTCTCGATGAATGCCCCGTGTAAGTTTCAGAATTTTCTAATTTCAAGAATGTTGCAACTATTTTTGGCACCTTGCTGATTGTATTGTGTCCTATATTTTGTCTCGTAGGTTTGCCGTGTCGGAAAGTAATGAACACCTTTGCCATGTCAGGAGTGGGCCTCTTACTTAGATATTTTTTAACTATATCAACCCAGAAAGTTTCTACCAAGACAAATTTTCTCGAGGATCCATTTTTGCGTTTCGTTATATTTATGACGATGATGTCATCCCGAACGTCGACATCTCTCATGTGCATATTGCAAAGCTCATCGGTTCTACAAGCGCCAGCCACTCCAATCACAAAAATAGCCTAAGAAAGTATGAATTAGTAAGTTTTTGGAATTTTATTACCACAAACAGGATACCTTCATTGATAGGCGCTTCTATGAGAAATTTATTAATTTCTTCTTTAGAAAATACAGATGACTTTTTTGGCTTATATGTAGCATTTTGGCGCTTTAAAAATGCAAGTAATATTTTGAAATGTCTATATTTTCTTTTAATGAAATAGTCGATTTCAGCATGGAAAATATGGCCCATAAACTTGAAGCCTTTTTATTGTGTGCTTGTTCCTGGAAATATACTAGGAGTACATTTTCCGAGATTTTAGTCACCTTTTTTGTTAGACACCATTCTTTAAAACTTGTATACACTTTCATATTTATCGGTTTAGATTTTTCTGGCAACAATGTATCAAACTGCACATTTTGTGCCGCTTCTTTAATTTCCGGAGGAGTACAATTTTCCGTATTACTTTCTTCAAACATGTTTACTTATTGTTACCAAAATGAAATGTCAGATATTAAAAACAATATTAAAAACAAAAGAATTTTATTTCTGCCTACTTAGTTTTTATAGATATTAATAAATATTAATGTCAAAATTCTTATGTTATTATTAATATAAAATTCGTTAAATAGAATTTAGGAGCTAGTAGTGAAAAAAATAGTATATAAACCATCTTGGGGCTGGATCAATAATGATTATGTTATCAACCTTGACGTATAATATACTATTTTCAAACGCACTACTTTTCTTTTTATTCGCTAATTCTAAGTAGTTTCTATGGATATTTATTTATTTTATTTCTACACCGGCAGAGTAGAAAATTTCAGCGGCGTAGAAATGAAACTTCTACCTTGTGAAACAAGTCATAAAAATGCCATTTCTACTCCGTTTGAAAAAAAAAATATTTATGTATGTATTTATTTGAGTAAAAATCATTTACCTTATGATATACCGTGTGTCTACTTTTTTATGGATCGTAGGAGATACAATGGTAAAATTTTCATATGGCTGTAAATTCTGCCCTATCAATTTTAGAACTAAAGTGTAAACATAAAAAATGTTTAGAATTAAATACTGCATCAAATTAGCCTAAATTTGTTGATATAATAGATTCTTGCTATGAGATAAACGTAAAATAAAATATTCGTCTTTAAGCTTTTTACAGAGTGCCATGCAAGACAAAATATGCAATTTAATTAGTCATATTATTTGACTTTGACAGATAAAAGTTTATTAATTGATATTTAATTGTTAATATGATTCCATTGAGTTTTTTCTGCGATGGCAAATGTATCCATGCTTACTGATAAATAATTTAATGAATTCAATAATTTTAAAAACTTTATGACAGATGTCATGTGTCAAATTCAAGCAATACAACTGTTTAAAATTTTGTGATAGTGCTCATGGCACTCTGTAAGTAGCTAAAAATTATTACTTTTATTTTGCCTCTTTCGCAAACGAAACGCATGTAAACAATAATTTTGGACTTTTTAGATGCAGTTTTTAATTCTGAACATTTTTTGTATTTACACTATTGTTCTAAAATTAATTGTGTGTGTGTGTGTATGTGTGTGTGTGTGTGTGTGTGTGTGTGTGTGTGTGTGTGTGTGTGTGTGCGTGTGTGTGTATGTATGTGTGTGTGTGTGTGTGTGTGTGTGTGTGTGTGTAACAAAATTTTCGTCTACGATAACGTCCATACTACAATTCTAAAAATTATAATTCTTTCGTATTTCTCTTCGTAACATCCATGTGAAGAGCTAGTTAGATTTTGGTTAGAATTGGACAATCGGAAGTACCCTCATTTGAAGAATTTAACAGTTTTTCTTGAAAAAACTATGTTAAATCTCATTTTTTCACATTTAATGTTATTATAAATATTAAAGAATATTTTATTCTCTATACGATTTGACTGCATTTTATACTTAATATTAAATGGATATAGAGTTAAAAAATTGTAAAGAAATTAAATTTCATAAAGTAGCCATAGCTATGGAAAGAAGTACTATATTAAGAAAATTTTGATTGAAAGATGTCAGTGTCAAGTGAAATTGACATAGTGTGTTTGTCTTATAATTTTACTGGAAACATAGGATCTTTTGCTATAAATTTTCTGTATGGAATTTGCATAAAATACATGCAACTGCCGGAAGGTAAAGTACAAGAAATAGAATCTTTAGCAAGGAACTTTCTGTATGAAATTTGTACAATATACATAAAACTGACGGAAGGTAGTGTGCTGGCCACATCAGATTTTTTGTATTAAATTTCGGTATTATATTTCGCGATTCGATTCTGGTCCTACTAAATTCGTCTCGGTTGTATAATTCACAGCCGCAGATGCCTCAATAATAGTTTTCCAATGATTATTTTTTTAAATTTCTTCAACCAATGAAATGTTTCATTTTGTGACACGTGTCTGCGTTTTAACTAATCCTGTCATTGTTATACTGAGAATAAAGCTCTAGAGATTATTCCCTGTAATAATATCTGTAGTTTTTGTTTTTGTAGATATACGTTAGATAGTAATCAACACATAAGTAAAATGAGAAAACAGATTAATTTTGTGCCATTTCTGATTATGAAATAAAGCAAAAAATTATAGAAACCACTTTTAGAAATACCATAATTAGTTCATTTTATTTTTTGTCTATTTGGTAAACTTTGCTAATTATTATCACCCGTATAATTGCTGTACTTGAGTTTCTGGCAACACGTATGCATTTATGCAGAACGTACAGAGATAGAGACATCACAGTGTGAACAACGGCACGTAGCAAATATTTGTATTATGTATGCTTAGGCTCATCTCTCTTTCATGGGCAAGGGTGCATATAAGCTTATATGTCGCATACGTGGACATCTATGAAAGTTGAAAGTATATGATTATAACATGCATTACAAGGATTAAATATAGCAGCAATTATGGCCGATTTGACCGCTGAAGCTTAAATTTTAAAGTCTTCCTTAAATTGACAATATCTTATCGAAACGGAATGTCAAATGGGAAAGTGAATATTGCTGTAAAAAAAAATCTGATGTGGCCAGCGCATTACCTTCCGTCAGTTATATGAGGCATTTACGAAAATTCTACCGGTGAACCGTTACCGGTAAACAGCTGTTTATCAGGTTATAGCTACCGAAATCGATATTTTAAGAACGCAAGTGGTAAACAGGGTAAATCCATAACCTATGAACAAATTTGAAAATTAGAAACAGGTTAAAAACTGAGCAGAGTCCTACTTTGAACACATTTCCACTTTTAACGCGCGCGCTTCGCTTTGCATCACTACCTTTTTTAAAAATTAGATTCTCATGAATCCGGTAGATATTGTACAATTTTTGAACACGGTAACTTTTTACCACTTGTGTTTTTGAACACAGTCGGTAGATGCGGAATCTACCGGTAGAATTTTCGTAAATGCCTATGTATTTTTTATATAAAATCCATACAGAAAGTTCCTTGCAAAAGATTCTAAATTTCTTGTATTACATTTCAACAGTTGTATGTATTTTACACAAATTCCAAACAGAAAGTTTCCAGCAAAAAGAGCCTATATTTCGAGTAAAATTATAGCACAAATATACTACAAATATGTCAATTACACTTGACACTGACATCTTTCAATCAGAATTTTCTTAATATAGTACCTGCTTCTAGCATAGCTCTATATCCATTTAATATGAAGTATAAAATGCAGTCAAATCGTATAGAGAATACAATGTTCTTTAATATTTATAGTAACATTAAGTGTGAAAAAATGATATTTAACATCGTTTTTTCAAGAAAAACTGTTAAAATATTCAAATGAGGGTACTTCCGGTTGACCAATTATAACCAAAATCTAAAATATGGATGCAACGAAGAAGAATACAAAAGAATTATAATTTTTGGAATTGTAGTATTAGAGTTATCGTAGACGAAAATTTTGTTACACACACATACATACATACTCACACAACACATACAGACACACACTCACACTCACACACACACACACTCACACACACACACACACACTCACACACACGTACATACATACATACACACAGACATCATCGTATAAATAGTAAAATCGTATTAAAATGATCTTAAAACGTGCTTATTCATTAAAAACTCACCACCGATTTTTTTGACCAAAGACAATACCTTCCTTACCTAAAGGTGACGGAAGGTAAAAAACTAGATGAGCTCGCTAAAATGGGAGCCAAATTACCGTTTTATAGGCCTGAACCCTCTTGTGGACTCTTGAAAAGTCATATAAAGAAAGAAATCAATTATAGCCTTATATCGGAGAGTCATTCTGCGGCTTAGTCAGTCGAAGTAATTTATTTCACTCTTTTCGACCAACCTCAAAGAGTTATTATCTCTCAGCAAAAAGGACCTTAGAAATATGACAGGTATCCTTAATGGTCATTGTCTTCTAAAATACCACCTATATGGATAAGATTGGTATAGCTGAGTATTTGTCGATCCTACGAAGAGGACGAAGAAACTTCGGAACACATCGTATGTGAATGTCCAACTGTGGCCATAAGCAGACTTAACTATCTAGGTAAAAGATACCTCATAGCGAATGAGATCGGGAAACATACTCCTGGAACAGTAACTGACTTCATGAAAACTCTGGAACTGTTTCCAGAAAACTAAGATAGGTCCATGTTTTAATAGATATTATAGGTTGTAGTTAAAATGTGTTGCACTCGTCCACGCAGCTATAGTGCCTTTTGGCGACAAAGGTTACTGCAAAACACTCTGCAACCATGTATGTATATCGCCTAGAAAACACCTTCTGAAGCGATTTGGAGACATGTTATAAAGAGCAGTTTTTACACCAGATTTTAAAGTTTCACGGTCTAAAATAATGTATTAAGTATGACTCTTCTTCTTGATTGATAGCAGCGTGACAGTCTTTTTCCGTAAGTAAGACGTGACAAAGACAGAGTGAAATGTTGCTATCTCTGTCTCTAGGCGGTAAACAAGCGGGCATCGCTAAGTACCAGGTCCGGGTGATTGATTGTTTTGGGACCGCAGCTCTCGTAGATTAAGACATACTTAATTTAATATATTTTTATGTGACTCTATATTATATGTGAAGGACATTTTCCTCTCTTGTAATGTATGTATCAAAAGTTTTGAGAAAGAGTTCGAGCTCTTTTATCAAATAGAAAGATTTTGGGAGTTGTTCCTATAAACTCAACAGATAGGTAAGATATCTAATTTTATAAATAAAAATAAATAAATATATCATCACGGCTTATTACCCATTGCTGGGTGTGTCAATCTGCTTTGCACACAGAATCGGTAATGATGAAATATTTGCACCGTGCGGGCGCGTATTAGGCGTCACCTCACGGGCACTTATTGCTGGCGTGGAGAGTGCACCAATATTTTTGACGATCCGGGAAGTAATTTTAACATCGTCCAGCGACAAATAACACAAGGTATTAAAAAACTGTGTCGCATTGAAGATAATGGACCCCTATCAGTGTTGTAAAACTAGATTTCTTATCCCCGTAGTTTATAAGAACAACCCCTTATCTCAATATGTCAATAAAAAAATTCTAGGTCTAACTTTTGTCTGAAATAGTATATTAATTACATTACAAGTCATGAAAATGTTTCATTACAGACGAGGAGGCTTGTTTCAAAGCCTCCGAGTCAAGCAAAGACATTTTTATGATGCGTGATGTATTCTATTTTTTTTTAAATCGGCAATTATAGAAGCTTAAAATTTTAGAAAAAATTAGTTTTGCATAAATCATCAGAGCTGTGACAAATTTTAGAAAACATTGTCATGACAAGTAAACAAAGTGACAAATTTTATTATTATAAAAATTTGACGCGTTGTGTTTGCTTTCTTGCTACCGGTAATTTTCCTTTTGAAACGATGTCGCAATGCGAACATGATTTTGATGGTGAAGATGAAGTACCGATGAACATAACTGAAGCTGCGAACGCCGCTGTGGCAGATTTACTACCAAAAAATCCAAACAGCGGTACGAAAAGGAGTACGATAGATTCAAAAAGTGATGCAGCATTAGAAAAGTGAATTAAATTAGTACAGACAGTGGAAAGTAAAATGACTAGTCATGAAAATCTTACTTTCAAGACTCAAATTAGTCCGGAAATGAGGATTTTCATGCCGATTTTAAAAAACTTTTATTACAAACTGTAACGTTTTTATATTTATTTGGGTGAAGTGTAAATATTAGACAATTATTATTAATTAAAATAAACGTTTATTACCATAAATCAATATTAAAAAGGTATTAAATAATGACGATTACTAATATTGAACAATTATTAAAAACTAATTATGACTAAAATTATAATTAACTAGATAACACAAACGATATTTATTTATTTATTTAATCAATTAACACTACTATTTATTTCACAATCTAACTGATTATTTATTTCAACTATTTATGTCACTATTTGTTTATATCACATTCAACTCTCCGCCTACCGACCCCCACAGCGTCTATATACTCAACTGACTCAACAGCGTCTGTATATTCATCTGCTCGGACAGAAGTCACACTTTTCTCCTCACTAGCTGTCTATTTCTTTCACTCGCCGTTACTGTCCTCATATACCTAGCTTCCCAATAATCGTCAACACTACAGAGTATTCACTTTCACAGCTATCCCGGTATACCAGTAACTTCCCAACTCGCCGTTACTGTCCTTGCGCACTATAGCTTCCCAATATTCGTCAACACCACCGAGTATTCACATCCACAGCTATCCCAGTTTACCAGTAACTTCCCGAGTACCTACTCGACACCAACTGCATACACTCACTACGATACTGCTGTGCTTCTCACTAACACTTTACTCTCTAAAACTCCATGTGAATGTCTCTATATATGGCTCTCCGTATGTAACTAACTTACTAACTCCCGAGCATAGCTGCGTCCCTTTTATACACGTGCCATTAACTTCCAGAGAGCTCTATAATGTTCGACCGCAATGAACACAAAAGGTTCAGGCGACCGTAAGTAATTAAACACGTCGCGACTCGTCTGTTTACGTAGTTCGGCTGCTATATTTAGATGCTTGTTCAGCGTAGCAGCGGGCTCACACGTTACAATTAGTGATGCACGCGAGGCGAGACGAGACGTGAAATATAAAATATTGATCTCGTCTCGTTTTCGGATCTGCTATCTCGATCTCGCTCTCGTTCTCGCACATTTTTTTGGGTCTCGTCTCGTTCTCGCGCGAGAGCCTCACGAGAGTCTCGCTGTAAAAATAAGCGCTTGCGCACTACGTATTTACCTCGGTATTTGCATATCAGTTGAACTTTGAACTACAAAAGACAAGTTCGCACCAATCGTTCCGTCTTCCGTGTATTTACAGTCGTATAACTATAATAATGAGACGACACACTAAATTCTAGTCACCAAATTATTTCAATACGAACATATGTTAATACATTCTGTCATCAGTAAAACTAATTAAACATTAAAAAAAATATTTTTTGTAGCTAAAAGTTTCTACACTTTATCATTAACTATTTGCCACTATTTACGTAAGATTTACTCACAAAAAAGCGTTGCACTGGGAACCCGCTGGCAACCAATCACTCCGTGTTGGCTCCTATCGACGCTTAATATAAAATCCTTTACTTTTCAGGGACGACAAGAATTTTATTAACCGGAGTTTTAACTGGGATGAATTAGGGGCTGAAATGTTGGAGAAAAATTAGTTCTATTAGATGCAAAACCGATTTTGTCTTTATTTTGCATTTCCTCGCTCTGCGACCGATATCATTAGACTCTAGATAGACTCAAAAAATATAGTCAATTCATATAATTTTCACATTCACCTGTACGATGCATTTTTCATTGAATTTATGAATCAAAGCTATACAGTTACAAATACTTTTTATTGCAAGACTCTCGCGAGAATCTCGCGAGATTTCTCGCTTCTCGCAGTTGTTATATCGATGTTGCTTCGAATTTTAAATTGCAATCTCGCTCTCGTTCTCGTCTCGCATAATGCAACGAGACGAGACGAGATGCGATAGTACTCTCGCCTCGTCGTGCATCACTAGTTACAATACGTTATATGTGAAGGATATTTTCATCTCTTGTACAAAGTGCTCAGGCAATCAAATTTGAAAAGCTGGGTCCGTGTTATGATATAATTATCCTTTGTCAGAAACAGGATAATGGAAAATAAACATGGTCAAAAATACTGAACACGATATATTCATTATATGTGTCCAGTAACAAAACTTACACCTGAGGACGACTTGTGTAATTGATATTAATTGTTTCTATAATTTGATTACAATGATAAATGAACAAGAGAATAGATCTCTGCTTAATGTAATAACTAATCATTTATCTACATTTTCAGTGATATAATAATCCAATTTATGTTGTATTACATTGATAATAGAGGTAATAAACTATTTTTACCTCCCGCTATCCTTGGTAAGGGAGGTATAGGGATCATGCTAAAAATCGCATATAGAGATTTTGGTAAATGATCACGTTTTAAGGTCCCTAGAATCCAATTTTAACATTTTTACGATGATGTCTGTGTGTAAGTGTGTGTGGATCCTCCACTCTAACTCAAATACTATAATTCAGAAAATTTTAAAACCTTATATTTCGCACTTTTTCTGTTATGGAAAGTGCCCATTAGATTTTGGTGTAAATCGGATAACCGGAAATAGCACTTTACTAAAAGCTCAAAATAGTTTTTCTTCGAAAAATGCCTTTAAATATTATTTTTTCGACATTAATGTTATTATAAAAATTAAAGATTATTAAATTTTCTACAGATTTGCATTAATACTTTTTCTACATACGAGGGGGTATTGATATATAGTTAGCCTTGGATGGTTCCAATATCTGAAAGTGAATATGGTTGTTATGGTTACAACTATGATGTTTTATAAATAAGTTGACAAAGTTTGACATCTATAAGTTGAACGGTGATTAAACTGTGAATTTTTGAAAACGGCATGTTTGCGAAAAAGCTAGAATTTGAAAAAGTTGAGTTGCGGTCAGTTATTAAATATTTATTTTTGAAAGGATTATCCGGCAAAGAAATTTTTGCTGATATAACAGACACTTTAGGTGATCAGTGTCCTTCATATGCAACTATTAAAAACTGGGTTGCGGAATTTAAGAGAGGAAGATCAGATGTTAAAGATGAGCACCGCGCTGGAAGACCAATTTCTGTGACCACTTCGGAAAACATTGATTCTGTCCATGATATGATTTTAGCAGATCGACGAATTGGGCTGAAACGTATAGCGGAAGCATTGAACATTTCCTATGAACGTGTATTTCATATTGTTCATCACGACTTGGATATGAGAAAACTTTCGGCCAAATGGATTCCAAGATGCTTGAATGCTGATCAGAAGCGTTTTCGTTTGACAACGTCGAAGGAAATTTGCCGTCGTTTTGAAGCAGACTCCTCAACATTTTTGGATCGGCTTGTTACTATGGATGAAACGTGGATTCATCATTATGACCCAGAGACTAAAGAGCAATCGAAAGAGTGGAAGCATTCCGGTTCTCCACGACCAAAAAAATTCCGTGTTCAAAAATCCGCTGGTAAGATTCTTGCTTCAGTTTTCTGGGACAAAGATGGGATAATTCTGACAGATTATTTGGAACAGGGCAGAACTATCACGGGAACATATTATGCTGAGTTGCTATCTAAATTACGCAAGAAAATTGTGGAAAAGCGCCGCGGAAAACTTACCAAAGGTGTTCTCTTTTTGCAAGACAATGCTCCTGCTCACAAGTCCTTGATTTCAATGCGCAAAATTCATGAAATTGGTTTTGAATTGGTTGACCATCCGCCCTATTCTCCGGATTTAGCACCATCAGATTATTATTTATTCCCAAATCTTAAAAAACACTTGAAAGGTAAAAGATTTTCCACAAATGATGAAGCCATACATGCCGCTGAGGAGTGGTTTGCAGACCAAGACAAAGAATTTTTTTTAGAGGGTTTACAATTATTTTATAAACGTTGTGTTAAATGTGTAAGTCTTAAAGGAGATTATGTTGAATAAATAAAATTTTGTTTTGAATTATTGTGGCGTTTTATATGGTAGGCTAAGTATTTATCAACACCCCCTCGTATTATATGGATAAATATATAAAATTATCTATAATTTAAAACCCGGAGTCCTACGCTTTAAACAAACAATACTCCTTGACAGTTATTAAAATGTATGTAACTGACAGATAAATGTCACTGTCAAAGAACTAATCATTTCAAAGTAATAATAGTAACGTTTTAAAAAGAAAAATGTAAATAGAACAATAGGGAAGGAAATCAATAGTTTCCAGAATATGTAAATATGTAGGTATGTATTTATATTAATCAAAATTAACGATTCGCCAAACTGTATTAGCTAATCCAGGTATTTAAAATTTAATCTTCGTTTTATTATCGAAAATTTAGGTACTTGGATTAGATTAGACTATATTTTAAGAAATAAACTGCCAAAATTAAAGTAACATTCGCTAATTCAAAAGTAATTAAATAAATAAATAAAAATATCATCACGGCTTATTACCCATTGCTGGGTGTGCCAATCTGCTTGTACACAGATATCGGTAATGATGAAATATTTGCACCGTGCGGGCGCTTACCAGTCGTCACCTCACGGGCACTCAATGCTGGCGTAGAGAGTGCACCACAGGGGTCAATTTTGTGCCATTTAAAACGGGAAATATTTGGCGTTGGTCGGGATTAAACCCGGTTCCCTAGATTCGCGACCTGACACTCAGGCACGCGGCTACGATACCTCATGGGGTCTCAAAAATAAAGATTAGTTTAATCTTTTTACCTTCCGTCACCTTTAGGTAAGGAAGGTATTGTCTTTGGTCAAAAAATTCGGTGGTGAGTTTTTGATGAATAAGCACGTTTTAGAGTCCCTAGAATACGATTTTACTATTTGTGTGTGTGTGTGTGTGTGCGTGTGCGTTTGCGTGACAATTTCCATACTACAATTCTAAAAATTATAATTCTTTCGTATTTCTCTTCGTTACATCCATGTGAAGAGCTGATTAGATTTTGGTTAGAATTGGACAACCGGAAGTACCCTCATTTGAAGATTTTAACAGTTTTTCTTGAAAAAACTATGTGAAATATCATTTTTTCACATTTAATGTTATTATAAATATTAAAGAATATTTTATTCTCTGTATGATTTGACTGCATTTTATATTTAATATTAAATGGATATAGAGTTAAAAAATTATAAAGAAATTAAATTTCATGCAGTAGCCATAGCTATGGAAACAGCTACTATATTAAGAAACTTTTGATTGAAAGATGTCAAGTGAAATTGACATAGTGTGTTTGTCTTATAATTTTACTGGAAGTATAGGATCTTTTGCTATAAATTTCCTGTATGGAATTTGCATAAAATACATGCAACTGCCGGAAGGTAAAGTACAAGAAATATAATGTTTAGCAAGGAACTTTCTGCATGAAATTTGTACAATGTACAAAATACATAGAACTGACGGAAGGTAATGTGCTGGCCACATCAGATTTTTTGTAACTCGGGCGGTACATGGCGGGAGGTATTGTGTTGGCCACACCAGATTTTTATTCCATTAAATCCATTTTCAAGTAATGTAGAAAATAACGAAACAACGAATGTGAACCAGACATATATAGTGTGGATATAAAAATATATCAATTAATATCAACGTCATTGAATATTAACAAATTGCCTTCCATTAATATAAAATTTCATTAAAATATCTTTATAATAGAATAATTTCTGCAAAATTGGAAAGATCTATCTTAATCAAATTCTTATTCATATTTTCTCATTTATAAAGTTGAATCGTTCCTTGCATAATTACACCATTTTCTAATGAATACGCTAAAGTTTCTATTCATCCATTTCATTTTGAATGCATTGATAATTTGTCTATTGTACCCACAACTTTCCAAGTTCTGTAGACAAGTATTTTTTCAGTACAAAATGTTGGGTGGACGCCAAGATTTTGAATTGTGACAAACTTTAGCAATATGGGAGAAATTGTCGCCAAGAAAAGTATCTGTGGAACACGAAACTTCAACGAAACACTAATTACAAACACAGATTGTGAACTTTCAGGAAAGATTAACAATTATTGATCATATTTTTAAAAAAAAATCTGATGTGGCCAGCATATAACCTCCCACCAATTTCATGTTTAAAATAGCAATGAGCTTTAAGTGAAATATCACTTCCGGTTGATCGTTTGTAAACAAAATCTAATTTGTTGTTCCAATAAATAGAAAAGTCTGTAAAACGAAATTTTGGATTATATTTCATTACTTTTCCTCGAAAATCTGTTAAAAGCTCCAAGATAAGTACCATATCCAGTTTATCATATATATATATATATATATATATATATATATATATATATATATATATATATATATATATATATATATATATATATATATATATAGTCAAAATCGAATATGTTTCAAATCTGTTCAACTCCAAATAAAATATCACTTCCGGTTTATCAATTTTAGCAAAAATCTAATATGTCGTTCTCATTGATATAAAAGTCTTAAATACCATATTTGATAAGTTTTGGATTATATTATAAAATATTTTTTGACGAAAACTTGTTCAGAGCTTCAAGTAAAGTAGCATGTCTGATTTATCAATTTTAGCCAAAATCTAATATGTTGTTCCACTTGATTTAAAAATAAATACTCATATTGAAAAGTTTTGGATTATATTTTAATATAGTTTTTCATTAAAAACTGTTATGAATTTTAAGTAAAGTATCTCTTCCGGTTGTCCAATATTATACAAAATCTAATCAACTAATTGCATGAATGCAGGAAGCTTAAATATGGAAATAGAATTTTTTGGAAATTTGATATTAATTATCGTGGAGGAAAAAATAGTCAGACAAACAAAGAGCTCATTTAAAATAAAATCGGATGTGGCCAACACTTTACCTTCCGTCAGTTCTATGTATTTTGTATAAATGTTATACAGAAAGTTCCTTGCAAAAGATTCTATTTCTTGTACATTACCTTAAGGCAGTTGTATGTATTTTATACAAATTCCATACAGAAAGTTTGTAACAAAAGATCCTATATTTCCAGTAAAATTATAACACAAACGTACTGTTAACTACATTTGACACTGACACCATTCAATCAGAATTTTCTTAATATAGCAGTTGTTATAGCATAGCTGGCTATTATATGATATTTAATTTCTTTATAATTTTTTAACTCTATATCCATTTAATATGAAATATAAAATGCACACACACACACACACACGCCAACGAACGAGCACACACACATATAGACATCATCGTAAAAATAGTAATATCGTATTCTAGGGACCCTAAAACGTGTTTATTCATCAAAAACTCATCAATTTTTTTACCGAAGACAATACCTTCCGTCACCTTTAGGTTAGGTTAGGTTAGACAATACCTTCCTTACCTAAAGGTGACGGAAGGTAATAGTAAAAACATGTTATGGGGTCTCTAATTTACTGAAAACTCACTATCGAATTTTTGGACCGAGAACATCACCTCCTTTACCAGTGGCGTCGATAGACCATTTTTGAGGGGGCTTGCGCCCTCCCTGTTTAATTTTGCGCCCCCTTTCCGTGTTTTTATTTAAATAAATGATTAAAAATCAATCTGATTTTTTTACTATTTTATTACGCACTTATTTATCTGCAATAAGCAGCGAGACGATTATGTACCTACGACTTTAGCCGAAGAGGAAAGGTTACTGCTGCTCTAAAATATGAAGCGAAAATTCAAATAAATTATTCCTGTATTAGAACTATTAACGCATTAAAAAATTCAACACACGACAAGCATCCTTCCGATACTAACCTGCATTTTAAAATAAAATTTATTGAAATCTATTAATACTGGACTTTTCTCGTTTTGCTATTAAAATCAAAGTCAAATATTAATAGATTTCAATAATATTTTTTTTAATTCAGGTTAATATCGGAAGTATGCGTGTCGTGTGTTGAGTTTTTTAAAATGTTAATAGTTCGAAACAATTAATTGAATTTTCGCTTCATATTTTAGTACAGGGGTAACCTTTCCTCTTAAGAAAGATACTAAGAAATCAAAATGATGCACCATTCAGGCTATAAAAGAGACGAAATTATTTAAGGATATCCCATTGCAAGGACATAATGAAACAAAAAATTCAACAAATAAGGCCAATTTTATAGATTCCAGTTATTAAATTTTTTGATCCTTTTCTCCAGAATTACAATGTACCTCAAAATGTACATTATTGTTCACTACGTCACAAAATCATAGTGTAGTGCAAAATGTATAATACGCAAAATAACTCCGGAAATTAATAATTGTGATTATTTTGCAATAATAGTAGATGATCCTCGGGACATCACTGCAGAAGAACAGATAAGTATTTGTGTTCGCTTCATTCAATCTGAAAATCTTCCAAAAGAAATATTTTTATGTTTTAAACATGAAAAAATTTAAATGCAGAATCAGACTGTCAAAAATTATTTCGTTCTAAAGGTGCGCCCTCCCTGTTGAAAGTACCTAGTGACGCCCCTGTCCTTTACCTATCGTGCGAAATAGAAATGTTAATTCATACAATTAAATATTCTCTCTACCTGTTTTCTGTTTGAGTTTTCAGCTAATTTACTATCTGTTGAATGTTTTATCTTAACCAAAGTTTCTACACTTCGTTTCGAATCAACAAATGGAAAAGAGAACAAGAAAACGATCGTATTGCATGTTCTGATAGCGTGCTAAGGAATACTGAAATTATTTTTCTAAATTATTGCATCAAATGGACATTTGTTAAGTTTACAATTACTGTACGCACCTCTTGTGTTTTGAACAGTTGTACGAAAGATAAAATAAGTACATAAATGTAAAAATGTTGTATCTGATTTCAATAAAATATTATTGATTAATTCCGGGGACATTTTGACGTAACCTCGCAATGAGAAAACTGATTTAATAAATTTTATTCAGCTGTCAATTAGAATACAAAATAATGAATTTTAAATATTAATATTTTCAACCATGTTTATAATTAATATTTTGTGTGTAGTCCATTAAATTAAAACCAATTTGATGTATACGACACGTTATAAAAACGATGCAATGACATGTATAACACATCATATCTACTCGTATGCATGTAGAATATTATGTGAAACTAATGTTGGAACATACAGAAAATTCATAAAGTTTTAGAAAAGATTTTCCGATGCGTAGAAATAAACCCTGATCCCACGTAATCTTAAATTTGATACACAAAATCTGTTGAGATAGAAAGAACGGTAGAAGGATTTGCAGGATTGTATAGTAGGTCCCAAGAGAATCCTGCTACACAACGCAATTTCTGCCACGCCTGACATGTCATTAGCATTCATTATACCAGGAGAAATATTTTAAACACAAACGATCCTAAACATTCATTATATGAAATTAAATTTACGCTCTAAGTTTTAATGACAAAATAAAAGAATTATCTTAACGTATGGACCTAAAGTGTTAATAAAATTTTTAGATACTGATAATTTTTTAAAACCCTTTTACTTTTGAAATTAATTATTACAACAATAAACAATAAGTATAACAATTAATGAAATAATTGCGTAGGCTCCCACAGTCTGAGTTATGAGAAATATTCGTTTTCCGGGAATGGACTGTGTCATATTTTGAGTCAGAGCTCAACGTTTCGCCCGCAGTCGTATGAGGCATCTTCAGGAGCAACGGGGATAGTACTGTCTTAAACAAGGTTACCCGACGTGTCAACCACGCTAGAGGCCGAGTTTAAGCAACAAGAGGGGGAGACTCAGTTTACAAGATTACCCGACCTGTAAACCACGCTAGAGGCCAAATAAACCAAGTGACGAAAGGAAGTCCGAGAAGACAGTTATATACTCATCCAAAGATACGTTAGATGGACAAAGCTAATGAAAACCAATGGGAATCGAGTTCGTAATGGTAGATTGGGCGTGTCGTGTTCCGAGAATCACCGGTTTCCACATGTGGCTCAAGAAATAGCCATCATCCCGATTGATGTTATTAGGATGTATCTTTAGATGAGTATATAACTGTCTTCTCGGACTTCCTTTCGTCACTTGGTTTATTTGGCCTCTAGCGTGGTTTACACGTCGGGTAACCTTGTAAACTGAGTCTCCCCCTCTTGTTGCTTAAACTTGGCCTCTAGCGTGGTTGACACGTCGGGTAACCTTGTTTAAGACAGTACTATCCCCCTTGCTCCTGAAGATGCCCCATACGAGTGCGGGCGAAACGTTGAGCTCTGACTCAAAATATGACACAGTCCATTTCCGGAAAACGAATATTTCTTATAACAATTAATATTTAACATTTAAATTATTGATAATGGACCATTATCTTCAATGGCCCTTAATTTTCTTCTGACTTGCCCTATCATACTCTGGACAACATGTGGATCGATTTCTCGAATCTTTTGGTAAATGCGACGTCGTAATTGTTCTTCATTTGCAGCTACCCATCCCTTGTCGTACACTTTTCTGTTGAATATTGACCAAAATTCTTCTTTTGGTCGAGTTTGAGGTACATTGGGAGGATTGTCCTATTTCGGTACAAAGTGTACGTTGTTTTCGTTATACTAGTCTCTAGTTTTTCTGGCGTAATGGCATGAACCTAGATCTGGCCAAAACATACCATCATTGGCGTAATGTGTATTTAAAAATTTAAGCCATTTAGAGAGGCATCTTTGAATATAAAGTTGTGCAGTTAAAGCTTCACCTCGAACACGATATATATCTGGCTTCAGAAATGGCACACCATACTAAAATTTTATCCTCAAATTTAGACTACCATTGAACTTGACATGGTGTGGTGTGTTTTCCATTAGTATAAAAACCATCGTTTCCTTTCATCTCTGAATAGGACAGAGTAAAATATTTCTCGTCATCCATTACAACTAGTTTATTGAGAAAATGAATGTGCCTTTACGCACAATAACATCTAGGGATTCTTTCTACTTGGGCCGCGGTATGTTTTGTTGCCTTTCTTCTTTTTCAAAACACTACGTCTTTTCAAAAAAGTGTTCTAAAAACAATGGTCTTCGAAACAACGAATCTTCTGGCTACAGTTTGTTGTGACACTCTAACTTAGTCTTTAACGGCTGAGATTAATCTTTGTTCTCTCATGTGGCTCAAAATTTTGGTCGACCACTTTTGGGCACAGGGTATACCTTCTTCACAATTATTTATTGTCCGATAAATTGTTGCCACAGAGATATTGTGCTCGCCGCGACGTGTTTAATTACTTCCGGTCGCTAAACCTTTTGTGTTCATTGTTATTATGCGGTCGAACATTCTAGAGCTCCCTGGGTGTTAATGGCGGGTGTATAAAAGGGACGCAGCTATGCTCGGGACTTAGACATAGAGATATTCACGTAGAGTCTTAGCGAGTTTGATGAGCATAGCAGTATCGTAGTGAGCGTATGCAGTAAAGTGTCGAGTGGAGTAGTTACTCTGGAAGTTATTAGTATACTGGGATAGCTGTGGAAGTGAGTACTCGGTAGTGTTGACCAGTATTGTGAAGCTAGGTATACAAGGACAGTAACAGCAAGTTGGAGTGGATACTTGGCATTGGTGTTGAAAAATTGTGGCATACGGATAGTTGGTGATACTGAGGCTGTGGAAGGAGAAAGTTAGTT
Organism: Harpalus rubripes; assembly: GCA_963082715.1. Taxonomy (NCBI): domain Eukaryota; kingdom Metazoa; phylum Arthropoda; class Insecta; order Coleoptera; family Carabidae; genus Harpalus; species Harpalus rubripes. The sequence goes on along the minus strand of OY720462.1, from coordinate 39,679,599 downwards.
ACATAAATAGACAGACGGTGACGTGAAAGGTGCGACTTCTGTCAGAGCAGTTGAATATATAGACGCTGTTGAGTCAGTTGAGTATATAGACGCTGTAGAGGTCGGTAGGTGGACAGTTTAACGTGATATAAGTATATAGTGACATTGAGTGGTGCACTCTCCACGCCAGGAATGAGTGCCCGTGAGGTGACGCCTGGTAAACGCCCGCACGTACAAATATGTCATCATCATTACCTACCGATATCTGCGAACAAAGCAGATTGGCACACCCAGCAATGGGTAATATGCCGTGATGATATATTTATTTATTTGATATATGGCCATTTGCACCACTGTAAGTTAAAAATAAAGTTTAGTTAATCTTCAGTTTAAGGTAACTGTCAGTTAATTTTAACTTACATTGCACCACTTCAGGTTTGGTACGGATTACGTTACACTACAGATTTACGTTACATCTAGGGGAATTTAGTAATTTTTACGCACCTCAGTGTATGCTGTCAAGCTAAATATAAATAATATTTTTATATTTGAGAATAATTGACAACACATAACTTAATTGGTAATTGAATGAATAGTTCGATGGCGACAAAACGGACCAGGCTGGCAAATTATTCAAATGAAGAGAAAGTGACTTTGTTAAATATAGTAGCAAAATACAAAAACATTATCACAAATAAAAAACAAATCATGATCATACTACTTGGAAAGAGAAGGAGGATGCCTGGAATAAGATTGAAAAAGATTTTAACGCAATATCACCCGCGGGTAAGTAATTTAATTATCGTATAAAACATGTATAAATATATATTATGTATATGCTACAGGAATATATAGATCTGCATCACATTTAAGATGCTATTTTTAAAACTTGAAAAAGAAAACTAGAAAATTAGCAGCAGACGAGAAATTATCAATAAAAAAAAACTGGATCAGGCCCACCCGACATACAAATTAGTGACCCCGCACATGACCTTACTTTAGCTTTGATGAATAAAAAGACAGTATACGGTTTAGACAACATATATGATTCCTATAAAAGCCTAATTCAGAACACAGAAATAGGAGTTACACAAAAAGTTGTAGAAGAACAGGAGTATATACGTTGAAACATGTACTCCACCAAAATCAGCTATTGACAATAAGTGTCCACCCGTAGCAAATACTCGTAGGCAAATCAGTAGTTGGTTTATCGGCGAAACAGAGTTATTTCTGAATAAAAAATGTATATTAATATAAAAATAAATTAAAAAACTAAACATGCATAAAACTCACATATCATATGAAAATTCCAAATGCTGTTCAATTTGTGGCAATAAATTTAAAACAGTCGCTTTTCTTAAACGGAATCTCATGAAGAAATCATTTTCACTTAACTCATGAAACGGTTAGCCTGTTCGTAAATTCTTCTCGGAATGCCATAAATAATATCAAAATCAAACAATTCATCATCTTCCTCGTCAAATACTACATTATCTTAAATTATATCCATAGTTCAATATCTGTTCATAATAATTACATAATTAATATATTTTTTACAATCAATTATTATTACATTCTGTTTTACAATACTTTACCTGTATAAAAATATAAAAAAATCAATACGTATACTTTTTTTCACAAAAATACTATTGAAAAGAGGTTATCCCCATTTTTAAACCGTACAAGGAGTCGGGTTTAAGTTAAACTTCACAAACGTCACCTTAACCTTCTGTTAAGAATCCGTGCAATGCATACAAGAAATTAAACTCAACTTAATCTATAGATTAGCGTTAAACTCCAATGGTGCAAATGGCCAATAGTGATATAAATATCGCGTAAACAGTCTACAACAGTCTGCAACAGACCGGAAGCCTAAGACTAAAACGCGTAGTGACATAAATAATTAGTAAGATCGTATAAATAAATAGTAGTGATAATTGGTTAAATAAATAAATAAATAGTGAGAAATATTCGTTTTCCGGGAATGGACTGTGTCATATTTTGAGTCAGAGCTCAACGTTTCGCCCGCAGTTGTATGGGGCATCTTCAGGAGCAATGGGGATAGAATTATCTTAAACAAGGCTACCCAAGGTTAAGACAGTACTATCCCCCTTGCTCCTGAAGCTGCCCCATACGACTGCGAGCGAAAGGTTGAGCTCTGACTCAAAAAATGACACAGTCCATTCCCGGAAAACGAATATTTCTCATGACTCAGACTGCGGAAGCCTACGCGATTAAATAAATAGTGTTAGTGTTATCTAGTTAATTATAGTTTTAGTCTTAATTAGTTTTTAATAATTGTTCAATATTAGTAATCGTCATTATTTAATACCTTTTTAATATTTAGTTATAGTAATAACCCTTTATTTTAATTAATAATAATTGTCTAATATTTACACTTCTCCCAAATAAATAAAAACGTTACATTATTATTACGCTAATTACTTTCCATCCCATCGTCTTATTTTGTAAAGTCACTTGTAAGTAAACATATCTTAGCAACCATTAAGTTGATGTTGCATGTCATAATATATAATAAATATGTGAATTGAGTATATTATTCAATGTACTATATATGTTTTCCGACGTAATGGTCCACAAAATAACAGTTCATTTGTCAAACATAAAAATAAACGATGTGCCATCAATTTTAGGACAGTTGACAGTTCAGTAATAGAAACGTCACAATAGATGCTTTCAAAATGATACTCTTATATAAAAACATCTAGTTTTTCCAAAAATTTCAAACTTTATTACTGTCACTAAATTCAATACATTATCTTATTTGTGAATCTCGAAAAATCTGATTACAGGTAAGCTGATTAGTACATAAATGAATAGAACCAAATTAGTTATCAAGTTAGCTGGTCGTGACGTCATTTGTTCGACCCTCGTCACAGCAAACTTGGATCTGTGCTATACGTGTTATTGTACACGGTTCACTATACAGGTAATTATATTGTCATTGTTTGTACATGTTAAATACGGGACGGTAAATAAAATATTTATACAGTGGCTCACGAAATTGTTCGTACACTCAGTAAAATGTAAAATAAAAAGTTTTCAAACAAAAAAATCTGATGTGGCCAGCACATAACCTCTCGCCAGACATTTTACCTGGTTGTATGCATAAAACGAAAAATATTTTTAAATACAAATACATATATTCATATCTCACTGCAAAATAATTCTCATATATTTGCAAAATCTGTGGGATATTTTAATATAAATTATGTACAATACATACATTTTCTTTATATTCAATAGCCTGAAATTTTCTTTTTCTACTTTCCTTTTCTTTTTCTTTATATTCTTCATTTTTTCGCAAATTCCTTTTATATTCTTTTTTACGTATATTCTTTTGCCTTGTTAACTTTTTTTTATTTTCATAATCTTTATAATGTACAAATATTTTTGACAGTGACATTTATGTATCAATTACAAACATTTGAATTTCTTGCCTTAAAGTATTTTGATCTGAGATTTTTCACATCAGATTATTTTATATGCATTTCCTTATCTCTAAATGTATAGAAGATATAATAATGAATTTATATTTATCTAATAAAGAATATATCGTTCTTTAATATAAATATTTGCATAAATTTTCGATAAATAATATTTAGATGATTTTTTTTCTTGTAACTACTACTTGCGGTTGTCCAATTGTTACCAAAACTTAATCAACTCTCCCCATTATTGTTAGATCATCGTAAAACTGTTATAATCGGATTCTAGGGACCTTAAAACGTGCTTATTCACTAAAATCTGGATATGCGATTTTTAGCATGAATTCAATACCTCTCTTAGCGAGAGGTAAAAATTTATTTAAAAAATTAATCATAGTCTTCTGTCTTAATTTCAGAATCAACTGATATAGTCATCAAATTTAAAAATAAAATGTTTCATTTACTTTACGTAATTATGCTGAGACACAAAATTATTTCTACATATACAGTTATAAATTTATTTAACACATAATACTAAATTTTTATATTTAGTGATGTAACTATTGGCTTTAATTAAAGTTTTCTAGAAACCCATGGATTGATTTTATTAAATTCCATGATATAAGGGGGTATTGATATATAGTTAGCCTTGGATGGTTCCAATATCTGAAAGTGAATATGGTTGTTATGGTTACAACTATGATGTTTTATAAATAAGTTGACAAAGTTTGACATCTATAAGTTGAACGGTGATTAAACTGTGAATTTTTGAAAACGGCATGTTTGCGAAAAAGCTAGAATTTGAAAAAGTTGAGTTGCGGTCAGTTATTAAATATTTATTTTTGAAAGGATTATCCGGCAAAGAAATTTTTGCTGATATAACAGACACTTTAGGTGATCAGTGTCCTTCATATGCAACTATTAAAAACTGGGTTGCGGAATTTAAGAGAGGAAGATCAGATGTTAAAGATGAGCACCGCGCTGGAAGACCAATTTCTGTGACCACTTCGGAAAACATTGATTCTGTCCATGATATGATTTTAGCAGATCGACGAATTGGGCTGAAACGTATAGCGGAAGCATTGAACATTTCCTATGAACGTGTATTTCATATTGTTCATCACGACTTGGATATGAGAAAACTTTCGGCCAAATGGATTCCAAGATGCTTGAATGCTGATCAGAAGCGTTTTCGTTTGACAACGTCGAAGGAAATTTGCCGTCGTTTTGAAGCAGACTCCTCAACATTTTTGGATCGGCTTGTTACTATGGATGAAACGTGGATTCATCATTATGACCCAGAGACTAAAGAGCAATCGAAAGAGTGGAAGCATTCCGGTTCTCCACGACCAAAAAAATTCCGTGTTCAAAAATCCGCTGGTAAGATTCTTGCTTCAGTTTTCTGGGACAAATTCTGACAGATTATTTGGAACAGGGCAGAACTATCACGGGAACATATTATGCTGAGTTGCTATCTAAATTACGCAAGAAAATTGTGGAAAAGCGCCGCGGAAAACTTACCAAAGGTGTTCTCTTTTTGCAAGACAATGCTCCTGCTCACAAGTCCTTGATTGCAATGCGCAAAATTCATGAAATTGGTTTTGAATTGGTTGACCATCCGCCCTATTCTCCGGATTTAGCACCATCAGATTATTATTTATTCCCAAATCTTAAAAAACACTTGAAAGGTAAAAGATTTTCCACAAATGATGAAGCCATACATGCCGCTGAGGAGTGGTTTGCAGACCAAGACAAAGAATTTTTTTTAGAGGGTTTACAATTATTTTATAAACGTTGTGTTAAATGTGTAAGTCTTAAAGGAGATTATGTTGAATAAATAAAATTTTGTTTTGAATTATTGTGGCGTTTTATATGGTAGGCTAAGTATTTATCAACACCCCCTCGTAATAGGTGAAATTTTTGCCCATTCTTGGCTCTTCGGTTTTTATTAACATATTTTTTCACAAAGTCTAGCTATATAAAAATAATTTGTGTCTCAATTTTTGTACATAATTTGTTTTCAAATTTGAAATAAATTGTGAAAAATTGTCAGCCATCGGGATTCGAACCCGAGACACCTACCTTGCCGGGATAGTGCTCTACCAACTAAGCTATTAGCTGCTCTCCTCTCGATGGCTGAATAATCTTTCACTTTTAAAGTCGTATAACTGCTGAGGATATTATTAATCGTCACATGATTAGATGTTGCCAAGCTACCACTGCGTTTAAACATCTAGTGAACAAGTCATAATTTACTCAAGGCCCTAGCAGATCAAATTCAAATATTAACAAAGTAAACAAAATAGTATTTTATGTACCAAGGGCATAGATGTCGTCCGATGGGCATTATCATCTAGTAACACTTGTGGTGCATACAATATTTAATGTCTCACTAAAATATGTTCTCATTTATCATAATTTAGTTTACAATAATGCTTGAGCTTTGGCGTTGCTAAGGATGTTGTTTAATTGTTTTGTTCATTATCAACATGTATTTATTTTTAAAACATCAACGTTCTATATCGTTGGGTGAATTTGATGTTTTGGAAGATATTTTATCGAAACGTAAAGAAATTAGTTTGAATACTTCTGCATACTTTGAGGAAGAGAAACGCATAAATGTTCCCCTAATTATGCCATTCGCGTCTGTAAAAGATGTAAGTATTATATTTTGAGGTTCGTTTTCACATAACAGATCTCAGTTCTTTATTTCTCAGAGAGTTTGTCCCGTTTTGAATGTGTCACATGTAACGGTAAATAATATCAAAAATGAATTCAAACGTGGATAAATATCGTCCCCAAAAAAATTAGTGATCTGTCATCCGTCAAAAATCAATGCGAAACATTGCAGTCTGCAATTTGACGTACTTACTATTTACATCTGTGGTGAAAGTAAATTGCTTTTTAAAGCCCTTTTCATAATCAATTTTGAGTATTATAATTAAATTAAAAATTATTTCTATGTTGTGATTTCAACGCTGTTTTCTTATTATATTAAGTGTCGTAATTAATTAATGTATTAATTGTTGTAATCAATCCTTATTAATATTGTAATGAATTATAATTAAAAAGAAAATAGTTTTCATTTTATACCGTTCATATTATTTCTAATTTAAAGTCCATAAACGATGATCGGATTATAGTGAGGGCATAATAGTTCATTATGCCCTCATATAATGCCCCGGTTGCTATAGATACGTTTATATACACCGTATCCTAGCAATAAACATTTCATAATACTTTAGTGAGACATAAGAAGACTGATTAGTTTTTTAAATGAATTTATTTTTTGGAAACCCTATTTATGTTTCATTTTACTGACAAATGTAAAGTGTACCAATAATTTTGTGAGCCACTTTATGTATATATGTGTAAAAGTTCACATTTTGAATTGAAATTTAGTCTTTCATTCCCGAGAAATCTAATTTGGAATTGCGGTACCTCCCTATAATTTTATATTCTACGGTTTGTGTGCTATGCTAACACAACCTGATCAGAAAGATTTCAAATATTCATTTGCAATCGCAATTTCTAGATATTAAAAAGTAATAAATCAGACGATTAAGGGTTAAAGTGGGTTTTCGTGTAATACTGGATAAGTCTTCCCAATGCGTTTATTGGAAGCTCAGAGCTTAAAGCTACTAGGACTTAAAGCTTATATAGATTGGCACGATTTCAATAGTAAGTTTTTGAATTGGCCTAATTCTTGAAGATGTTACGCAATAAGGCTTTTAAAGTTTTAATAATTTATATGTTTCCAGATGTCAATTAGTTCCACACGACTTTCAACAAATCAGAATATGTTTAGGGCCACTTTTACATCCTTAGATAAACCTCGTATAACGCTATATCAGGTATAAAATTAGAGATTGTATTTTATAAACCTCGGATAAACCTCAGATAGACTAAACACCAGTATTTCTTATCCCATGGAAATCGGTCGCATAATCTTTGATATAACTTTATCCCTGGTTCTTCTGGATACCACGTAAACACAAACAATGTTTTGTTATTCATACGTTTGACAGATGTCAATCAAGTATTTCATCCAAGATTTTATTATCACTGTCGGAATCAAAAATAACATTTATATCATCTAACATCGTGAAAAATGCAAATTAGAAGGCAGAAATAATAACATATTAAAGAAAAATAGTCTAACAAGAAGATAATTTTATTGTGCCAATACCAACCTGAAGTGATTTAACATAATTTCTGGTATAACTATCTGACAGATAAAAATGCATTGTAAAAGACAATCATGTTTATCGAAGGTATAATTGCTAGGATAAAGTTATACTTCCGATAGATATACCATACTTTATCCATCAATTGTAAAAGTGGGCCTTAGCCGCATATTAGCGCGGAATATCATATATCTTGATTTGGTTGCTATGGTTTGACTCTTTGTTCCATATTTATTACCTTCCGTCACCTTTAGGTAAGGAAGGTATTGTCTGTGGTCAAAAAATTCGGTGGTGAGTTTTTGATGAATAAGTACGTTTTAGGGTCCCTAGAATACGATTTTACTATTTTTACGATGTCTGTATGTGTGTGTGTGTGTGTGTGTGTGTGTGTGTGTGTGTGTGTGTGTGTGTGTGTGTGTGTGTGTGTGTATGTATGTATGTGTATGTGTATGTGTGTGTGTGTGTGTGTGTGTGTGTGTGTGTGTGTGTGTGTGTGTGTGTGTGTGTGTAACAAAATTTTCGTCTGCGATAACTCTAATACTACAATTCTAAAAATTATAATTCTTTCGTATTTCTCTTCGTTACATCCATGTGAAGAGCTGATTAGATTTTGGTTAGAATTGGACAACCGGAAGTACCCTCATTTGAAGATTTTAACAGTTTTTCTTGAAAAAACTATGTTAAATATCATTTTTTCACATTTAATGTTATTATAAATATTAAAGAATATTTTATTGTCTATACGATTTGACTGCATTTTATACTTAATATTAAATGGATATAGAGTTAATAAATTATAAAGAAATTAAATTTCATAATGTAGCCATAGCTATGGAAACAGATACTATATTAAGAAAATTTTGATTGAAAGATGTCAGTGTCAAGTGAAATTGACATAGTGTGTGTGTCTTATAATTTTACTGGAAATATAGGATCTTTTGCTATAAATTGTATGGAATTTGCATAAAATATATACAACTGCCGGAAGGTAAAGTACAAGAAATATAATTTTTAGCAATACGGAACTTTCTGTATGAAATTTGTACAAAATACATAGAACTGACGGAAGGTAATGTGCTGGCCACATCAGATTTTTTATTTCTGAATTTGCGTTTGACGTTTTGAAGTTTTGAACAGTTTTGGAGTTTTCTGTTAACTTTTACAGATTTTTGGAGATCTCTAGAGCAGTAAGTTTATCTAAATAGTAATATATTACTTAGAAAATTAACTAAATAACATTTTGTAGAGAAAATGTCAAGTGGCAATGAAGATATAAGGTGCGTTCAATGAAGTTAGCAAATCTAGCAAATGCTAGGTAAGCAAACGAGACTTGTTGCTTAGTGCGCTGAACGATTTGCTAGCTATATGACGAACTGTCATCCACAACTGTCATCGAGAAACGTATATAGATGTCAAATATAACATTGTGTAATTGTGTACCTGTTGTATTTCTTTTCTTGGTCTGCGAACATATGGAAAATAAATTTATATATTTATTTTCAGATAGTGGGATTAATTTGGAAGAAGCTATATTGACTATAACAAAATATTTCAAATTTAATAATGTTATAAACATCCATCACAAAACTCTCAAAGCCTTTTTTACATGTGGTTGATAGACACACACCATATAAAGAAATAGAAACAGTTCAAGTTAACTTCATTTGACACTTAGCAAGACAAGCGAGAAAATTGTGGCTTAGATTGCTTGCGAGCAAATCAAGCAAGTGCTAGGCTAGCAAAGTCGTTCAACAAATTTTACTTCCGGTTGCTTGTTTTGCTTGGCTTATTGAACGTACCTATAATGACATGGAATGTATACGTCACCAGAAATGAGGGAACTTGATTACGAAAAAAAGCAATTGAAATGGTGTATATTTATTTATGGTATATGATAATTGTTATAATCAATCAACATTTTCTGTATAATTTCTAAAATCTTGTTGGAGAAAGTATAGTCTACAATATGTTTGGAATGGCATAATCCACACTCGCAAACCGTAGTCCTCGCTTTCGGCTCGGACCACAAACTTTTTGCTCGGGTGGAATATGGGCCATTCCATTACTTGTTGTAGAATATACTATTCCATACAAACCAATAGATATCGTTAGTATGCCAATCAGAGTTGTATTAAGGTGCATTCACAAATTAAAATTAGGTTTATGGTTTTTGTTTAGGTTTAAGTAAGTCATTCATAAATGTAAGTTTACAAGTAAATTACTTGAAAATTAGTTTTGATATGTACAGACATCTATGTAAATGCTTCAAAAACAAGATTATCATATCGGTTTGGACATTAGTCATAGTTGCTCCGAGCCCTTAAAGAATAACAAAAATATCGGCAGTGCCGTGAAACTGTCATTCGCTTGGCATTATTGGTTATATTTCAGCAATTAAGTTATGACAGTCTCCATGTTCTTCTCGCATTTGTTTAAAAAGCCGAATCCTCTAAGTGGATAATAAATAAAGATGGGTGTTATTTCATTTCAGACTCGTTCTCATTGGTAAAGTTTGTAACGTCAAACTAAATCATAAACCTAAAGTTTGGACCTTGCAATGTTTGGCTTTATGATTTGGACTTAGAGACCCTAAATTCTGAAGTGTGAATGGAGTCATTACATAATATGCGGTCAACGTTTTTAAAGGTGCATTCACAAAGGAAATTTTGGCCGCATATTATGTAATGACTCCATTCACACTTCAGAATTTAGGGTCTCTAAATCCAAATCATAAAGCTAAACTTTGCAAGGTCCAAACTTTAGGTTTATGATTTAGTTTGACGTCACAAACTTCACCAATGGGAACGAGTCTGAAATGAGATAGATATATACACCCATCTCTATTTAGTATCCACTTGGTGGATTCGGCTTTTTAAACAAATGCGAGAAGAACATGGAGATCGTCATAACATAATTGCTGAATGAAATATAACCAATAATGCCAAGCGAATGCCAGTTTCACGGCGCACAGGTGTCTTGTTGAGTACTGCTCTACCGATAATTTAATCTTATTTTTGAAGCATTTACACAGATGTCTGTACATATCAAAACTAATTTTCAGGTAATTTGAACTTACATTTATGAATGAATCGTTTGTGAATGCACCTTAAATCTAAAGTATAAACCATAAATCTAAACCTAATTGTCATTTGTGAATGTACCTTTAATGTGAATAAACCTAAATCAAGCCAAAATGCGACATCGGCCAAAACCTTAGTCTTCCAGAACGCCGTGAAAAGCCTGGAAGACCGCGCCAATCGCTATGTGGATATAGAGGGAATGTATTGAAGAATAAATTGTGATTTTGATGATATAACGGGTTTTGTCTTCTAAGGGAAGTCCTAAAACTTTATAGCCACATTGTGTATTTTCCATTTTGATAGTATAATTATTCAATATATAATGCATAATTAATCAGCCAATCTGTATAGTAATTAAACATACATACTGACATTCAATGTGGTTCAGTGTGTATTATGATAATTACAACGCGATAGTAGATGAATATTTATGTGAAATGAATTATTGTAAATTTTAACATATATGCTAATTAAATACCGATTTATAATATTTATATATAAATTACTATTTTATATTCGCGTTGAAATTAATTTCACTAATAAATAATTAACCGTGCTAACTATATTTTATTAAATTTCAAATTTGAATTTCAACATTAACGTATGTAACACAAGTGTTAATAAGAAACGTTGACATTAGGGGTTGTTTTAAATACCTATGGTGCTATTCTATAACTTTGCTCTGTAAGACTGTAACTCTATAGACCCTGTAAGTTATAGAGCTCTGTAAGACGACGGCTTACAGAGTAGTAAAATTATCTATTCTGTTACTGCCTCTATAACAAGTCTCGCTACAAAGTTATTCTTATAGAATGCCTAACTTCATTCCTGTCTAGCTGTCAAATATGCTACAGTATATTTGACAGTAATTTTGTAGGCATTCTAAAATATATGATATGGAAACGATTGTTATATAAATAATATATTTATGTAGTTGAATAAGCAATAGATTCCATCACGATCTTTATATTATTATTAATTTCTATAAATACATCAGATTTACACATATGTAATATATAGGTTTATGATTTGATGAAATATATAATCATTGAATCAAAATACGTCATGTTTTGATTTTTACAGGTAATCAATTTTTGTCATTGTTGTAATCCATGCTAGTCATTGTTAATAATTTTTTTATCTCGCGTGTTTTAATTTTTGTAATCTATTCTCCTCGTGATCTCTTAATATTAATTATGAAGTCATCATTTAATGACTGTTTCAATTATTCTATAAAACTGTGAACTGTTCTCTACCATTAATAAGTAGTCGTACTCGTACAAGTAGGTAGGGGTTTCTTTCAAATTATCTTGACTGGCGCAAATTGCCCTTGTCCTTAGCTTTGAACCAATAATTATGACAAATTCTTAACTATAGCTGTTTAAAATTATTTAACTTGATATTAAAGAAAAAAAGTCACTTTAATTAAAGTTTTACAATGAGTTTGTTTAAAAACATTTCTTAATTAGTAATGTAATTTATTATTATTTTCATGCTAAAATATTTTTTTAAACATAAATTTCTATAAGAATTGGTAGGATATATAATTACCTTCTATGTTTTTCATTTAATAATAGATATAATAAAAATTGTTAACTTTTGCTTTTATTATCCATATTTGTTTAATTTTTTTTATATAAAATACATATATTTGACGTTTAAAATATATTTTTGACGTTTCAATATATTCTGTAAATACTTTACAGTCAATATTTTGGCGCTGTAAAATTTATAGAAATTTCTATAACTCTGTAGCGTTTACAGTACTGTAACTTGGTTACAGAATAGCAATTTGCTTACACCTGTAACGTTGGTTACTTACAGAGCCTATAGAGCTTATAGAAAGGTACAGAATAGCACCACTAGTCTCATTTGTCTCTGGACGATGTTAAATCTACTGAATTTTAGTAAGTTTTCAAAGACAGAATTTCTACCTGTGTGTCAGTTTTCAGATACCTTTTTCAAAGGTGTGTAACTGAAGAGTTTGTTTACACTGTGGTTGATGGATGGCTGAAGTTTAGCTGAAATGCTGAAAATACCTGGGAAATAACAGTGTTTACTGTGGGAAATGTGGAGTTCCAAAGTGCAACTGTAATTTGTAATGTTTGACAGAAATATAGCTATGATTTATACATGAAATTCTGGGAGTACATTCAGCAGATTTTAATTGAAAAATTGTGTATAATTTCATGATTTTTAACAATAATCTCCCTAGTTTTACTATGACATTGTGAAACGAGTAGAAGTCGTAAAAGGGAGTGGGTGGTGTCTACGGAGGCAGATGGATGAGAAGTTTCTGTTACTATAAAATTCAATCATAATTCACTACTGGGTTCCAAATATTGCAGTTCTAGTCCGAAAACCGATTACGTTGTTAATAATTGAATGAAAGGGAAAAATATAAATGTTACATGTTTTGTTTTTTCAATACGCGAATTTTAAAGTCAAACCCCATCTAATGTTTTTGGAATGACAAAGTGTATTAATCTTATTTCGAAACTTAGATTGGTCATTTCTTAAAATTATATACCCATCTGTGGGTGGGTCAAGTTTCAACTTATGTGGGTCCTAACAGAACTTCTCCGTTATTTTTGCCGGTTTACGGTTTTCGATTCAGCTCCGGTTCGTGGAATAGACTATAGGTAGAAATTATGAAAGTCTATGAACTCCCATATTTTTGAAACTCAATGACAAGTTATTTTCGAATTGGTTCTGAAACGTTGGTTAATAGAACATTTCAAATGTTCACAGGCAAAATCTTCACTAGTTTCATGACTTTGCAGTCGAAGCTTTTTCGCTACATCAGTCACTCGTCCAAACTTTTTGCGTCGTTTGGTGGTTTTATTAATTGTGTAATCCAGTGGTTAATTTTTAGCGACTGGTTAAAAATTGTATCCATTTGCTTGTTGTATTATGTCAACCAGTTGCTAGAAATTAAGTACTGAGTTATGGAATCTCATCAGATAGCCACTGACAACGCTCTTAGCTTAAAAAATTTCTGTTTAGTACGAGTACTGAACATAAATCGGCTGACCAAGTTATAATTTGCGCATATTGCTGTCGAACATTCATCTTTTTATACCCTGGCGCTTGGACAGTCATCCTTTTTACATCTTGTATTACAATTTCTGAGGCCTGTATCTTAGGATTGTTACTGTTTTGCCTCCTTTACACATACCATTTAAAAATGTCCGCCTTCGATCTATAAGTACCAATCATCTCATTTTGCTAGAAAATGGACATTCATCCTGTTTCATCTGGCTCTTTTTATATTACAAGAGATGGTCTCCTGTGGATCCCTGTACTGCGACCTGTAGGTCTATTGTACCCTCCAGATTTACTCCTATTCTAGGAGTCCTGTTTGTTTAATAAACTCCAGGGTTTTCTTCAGATCTAAATCTTTTGGCATATCCTGCTGGATCTTTTCTGCTCCCAGGATATTATATCTGCTGCTTGTAAAGGCTTCACAGTGACATATAAAGAGCTGAGGGGTTTCTTCCTCTTCACCACACCCCCTGCATGTTGGTTCTTGTGTTAGTCCCATCGTGTGTAGGTGTTTGTTTAGTAGACAGTGTCCTGTTAGGAGTCCTGTTATTAATCTAACGTCTTGTTTGCTCATTAGGAGTAAACGTTCCGTTCTTTTCTTGGTTGGTTCATTTAGGAATTGGTTAAATTTTTAACCAGTTGCTAAAAATTAACTACTGAGTTACGAAATCTCACCAGATAGCCAATGGCACCGCTCTGAGCTTTAAAAAATTCTGTTTAGTACGAGTACTGAACATAAATCGGCTGACCAAGTTATAATTTGCGCATATCGCTGTGGAACATTCATCTTTTTATACCCTGACGCTTGGACCGTCATCCTTTTTAGATCTTGTCTTACAAGTTCTGAGGCCTGTATCTTAGGATTGTTACCGTTTTGTCTCTTTTACACATACCATTTAAAAGCGCCCACCTTCAATCTATAAGTACCAATCATCACATTTTACTAGAAAATGGACATTCATCATTTTTCCTCTGGCTCTTAAATTTGCTTCAATTAATTTTTTTATTTTAAAAAATTAAGAACGTGCTCTTGGTGTACCGCCCTTTATGTATCTACCGCCGGGACCTATAGACTCCAAAAGCGCCCCCCCCCCCCCAACGTTAAGCAGACACTGAATACAACCCTATTGAAAAAATTCTTATTTTAACATTTATTTAAAGGGCACTGTTGTGTATTTTAAGTGCAATAAGTAATTTTAAACTACAGAGTGTATATTGTGTTACATTACATTACTTCCATTTATATACATACATTCAAAAATAAAAAATTGGGAAACATGTTCGCAAATAAAGTTTGCATCGCATATAAAATGCATGTTAAATTAGTTTTAATATTAAATCATACAAGAGCAGAGAGCTTATTATTCGACATAATAATGCATTTCGCATTTCCGTAATGTATAATATAAAACTTTATTAAATTCTAATCCAGTCCCGTACTTGTTTAAATTACAACTTTATTATTATGCGCTCGGGCCGCCTGCTCGTATTTTAAGAATGCAACAAGAATGTCTGGGATCTCAAAGAATCATAATAAAATTTGTTCATTTTCGTCGCTGCAAAAGAGCAGATTTTACGAGTAATAAATGCACTCAAATCAATTTAAGATGTAATTTAATTTCAGACAGAGTGTTGCGAATTATAATTTAGATGAAAATGTAAATTTGCTAACTTCAAACACTGCTTTGTAAAAAACGACAGAGAAATTTAAAAATCTGATGTGGCCTGGACATGACCTACGCCAATTCCATGTTTCAAATAGCAATGAGCTTTAAGTAAAATATCACTTGTTTGTTAACAAAATCTAATTTGTTCCAATAAATTGAAAAATCTTACGAAATTTTGGATTATATTTTATTATGTTTTTCCTAGAGTATCACTTCCGGTTTATCATATACAGGCGTTCCACAACTTAGGACAAAAAATTAAAGGGTATAGGCGGTGTGCACAAAAGTAGTCAGCGCCGACAGCGGACAAAAATGAGAAAATGGTTACTCAGTGAAACTTAGCAAGGTTATGTTTTATATCAGAATAATTTTGCAATTTCTATTTTATAATATATTTGTAATTAATGCGAATGATAGGATGTCAAATATTATGTGATGCAGTGGGGGATGTAATAATTTTCACAAAATTACCGATTGAAGTATCAAATTTTATAAATTTCCTAGAAGATTATATGAGGAACAGATGTTTAAGAAAATAACTTTTTCTTCTACTAACATGAAAAATTCTTTTGGGTATACATATTTTCTCATTGTAAAAGATACTTATCGTATGAATAAAATACAATAGTCGTCTGATTGCAGTAATGAATAATATAAAAATGTGTTTCTTAAGTTAATATTTGAACAAAATATAATACAAGAAGCAGAAAATTGTATTAAAATTGTACAATACTTGCAGTTGTATGAAATAGAAGTCTATTTTTGACATAATTCGTCTATTTATTATAGACTTTGTACATATAATGTCAATGTTAAAGGTAGAAATTCACATGGTTCAAATTTTTCGTGTATTTTCTTTTCCGAGCTAGTACAACTGATTCCACTTAGAGCCTGGTATATTTTCAATAAAAAATCTTCCTCATTTATTGCGAATATAAAAGAAAGATGCTAACATCATACACTGATATCGTGATATGTAGAAATTTTCTTCTTTCCAATCATTCAAGTTTTCCAACTTTTTTATCTCAATTTCCATTTATTGCGCATCTTGTAACATTTAACTAATATTATAAATTATAATATGAATTTAAATATAATAAAATGGTTTACAGAAATCACACATTATGAGAAAAATTATATTTTCTGCCACAATATCTTCGCTGGTATTTTGACTTTTTTGATTTTTTGATCACATATATAGCATTTTAAATATTTTCTTTATTCATTTCAATATAATATTATGTATAATATTCATGCACAATAGCAACAACTCAAAACAAAATTGTAAATTGTATCACTTTCTCGAAATGTCAAAATTGATTCGGTAACCAAAAATGCCAATGTAGCCGTTAGAGGCGCTGACGCTCAAAATGTGCACATCGCCTTTTTACTGTACGACGCAAAAGAATTGCATTATATTTTTAAAAGCACATTTTCAAGTAGTTCTGGCAAAGTATTTTGTAAAAATAATAAATAATTAGCTCCAGTTATCTTATTTGGTAGAATGTACGGCCCAAGTAACATTCCATTAACAATATCTGCCCAAACATTTATCGAAAAACTATATTGAAAACTGCTTCGTATAACAACGTGCGGATTTTCTTAAGCCCAATAATGAGAGTTATGAGAATTATGAACTCCCTCCCTCGAAAAAGTTGCCCCATTAGAAAATATGATGTACGAGGGGAAATTAGGATTTTCAGTATGTTTTTGTAAAAGCCAATTGCAAAACCGTACTCTAAACTAATGGTCAGGTTCTGTTAGCCCCTGTACCCGTTGAAAATGGAATGGGTGGTAGTCATGATCTCTTAAAATTCGCCATACTGAATTATGTGGTACTCCTAATTGTTGAAATACTCTTCGGGTACTAGTAGTTGGTTCAGCATATACAGCATCTAAGATATCATCTATCATATTATCGTGTTGATGCTGGCACCACCTCTCCCACAATTAGGTCGCACAGACCCTGTGTCTCGAAGGCGCTGGACTATCCCCACAAACAAACGGTGTGGCCTATTCAGAGAAATACAGTCATAAAAGTTGCTATACATATAAAGATTGTTATCATAAAGACATTTGTAACAATCTTTATGAATTTGTCAATTCAGAACCTACGTCGGTATTATTAACAATCTTTACAAAATAATTCTTGTGAATGAACCAGATTATTTGACAACAGCTCACTTCATTATACATATATGAACCTAATCTAACCTTAATCTTATCTGTCAACGCTTTAATTTTTTTTAAATAATAAATTGCTAATTATATTTAGTACGCAAACGTTTTCCCAAAACATCTAAAGAACAATATAATATTTATATCATATTTGGAAACTTCTACATTATTTAGAACGGATTTGTTAATTCCTACAAATGACCTCAACGTGCTTGAAAATTTATGTGAAGATTTATTTTTTTATTTTGACTGAATATGTAAGAGAAATATCATACATTACAAAGAGTTTTCAAGAATACCACAGAAAGTCAAAAGTATCTTTCTTCCGCCACAGTCTTTATCGTTCTTATGATCATTATTCAAGTCGAAGCAGAATCTATGCGTATAATAATCTGCATCATGCTAAAATATAAAAACACCAATATTTGGCAGAAAGGTCAATATTAATAATATTTGATTGATAAATCACATGTCAAATAACAACGTGATAAAAACTATAAATATATAGTTTTAGCAATCGATATGATAAAGACTGTCAAAACGCTTAACAATGAGGTGTTACAAAAAAATAACATATCTTTTTGTATGAAATTAGAATAAGTACGTTCTACAGTGTTATTAAATATGATTTTCTATTTCTGTATATATTAAGCACAGTAGCAGTTTAAAAATATACTCTTTGAATTGGCGCCAAATTACACTGTCTGTGGCATCAGACATACATGAGCCAATGACAAAACTGAAAAGATGATAAAAAAAAAACAAATGCATCATATACATCAACGTCAATGATTGCTTTAATGACAACTGTGTGACAGAAGGTCTGACTTATAGTGCAGCGTGATTTTTGGTTCTTTAGCGTAGTTCTTAGTTATTTGTTATTATATTATAGCGTTATATTTCATAGTTTAATGCCCAGTATTATAAAAGATGGATAAGTAAAGCACTAGCAAAATAAAATTTACTCCTGAAGTAAAATAGTTTATTCCAGAGATTTTCGTCAAAACAAGAATAAAAATACTAGCTAAGTATATCTACAGAATAAATTACTCCACCGATGTTCGAGGAAGTAAATTTTATTGTGTAAAATAAATTTAACACATGTCAACATTAATTAAAATAAATTCATTATAAATTTAATCCTCTATATTATTTTTACATTTATTTATCTCCAACATGTTTGCTTTGTCAATTACTTAGTAATTTTCCCCCGTTCTCTCTTTTTTTCCATTTTAGTTGACACCTGACACTTTATGACACACACACTTTATTTTCTATTTTGAATTTTGGATTTATTTCGTGTCAGGAACATACAGAATGCAATATTATTAAAACATATATAAAACATATTCCAGCGACACATTGTTTTGAATAGATCCTCTTCAGTTGGAGATTGACATTATCGTCAGTAGTGGTCTAGTAATATTTTATCCTGGATTTATCAATCTCTCTTATGGTCCAATAGTGCAAAGATTAGCCGGCGGCGTAGAAATAAAATAAACAAATATCCTTAGAAACTACATAGAATCAGCGAATAAAAAGAAAAGTAGTGCGTTTGAAAAAAAAAATTGAATGTGTCATTCGGAATAAAAGTGTCTTTGTGTGCCTCGAATGCAATTGTCCGACTCGCTTCGCTCGTCGTGCAAACTTCCATGCTCGCCACACAAAGTATCACTTTTACTCCTTATAACACAATATACTATTTTACAACCATGTTTGATTATTTCCAAATACAAAAATCAGTAGTAGTTGACAGCTTTCACTCGTTTATATTCCGTCGGTGGCAAATGTAAGCCACACCCTCATTGGTTAGGTTGATTCGAACGTCATCAGGCGAAAGGGGAAGCGGAAATTCAAACATTATAATTTCAAAGGCAATTTTCTCATAAATAAAGAATAATACGAAAAAAATAAAAAATAGGGGCTAAATATTTTTTCTTATTCTTTTGATTAAAGCAAAGAAAAAAAGAACGTGCAACACCTCATTGTTGACAGTAACCACTTTCAATACTGAGAATACCAAATTCGATTTTAACAATCTTTATAGTACATAACAACCATAAAGATCATAACGACTACACAAATTTTGAGTTCTGAATAGACCCGGTGAGTGGATAATCCCGATAATCGCCGTAAAAAAGGATAACGTTCAGCATAGAGATGTCGTGCCATTAACGAATTTTGCCCTGCTTCTCCATAAAGAAAATTCAAGAAAATCTAATAGAAATAAAGCTGTTATTACTAATAAAAGTAATGTAACCCAATTTAAAATCTATATTTTAAAGTAGTCGAAAGAAATTTGAGTAGGTTTTATAATTTGTTTGTTAAAAATGTAACCCAGTCGAACTATTTGTAACAAGTCAATAGAGTTCATTTAGTATTCTCCGTGGGTACATAAGGTTAGTATTATCGCCATCTGGTTAAGATCCAAACATTCCAGAGAATCCTAGACGCCTTTGAGCCGTCGCGACGAACAACTGAAGTGTGTTACGTCACGGTTCCATAAAGTCTGGCCCATGGCCAACTAGAAAAAACAATAGCGAAAGTTTTTTCATTTTTATTGCTTTGGATAATATAACAGATAGAATTTTATTTATACGCGAATAATAATTCACCTGTAGAATGAAATAAACAAACATGTAAGAAATAGAAGCATCTGTTGTCATGAAACTGGAAATATTCAGTGACACGCACCGTCGACAGTCTGTTGTCTCGTGGAATAACATCCTCGCATCATGGAGACAGCGAGTATCATTTTTATTCCAATTTTCAATTTCAAAAGTTGATGACATATTTTGTATTAAAAACGTATAAATATTTATTTCGTTCAGTCATATAATGAAATACATAATTATTGTAACGTTTACATGTTACGTAATAACATTTATCCAGAGTTAATTATACTGCTGGCTGTTTTATAATTAAATATTAGTATTAATGAACTCAGTTCACTCATTTGAAATATTATTTTCATTTTATTTAGGGCGCCATTCTGTGCTTGCTATTCGTCGAATCGTTCAAAAATCCGATACAAATTTCACTTTACACGGTACCAGAACACCTGTAAGACAACGAAACGCAAGAAACCAAGAGAATATTGCCGCTGTAAGTGCCAGTGTTACAGAAGATGCAAATCGGTCTATTAATCGACGTTCTCAAGAATTTGGCTTTTCAAGGATGACAACTTGTCGTATTTTGAGAAAAGATTTGGGTTTGCATCCGTATCAGGCCCGGATTAGCATTTCTTTACGCCCTAGGCCAATATTCATGACTGCACCCCCCTCTCCCTCTCAATATATACCGAGTTTTAATAATGCTTGATTTCATTAAATTCTTGTTCTATATCGGTGTTTTATGAGTCTATAAACGCACTGAAAACATGATCTATAAACGTACTGTTTTTGGAGCTTTTTGTTTTCTAGAGGTGGCATGACTTACTGCTTTTAAAACTGATACATAAATGACATATAAACATCAAATTGCTGACAGTCAACAAAGAATTTTCATCCCTGAAGTTCAATTTGTTAGAGGGAAGTGCTACCAACGTAACTGATTCTACAAGTCGCATTTATTAAAAATCTAATAGAATTATAAAATTACCCCAATAGAAAAATTATACAAAATCATGTTTCATAAGAACTGTGATCGCACTCGTCCTTTATAAAACTCACCGCGAAGCGACTCGTTTCCCAAAGTTGGACTCGTGGGTTAACAGATTGCCTTATGAATTTTTTTTCAATATACCTACTATTGTCAGTCATCAAAGCTACATTTACCATCTTTCTATAATTAGCTAAAGATTACCACTTTTATTTTGCTTCTCTATCTCTCAAATAAAACGCATGTAAACAATAATTTTGAACAGTTTTACAGTATTGCAGTCATGATAATTTTAGCATTGTATTTGCTAAGATTCATAAGTATATAAATATTAGAATGATTTAAAATCTTCGACAACTGTCATAGCTTAACAGGATTTACCAATCACTGTACTATACTGATTTTGTATAATTAAAGCAAATGTGACTGTTTACGTCGTCAAGTAGAGGTGGTGCCAAATGTCATGAGCTATGAAATGCATAGATCAAGAAGAAAGACAACTAGAGAAAGGTCATGCAATAGGGGAGAGAGAAAGAGAAAGATAGAGTTTTTCTTTCTACGCAACAGCTCTTGAGATTTGGCACAGCTATAACAGCAGGTACTTCACTCTTTCCGTTTTCTTATTTATCCAATTACTCGATGTGCGCCCCCTCCGTGCCTGCGCCCTAGGCCATGGCCT
Organism: Harpalus rubripes; assembly: GCA_963082715.1. Taxonomy (NCBI): domain Eukaryota; kingdom Metazoa; phylum Arthropoda; class Insecta; order Coleoptera; family Carabidae; genus Harpalus; species Harpalus rubripes. The sequence continues at coordinate 39,657,735 of OY720462.1, read as the reverse complement.
AGGTTGGCCTTACGGGTAACCCGGGCCTGATCCGTATAAGATATTGTGTTGACCCAAGAACTGAAGCCACTTGGCCATAAGCGTTGTGTGTTTGCTAATTGAGCTCTAGAACAATCTGAAGTTGATCATGATTTTTTCAAAAAACTTATCTATTCAGATGAAGCCCATTTTTGGTTAAGTGGTTTTGTTAAAAAACACAATTGTCGTTTTTGGTGTGGAAATAATCCACTACAGATACACGAGAAGTCTTTGCATCCAGCAAAAGTTACTGTTTGGTGTGGTTTATGGCATGGTGGCATAATCGGACCATATTTTTTGAAGATGCAAATGGAGATGCAGTAACAGTGACTGTTGAGCGTTATCGATCAATGTTAACGAATTTTTTGTGGCCAAAATTGAATGAAATGAATTTGCAAGTCATGTTCTTCCAACAAGATGGTGTAACATTACATGTTACCAATGTTACTATGGAGTTATTGAGAGATAAGAAATAAAACTGTTAATTGGCCTCCAAGAAGTTGTGATTTAACACCTTTGGACTTCTTCTTGTGGGGTTATTTAAAATCGTTGTTCTATGCCAACAAACCTCGAACTATTGACACTTTGAAATTGAACATCGAACGCTGCATTGATGAAATTACACCTGATTTATTGCAAAAAGTTACCGAAAAGTAGGTTCATCTAATACAATCCTGCAAACGAAGTCGAGGTGGACATATTTGAATAATGTGTTATTCAAAACGTAATTGTCATAAGTTGTATTATAAAATAAAGAAAAAGTTTTGCTTTTGTCACAGATATTTTGTATTCTATTAATTTTAAAAACATATTGGGAAACGACTAATAGGAGTTCGTATCGATGACGTCACCAAAGAATCCTTCCGCAAGATATTTTCGGCTATTTTACGCCTTATTCTGCTGTCGATTTTGAGATCCAAACTAAGATGTTATGAACGAATTTAGTGGCCCATTCAGAGAAACACAGTCATAAAGGTTGTTATGCCTATAAAGATTGTTATCATAAAGACATTTGTAACAATATTTATGAATTTGTCAATTCAGAACCTACGTCGGTATTTTTAACAATATTTATAAAATGATTCTTGTGAATGAACCAGATTTTTTGACAGTAGCTAACTTCATTCCAAATAAGAACCTAATCTAACCTTAATCTTATCTGTCAACGCTTTAATTTTTTTTAATAATGGGTTGCCAATTACCTTTAAAACGGAAACGGTCTGCCAAAATAACTAAAAAACAATATGATATGTATGTGTCATATTAGGAAACTTCTAAATTATTTAGAACGCGGGTATGTTAATGCCTACAAATGATTCCAACGTGAATGAGAAATTATGAAAAGATTTAAAACAAGATTTAAAATATTTATTTTCATTGAATATGTAACAGAATCATCAAACATTGACACCGAAATAAATGTAACAGTTTTCAAGAATACCACAGAATGTCAAAAGTAACTTTCCCCCTCGATAGTTCTTATCGTTTTTATTATCATTATTCAAGTCGAAGCAGAATCTATACGTATAAAATGCATCCTGCTAAAACATAAAAACACCAATATTTAGCAGAAAGGTCATTATTAATATTTCATTGATACAATAATCTGTCACATGTCAAATATTAGAAATAACAACGTGATAACAATCTTAAATACATAGTTTTAGCAATAGTTATGATAAAGATTGTCAAAGCAACTTAACAATTGTTGACGATAATCACTTTCAGTACTGAGAATACCAAATTTGATTTTAACAATCTTTATAGTAGATAACAACCATAAAGACCATAACGAGTACACAAATATTGAGTTCTGAATAGGCCCCTATTTTGTGTACACGATATGTAATATTTTGTAAGTGTAACTGTTTAGGGATACAATGCCTAATAGAATTAAACCTGGTGTTGCTAATAAAGGAAATGTAACCCAATATTAAATGGCAGAATACTGGAATAAATTAATTTTTTATAAGTTTAGAATCTCTACACTAGTCGAAAAAAAAATTGTAGAAATATCTCACCAATTGCGTAGTTTTTATAATTTATTCGTTGATAATATAAACCGGTCGAAATATTATTGGTTTGAGCTCGTATTTTTAGAATTCCAATTTGCAATTTAATAATTATAAATTAAATACAAATTGAACCCAATGTATGTAATTGCGTTCTACGCGAACTAATTCCATTTTTGCTTATTGCCAAACTTTGCTAAGTACAGCTCGTATGGTTATTCTGAGTTGCTAATACCACTTACAATTGCATATCACATGTATGTTGTGCTACATTTATGTAAAACGTATAGAGATGTCTAATAAGTTGAACACTGTCACGTAGCAAATATTTGTATTATGTATGCTGAGGCTCATTTCTCTTTCGCGGATAGGGGTGCATAGAAGCTTATGTCGTTCGTGAATATGAGGGTATATAAATGTATCATGCCGTAAAAGGATTAAACATGCTAAGCTATTAGTTTTCAAAAAATATCGACTATAGGGTCATTGATTTTCCTATTTTACTCAATTAAGTTTTTTCAATTTGTTTACTCAGAGTTTTTCTAGTGATCAATCATGAAGCTCTACTTTTTAGTGGTCTTTTTATTTCTGGAACATTGGAAAGATTCTATACTAATACGTCCAGTTAAGTTAACTAGTGGGTTTGTAATGACATATATAACAAAAGTTTTCAGAAAACAAATAAAAAAAATCTGATGCGGCCAGCACATTACCTTCCGTCAGTTCTATGATTTTGTACAAATTTCATACAGAAAGTTCCTTGATAAAGATTATATTTCTTGTACTTTACCTTCCGGCAGTTGCATGTATTTTATGCAAATTCCATACTGAAAATTTATAGCAAAAGATCCTACATTTCCAGCAAAATTATAAGACAAACACACTATGTCAATTTCACTTGACACTGACATCTTTCAATCAGAATTTTCTTAATATAGTAGCTTGCTGTTTCCATAGCTATGGCTACTTTATGAAATTTAATTTCTTTATAATTTTTTAACTCTATATCCATTTAATATTATGTATAAAATGCAGTCAAATCGTATAGAGAATAAAATATTCTTTAATATTTATAATAACATTAAATGTGAAAAAATGATATTTAACATAGTTTTTTCAAGAAAAACTATTAAAATCTTCAAATGAGGGTACTTCCGGTTGTCCAATTCTAAGCAAAATCTAATCACCTCTTCACATGGATGTAACGAAGAGAAATACGAAAGAATTATAATTTTTAGAATTTTAGTATGGAAGTTATCGTAGACGAAAATTTTGTTACTCACACAGACACACATACATACATACATACACACACATACAAACATCATCGTAAACATAATAAAATCGTATTCTAGGGACCCTAAAACGTGCTTATTCATCAAAAACTCACCACCGAATTTTTTGATCAAAGACAATACCTTCCTTACCTAAAGGTGTAAATATGTCAATAAAAACAATATTTTTATTGACATATTTACATAAGGGTTATTCCTGTAAACTAAGATGATAAGAAATCTAATTTTACAATACTATAGGGGACCATTATCTTGAATTCGACGAAGTTTTTTAATATCTTGTCTCATTTGTCTTTGGACGATATTAAATCTACTTCTCAAATCGTCAGAAATATTATTGTTTGTAACTGTTGTTTGTTTGCTAGATATTATTGAATACTTTTCTGCTAAGAAATGCCCAAAAGTCTTCAATCAGTCGCGCCTGAGAAATGTTTGGGGATTATACTTTCTCTCTTTTCTATAAAATGTTGTCTCTTTAATGCTCTGCATCTCTTCACATGGATGTAAAGAAAAGGAATACGACAGAATTATAATTTTTTGAATTGTAGCATTTGAGTTATCGGATCCTAAAAAATCGTCGGTAAAGTTGTCGATGTATCTCCGATTTAGATAAAACTTTGTCAAAATATTCTTCTCATCAAGACAAACATAGGAAAAATAATAATAAGTGGGGTCAACAATATAGGAAAAATAGTGACAAGACGAATTTCAACAAATTTTCACACAAACCAAGTTGCACGCAAACGAATTTCGCCCGTATGGGAGTTAGTTTAGTTAGTTTTGTTAGCTTGTTTTTTTTTAAATTCGTAATAAACCTAATCTAACCTAACTTAACCTAACCTAACCTATATAATAACACACATACACTACATTATATAAATGATATGGATTAAATATTTAAATATAAACAAATTGTGGTTTGAAGGTCAACCGACTTTGACCCCTACTTATTATTATTTTTCCAGTATTTGTCTTGATGAGAAGAATATTTTGACAAAGTTTCATCCAAATCGGAGGTGGGGCAATACATCGACAACTTCACCAAATCGTCACACACACACACACATACACACATACATACATACAGCCATCATCGCAAAAATAGTAAAATCATATTCCAGGGACTCTAAACGTGCTTATTCATCAAAAACTCACCACCGAATTTTTTCACCAAAGACAATTACTCAGTTTACATGCAGTTTTCAAACCGTTTTCAAAACGTTTTTAGTTTTGAAAACGCCATGTATACAGTGTCAAAACGGTTTTGAGTTATCTCGAATCAAAACTAAAATGCATGGGTTTAACTTGAAAACTAGTTTCAAAACTACTCAAGTAAACACTTAAAATTCAGTTTCGATATTGCGCATGCGTACATAGGATAATGTTTTTGTCGCTTATGTTACTTGGTGTTACTAACCTACAAATAAACTGACAGTTGTGTAGTTTTAGTGCGTAGTGGTACAAAGAAGAAAAAATAATTGGAATAATGACAATATGAAGAATTTGTAGTGAAAAGGATCTATCACTTACATCAGCCAACTGCGCATGCGCCGAAACTGTTTTCAAATCAATCTGTAAACCTGTTTTGAAAATTGCATGTAAACAGTTTCGCGTAATTTTGACTGAAAACTGAAACCATTTTCAAAACTGAATGTAAACATAGTAAATACCTTTCTTACCTAGAGGTGACGGAAGGTAAAAATATAACGAAACGAAATGATTTATCTGTTTAGGGTTGTTTCGATTGGGGTTTATTTGTCAGTAAATCCAGGTGTATACAGGTAGGCAGGAAATGTAGCCGTTTATTGATTTCGCTTGGCTTGGCTCACATCGTCCTGCTGTACCTGTTTTCCTGAAATTCCTGCCACAGCTAACACCTGCTGCATGTAACACACCACATTACACAACCACCCTTTGAACAGATTAGCGTAAATGTTGGAGAGCAGGAAATCCATATGACATCAAATTAATCTTTGATTTTTATCGAATATTAAAGTACGGTGTTTAACCCTATATACTTGCGGAAAATTACTACATACGTTCGCCACTGGTTGAGTAAATGTGATATTAAAGGGTGTTATTACATCTTGTAGGATTTTAGATGAAGTAAGACATTTCGTCCTCACAAGTTCTAAATATAAAGCGCAAAGGTCATTTATCCTCATTTAATATATTCCTTTTACTACGTCTTCCTGGAAGCAAAAAGACAGGAGCCGCTGTTTAAATTTTATTTTTGGAAAAGAATAAATCTGATTCAACAGAAGCGTCTACAATATGTTCTTCTAACGTATGGTCCTAAAGTTTTGAGAAATTTTTTAGATACTAATAACTTTTTTAAAACTTTTACTTTTTAAACTAATTAGTACAACTATTAACAATAAGTATAACAATAAATAGTTAGGAATGATTCGACTGTAGAAATTATTAATATAGGGAAAAATAACGGAGCTGCAGTCACTTCATGTTGAAATTTTATTGAAAATTAAACATATACCAACGTTTCGATCACAATTTGATCATCATCAGGGTAACGTTTTATAACGTTATATTAATAAAAATTAATACTTAACATTTAAATTATTGATAATGGACTATTACCTTTAATGGCCCTTAATTTTCTTCTGACTTGCCCCATCATCCTTTAGACAGCATCAGCATCGATATCTAGAATCTTTTGGTAAATACGACGTCGTAATTGTTCTTCATTTGCAGCTTCCCATCCCTTGTCGTACACTTTTCTGGTCAATATTGACCAAAATTCTTCTATTGGTCAAGTTTGATGTACATTGGGAGGATTATCCAATTTCGGAACAAAGTCTACGTTGTTTTCGTTATACCAGTCTGTAGTTATTCTGGCGTAATGGCATGAAGCTAGATCAGGCCAAAACATTATATCATTATTGGCGTGATGTGTATTTAAAAATTGAAGCAATTTAGAGAGGCTGTTAAATACAAAGCTGGAGTGTTACAACGAACTGTAGCCAGAAGATTCGATGTTTTGAAGACCACTGTTTTTAGATTCTCGAAAGATTCGAAAAAGAAGAAAGGCACCAAAATATACCGTGGCTCAATTAAAAAGAATTTCTAAATTTTGTCGTGCGTTAAGGCGCATTCATTTTCTCATTAAACATATTGTAATGGTTGACGAGAAATATTTTACTCTGTCCCATTCAGAGATGAAAGGAAACGATGGTTTTTATACTAATGACATGGAAAACACACCAGACAATGTCAAGTTAAAAATAAATCTAAATTTGAGGATAAAACTTTAGTATGGTGTGCCATTTCTCAAGCCGGATAGATATCGCAGCCGTCCATTAGTCGTTTCGAGGAGAAGCCTAACTGCACAACTTTATATTCAAAGATGCCTCTCTAAATTGCTTCAATTTTTAAATACACATCACGCCAATGATGTTATAATGTTTTGGCCTGATCTAGCTTCATGCTATTACGCCAGAATAACTAGAGACTGGTATAACGAAAACAACGTCGACTTTATTCCTAAATTGGACAATCCTTCAAATGTATCTCAAACTCGACCAATAGAAGAATTTTGGTCAATATTGACCGGAAAAGTGTACGACAAGGGATGGAAAGTTGCAAATGAAGAAAAATTACGACGTCGCATTTACCACAAGATTGAAGAAATCGATCCAGATGTTGTACAGAGGATGATGGGACAAATCAAAAGAAAATTAAGGGCCATTGAAGATAATGGTCTATTATCAATTATTTAAATGTTAAATATTAATTGTTATACTTATTGTTAATTGTTGTAATAATTAGTTTAAAAAGTAAAATAGTTTTAAAATTTTTATCAGTATCTAAAAATTTGCTCAAAACTTTAGGACCATACGTTATGCTACTTATTGCAAATTCGATGTCATTTAAGACAACCAACAAATATTGTTTTTTGGGACATGATTTTTAGATTTTAATTTATTAAGAAGCTAGTTCATAATTGGCGGCTTTCCAGTCCCACAACTTTTACAACTTGACAGATTTCAAGTTTCACAAACATAAAAGTTATAGTTTAAAGTTGCAGTTAAAGGGTTCATACCGTAAAAATTTGTCACAAAAAGAATATCCATTACCAACAAAAAATAACCCTAGCATTTGAATAAAGTTATCTGGTAACTACTAAACGATAATATATTCTTTCATTTACATATATAAATCGTTCTTTCGTTCCACAACTTCAGAAACTTACAAAAACAGCTAAATCTAACCCAATAAATATTCCAGAAAAAAAATCTTAAATATTTCATTCCGATAGTTTAGGCTTGTGTACGTATAAACATTTGATATTTGGGTCCAGGATTACTTGCTAAATAATCCAGAGGGATTGTGACCTCTAGAGGTCAGAGGTTAAACATAAAAAGGATACAAAGTATTCCCACGGGATAGAATCCTGGACCTTTAAAAAAATCAACCGATATTGGACGATAAAATTTGTCACCGGAATCAAATAAATAACGCATGTAACAAATTGTACGCTCCAAATTTTTTACTAAATAATGTCTAATCTAGTTGTCACTGGACATAATGAATAGATACATAATAGTTTCACAGTAGATTTCAGTTTGTACTAATGTATATACCTATGTGCAGAAATTTCTATGTGGGTGCGGTGCATAGGGAATTTAACAGTCATTATTGTGTATGTTCCCTAAGGGCTTTATTGTTTACAGGGAAATGTACATATGTGGTAAACTCCATCAAACAATATTAGCCATTCCGAATGAAATGATAGAATATTTTACTAAAACTATGAGGTAGCAACAAAATGGTCCCCGAATTAGTAAAAAATTTGGTGTGGCCAACACAATGCCTCCCGCCATTTACAGCCCAAGTCACAAAAAAATTAAGATAATCCTTATTTTTGGATTAGTGAATTTTACTCTAATTTTGACAGTTTATTTCTTAAAATATAGTCTAATCTAATCCAAGAAACTACCTTTTTTAAACCCCTCAACAGGATTAAATTCCAATTACAGAGTGGGTTAACATTCACACACATCCATGCCTTAATGGGATTTGAACCCAGAACCCCGAGGGCACTCATGATATGAGGCGTTGCTCTAACCATTGAGCCGCCGGAGCTATAATAAAATGAAGATTAAATTTTAAATACCGGGATAGAATAGAATTCACTAATCCAAAAATGAGGATTAGCTTAAAATTTTTTGTGAATCGTTAATTTTTATTAATCTAAATGCATACCTACATATTTACTTATGCTGGAAACTGTATTAAATTCCTTTTCTATTGTTTTATTTACTTTTTTCTTTTTAAAACGTTACTAATATTATTTTGAATTAATTAGTTCTTTAATAGTGACATTTATCTGTCAGTTACATACATTTGAATAACTGCGTTTTGTTTGTTTAAAGCGTAGGCTCTGGGATTTGAAATATAGATAACTTTATAAATTTATCCATAAAATATATAGAAAAATTATTAATGCAAATCTATAGAAAATTTAATAATCTCTAATTTTTATAATAACATTAATCTCGAAAAAATAACATTTAAAGATATTTTTCGAAGAAAAACTATTTTGAACTTCTAGTAAAGTGCCATTTCCGGTTATCCGATTTTCACCAAAATCTAATGGACTCTTTCCATTACAGAAAAAGTTCGAAATACAAGGTTTTAAAATTTTCTGAATGATAGTATTTGAGTTAGAGGGGAGGATCCACACATACATACGTACACACACACACACACACACACACACACACACACACACACACATATATATATATATATATATATATATATATATATATATATATATATATATATAATATATATATACAAACACACTAACACAGACATCATCGTGAAAATGTGAAAATTGGATTCTAGGGACCTTAAAACGTGGTCATTTACCAAAATCTCGATATGCGATCCCTATACCTCCCTTACCAAGGGTAGCGGGAGGTAATAAATTTGATTGAAAACAGATAGAACACTTTTACGTTAATTTCTTTAAAGTACACCCTTCCTTCATTTATGCACTTGTTCCACTTTTCGTACAACACAAACACTCCTGGAAACCATTTTCTGAAAGTGCCTTCAGTTGTCTCGTATTTTCCACCACCTCTGCTGGATTAGCGGTGGAAAGTGATAAAAATCGATCGGTGCAAGATTGGGAGAATAGGAGGGGTGTTCTAGGGTGGTGACGTTGTTCTTCTTAACAAGGTAATATTTCATCTTCGGGAGCGATGTATCGTAGCTTTGTCATTCATCAAAACCCAATCGTTCCCTGTCCAATTTTCAGGACGTTTTCGTCTGATTGCGTCTCGTAGGTGTTGAAGGATCTCCACTAAACTTCCTTCTTAAAATCACCTCCTAATCAGTTTCCCTTTCTCTTTTCAGGCGAATTTTTTGCTTGCGCCGCTTGTACACAATTTTTCAACGCCTCATTTCGATGGCGATGGTGATGGTGATTTTTTTAAGCAGACTTCGATCTTTGCGAGCTGCTCTAAAGACGACGTTTTAAAATCCAACGATAAAAACGCATTGTAAGAAACCTTTTGCAGACAGTAACTAAAAGAGGTGCTCTGTTGGGCTCTAGGCATCGATTCCGGGTACTTTTTGACGGTACCTCGTATTAACAGTTATAAAATTAACTGCACCTATAACTATTTAAATATCATAAAAGCGAAACAACCCTATATGCTTAAGTGCACATATTTTTTATGTACTCCGTAAAGTTTTACAATTCTTTTATTTTTTCCACAATTCCCTAGAATTGTTTCGTTTTGTTGACACAATAAAACGGCAGTTTCACCAGAAATGTCGATGCGTCTCAAACCAACTAAATCCGAGAAGCTACAATCACAAAATACGTGCGATTTGATCCAAGAAACAGAGGAAATAGAGGCGTTGAAACCACATACATTTTATATTTTCAATTCCCCCACACGAGCGAAAGAAGTTAGATGGTATTCACAGTCTTCTGTTATTACTAATATACGACCCAATTCTCTCAGCAAAGTTAAAATTAACAACTATTTTCAGTTGTTAAATTGAATGTCAGTTGCTAAGTTCATAATCCCAATTCTCTATTACATCAAGTTGCTAAAATTTAACAACTTGTAGTTACGTCGAGTTGTTAATCTAGCAACTGCATTTCTCCCGTTGTTAGTATTGAACAGTTGTTTTTAAATGATTTTTCTTCAAAATTTTGTATTAGGAAATAAATTATTATTGGAAATAGAGGGACAACAGCAAAGGTAAACTATTTATAAATTAACATATACCTATGACCAATAATTATATACATTTTTACCTCTCGCTAAGAGCGGTATTGAATTCATGCTAAAAATCGCATATCCAGATTTTAGTGAATAAGCACGTTTTAAGGTCCCTAGAATCCGATCATAACATTTTTACGATGATGTCCGTATGTATGTACGTATGTGTGTGTGTGTGTGCGTGCGTGCGTGCGTGCGTGCGTGCGTGCGTGCATGCGTGCGTGTGTGTGGGTGTGCGTGTGTGTGTGTGTGTGTGTGTGTGTGTGTGTGGATGTTGGATTCACGATTTCTCAAATACTATAAGACTTAAGACATTTTTAACTACGGACTCCTCAATCTAACAATAATGGGAAGAGTTGATTAAATTTTGGTAACAATTGGACAACCGGAAGTAGTAGTCACAAGAAAAAAATCAACTAAATATTATTTATCGAAAATTTATGTAAATACTTATGTTAAAGAACATTAAATTCTTTATTCGATAAATATAAATTCATTATTAAATCTTCTATAGATTTACAGATAAAGAAATGCATATAAAATAATTTGATGTACTTCAAGGCAAGAAATTCAAATGTTTATAATTGACACATAAATGTCACTGTCAAATATATTTGTATGCCGTTGTCAAAAATATTTGTTCATCATTATGAAGATTATGAAAATAAATAAAAAGTCAACAACGCAAAAGAATATACGTAAAAAAGAATATAAAAGGAATTTGCGAAAAATGACGAATATAAAGAAAAAGAAAAGGAAAGTAGAAAAAGAAAATTTCAGGATATTGAATATAAAGAAAATGTATGTATTGTACATAATTTATATTAAAATATCCCATAGATTTTGCAAATATATGTGAGAAATATTTTGTAGTGAGACATGAATATATGTATTTGTAATTAAAAATATTTTTCGTTTTTTGCGTACAACCAGGTAAAATATCTGGCGAGAGGTTATGTGCTGGGCACATCAGATTTTTAAAGATATGATTTGGTGTAGTTGATTCAAAGTTCGAAACTTGCACATCAAGTTTGTAACGTAAATCCAGATAAGGTCGTCTGGAGTTTCAGGTAAATCACCGATATCCTTCCAAGCCGGAAGTGAGATATCTGACCGGAAGTACAGCCCGTATAACTTGATATGTTCCAACCAATTGGCTTACAGCAAATCACTAAGATAATATACTTGTAACGGCGTACAATAACGTCTTTCTGTAAGATAAATTTTCATAAAAGGACTATAAATATATGTACATCAGTAGATCAATAATATTCAGCTGACCGGTTGTAAATAAAAATATGTGAGACGTCGCCGCTTTGCGCGTGATTTACAATCACGTGTGCGTGAACGTGAAAATATCACGCTCGAGATATTTACGACCTAGAGCTTGAAGATTATTCGACAATGTACGTAATTTTTATTTTAATTAAGTAACAAAAGTTTTCCGAAAAAGCTAGATCTCCTCATTAAATAACACCGCATAACAAGGCAATAAGTGATGGATATTAAACTTTTACACTTGGGTGCTATATTGATGTTAACAGTCGTCTATATTGAATAAGACAAAGTTTTTATCTTACTTGTCTCATCAAGATTTGGACGCTTTCCAAATTCACTTCCCAAAAGGTGCGTTCACAAATGAAAATTAGGTTTAAATTTATGATTTATACTTTAGATTTAAAGACTTTGGCCGCATATTATGTAATGACAGCATTCACACTTAAGAATTTAGGATCTCTAAATCCAAATCATAAAGCTAAACATTGCAATGTCCAAACTTTAGGTTTATGATTTAGTTTGACGTCACAAACTTCACCAATAAGAACGAGTCTGAAATTATATAGATATATACACCCATCTTTATTTAGTATCCACTTGGTAGATTCGGCTTTTTTAAACAAATGCGAGAAGAACATGGAGACTGTCATAACTTAGTTGCTGAAATATAACCAATAATGCCAAGCGAATGACAGTTTCACGGCGCACAGGTGTCTTGTTGAGTACTGCTCTACGGATATTTTAATCTTGTTTTTGAAGCATGTACATAGACGTCTGTATATATGAAAACTAATTTTCAGGTAATTTTAACTTACATTTATGAATGACTTAGGCCCAGTTGCATAAAGCTTTGTTAACTTTAATTACGTTGTTAGCTTTGACAAGGCTTCTTTTCCAATGTATTTTTGATACATATCCATGGTTACAATGTGTAGTTAAACACATGATTAGCTAACAACGTTTTATGCAACTGGCCCTTAAGGTGCATTCACAAATTAAAATAAGGTTTATGGTTTTTGTTTAAGTTTAAGTAAGTCATTCATAAATATAAGTTTAAATTACCTGAAAATTAGTTTTGATATGTACAGACATCTGTGTAAATGCTTCAAAAACAAGATTAAAATATCGGTAGAGCAGTACTCAACAAGAAACCTGTGCGCCGTGAAACTCTCATTCGCTTGGCATTATTGGTTATATTTCAGCAATTAAGTTATGACAGTCTCCATGTTCTTCTCGCATTTGTTTAAAAAGTCGAATCCACCAAGTGGATACTAAATAAAGATGTTATCATTTCAGACTCGTTCTCATTGGTGGAGTTTATGACGTCAAACTAAATCATAAACCTAAAGTTTAAACCTTGCAATGTTTAGCTTCATGATTTGGATTTAGAGACCCTAAATTCTGAAGTGTGAATGAAGTCATTACATAATATGCGGACAAAGTCTTTAAAAAGTCTTTCAATCTAAAGTATAAACCATAAACTTGGGGTGTGTGACGATGAACCCAATCCCTCTAAAGTTGTTCGTTCACGGAGCACTTCCAAGAAAATGATCGCTTGTGTCTTCGGTTGTACTGGACAAGTCGCAACCATTCCTTTAGAGGATCGAATAATTGTTAATGCTGAATGATATACAACAATTTGTTTGCCAACGGTAAGGAAAAACAACAAAAAACGTCGTATCATTTTTCATCACGACAATGCCAGCTCCTATAAAGCACGTCAAACAACTGAATATTTGAAGGAGAAAAACATCGAATTAATGTCTCATTGCCCGTATTCACCCGATTTATCGCCTAATTACTTTTTCTTGTTCCTCACCGTCAAAAAAAAGATGCGTGGACAGCGATTTTCATCACCAAGTTGTTGAAGACTTTCAAAACCATGTATCTACGATATCAGTTTCAGAGTGGAGAAAATGTTTCCAGAATTGGTTTGAGCGTATGCAAAAATGTATAGACCTTAAAGGCGAATATTTCGAAAAGCAATAAAACACTTTGTTTCGAACTTCGTTTCTGCTTCACTTTTTGTAAAAACTTAAAAAGCGACCTTCGTATTTATTATGTCCAATGACATCTACGAGTAGATAAGACTTTATTTGATAATAGAATTTGGAGCGTAAAATTTCTCTCAAAACTTTTGTTACATACATTACGTAGATTCTTTTCTAAATTAAATAAATGTATGTCTTGCAATGTTATGTGATGAATGTGTGTAATATTTTCGTCATTGTTCGCTATATATGTGTGAAAGGATTTTCCCAGTCTGACAGTATCTGTTCCGTGCTATTCATATGTGTTGCACTTTGCAAATAGCAGGCTTGCTATAGCGTCAGATATGCAAAGCGTTATGTAATATTAACCGTACGTACGAACACTTATTCTGAGTGGATGGAAAATCAATGTTACTTTACTCTCACATATGGAATGTCTTTCTCATTCATATAACTTTTTATTATTCTAGAACTTTCAATTCAAAAAGCAAGAGGGTTATTTTGTTTTATAAACAATCTCGAGATAAGTAGCTAGCACCCATAGTTCCAAATTCAGTAGTATCTTTTACTTAGTTTTTATGAGGGTACATAAGATCAAGTATCGTTTTAAAATGAAGTGTTCTAACTTAGTCGCAACAATATGAATTTTTGAAAGACAAGCGTGTTATATCCATCTTTATCGCGCGCCCTTCTGCCAATGCAAATATGAGAAAGATAAATGTATACGAACTTGTTAATTCGTTCATGATACATTTTTTTTATGATCATGTAGCAAAGCTTATTTTAGCTCTGCAGAAGTGTAGATATTTACATTAGAGACACAGACACTCATAACTTCGTAAACTTTACGAAGTTATATTGAGTGTAATGCAATTATCACAGAAACTAATTCAAGTTAAATAAACATGGTTATTTACTCTGCGCTTCACGAGATTTTTGTGCAATCGAATTAGTTTAAAAAGACTAACATTATGAAATAAAAGTTTTTAGAAATATTACGCTTCAAATCTTATTACTAAATAAGGTCTAATCATGGTGTCACTGGACTTAAAGATATATATATATATATATATATATATATATATATATATATATATATATATATATATATATATATACCGTGTGTCTGTTTTAAAGGTGTACATAGGAGATTAACATGGGAAATCAGTTTTTTGCAATTTCCTGCTCGCCTAATTACTTTAAACAAAAACGTGTCAAATAAAAGTTTTAGGGCATAAAATTCTGCATCTGAATCAATAAACAGAATTGTCTTTACATGCTTTATAACGACAGAAATTAAATATGAAAATTTCGAAAATTACGTTGAAAATATCGACAGCCATGAAATTGAACAAAAAATAAATAAATGCTTGACGTTTTATCAAATTGTCTGAAACGTCAAATAAGTTAACTTACGTTGTGACAGATAAAACTTCAAGCTTTTATTTATTTTTTGTTCAATTCCATGGCTGTCGATATTTTCAACGTAATTTTCGAAATTTTCATAATTAATTTCTGTCGTTACAAAGCATGTAAAGGTAATTCTGCTTATTGATTTAGATGCAGCCGTTAAAGACAAAGTTGGAGTGTCACAACGAACTGTAGCCAGAATATTCGATGTTTCGAAGACCACTGTTTTTAGAACACTTTCTTGAAATGACGTGGTGTTTCGAAAAACAAGAAAGGCATGAAAATATACCGTGACCCAATTAGAAAAAATCCCCAGATGTTGTTGAGCGTTAAGGCGCATTCATTTTCTCAATAAACTTATTGTAATGGATGACGAGAAATATGATACTTTGTCCCATTCAGAGATGAAAGGAAACGATGGATTTTATATTAATGACATGAAAAACACACAAGACAATGTCAAGTTCAAAGGTAAATCTAAATCTGAGGATAAAATTTTAGTATGGTGTGCCATTTCTGAAGCCGGATATATCTCGCAACCGTACATTGGTCGTGTTCGAGGAGAAGCCTTAACTGCACAACTTTATATTCAAAGATGCCTCTCTAAATTGCTTGAATTTTTAAATACACATTACGCTAATGATGATATAATGTTTTGGCCTGATCTAGCTTCATGCCATTACGCTAGAATAACTAGAGCCTGGTATAACGAAAACAACGTAGAGTTAGTTACGAAATTGGACAATCCTTCCAATGTACCTCAAACTCGACTAATAGAAGAATTTTGGTCAATATTGACCAGAAAAGTGTACGACAAGGGATGGGAAGCTGCAAATAGAGAACAATTACGACGTTGCATTTACCAAAAGATTCGACAAATCGATCCAGATGTTGTCCAGAGGATGATGGGGCAAGTCAGAAGAAAATTAAGGGCCATTGAAGATAATGGTCCATTGTCAATAATTTAAATGTTAAATATTAATTGTTATACTTATTGTTAATTGTTGTAATAATTAGTTTAAAAAGTAAAAGTTTTAAAAAAGTTATCAGTATCTAAATTTTTTCTCAAAACTAAGACCGTACGTTATATATTCGTAGGAATTGTCTCAATTTTATTTAGTTACTTTATCTGTTCGTATTTTGTGTTATTTTACGATATACCAAGTGATATATTTACTAGCGAATTTTTACTACAAGCAATAAATTTCCTGCCAGTTGAGAATTAAAATCTAAATTAAAATTTCGTTTTGTTGCTGTCTACGGCTTGTTTTACACATATTCTCTGCCAGATATACTCCAGGATTATCAATAATTCAACACAGAATAAATGTACAAATATTTTCATGTTTCAAAAATAATCTAATGTAAAGTTTTCATCTTGTGAGAGCTTTTTCCCTGAAAAAGTTCGCCAGTCGGACATTAAAAAGCTCTGAGCGAGAACCGACCATCCACTTAGGGTTTAATTGTCCACGCTTACCGGAAATTACTTTTAATTCTCACTTCCGGGTAATTTGTCCAGCTTCCGGGATAAATGAATTGTGGCAATCAGAGAGTTTTAAATAAATTTCTACAATTCAAGTTCATTTTTTTTAAAATGGCATACATTTATCTCTCTCATATTTACATACACGGTGTTTTTGAAACTAAAAACGTTTTGATAAGGGTTTCAATACTGCATGTAAACTCACTAAGCGATAGAATCGCCGTAAAATATTATACCGTAAATGTAAAATAAAACCTTTGTGTTATAAAAGACAAATATAAAAAGCATGTATGTTTTATATGTAATCCTGTTAGTAGAAGCAACCAAGCTAGCTACCACTGTTTGTGTGTGATTATATACTTATTTTATTTATGCTGTTTGCATATTCTAAACATACGCTTTCTGTATGACACAATCTCTCCAATTTATTCCATTATGTTTAGCTTTAACCTCAGAGAAATTTAGGAATCATAAAAATTTAAGGTTTTTGGATCCAAAGCCTATGGCACACTTATCGATGAGCATCAAGGAGCATCGATGAGCTCATCGATGAAACAACAGTACGCACCCGTCATCGATGAAAAATACGGCGCCGCTATTTTCATCGAAGAGCATCAATGAAACGAACGTATCTCATTTCAGACGTATCTTTTGAGTCTCATTTCACGTTAACGTCAAAATAGATAATCAAGTGTCAGGTGACAAATAAAAAACAGTGTTTTGAAAACCAAAGCCGCTGTCTTTTTATCAAAAAGATCAACTCCGAGTAGCACACATCTACCCTAAATCGTTCCTCTTAAAAGGGGATAAATGATCTTGTACTACGCATTTTCTTCGTCCACGGCCCCGCGAAGCACCACCTTTGAAACAGGATCATATAGATCCTAAACTGATATCGAATGTCAATATCACGTCAATATGACTGACTGCTATGTATTTTATGTTTTGTAAGTATTTGATATTAAAATGACATGAATAGAAGAAATTAATTAGTTTGAAACGTTATATTATGTTTAAGTACCATAAGAAATACATCCATATTTAAATATTCAAAGGTAAAAGAATTTAATATGTCAAAATCAAATCACATTTACAACAGACTATAACCACAAGCAAATTCAGCATATTATTATATTATAAATATAATGCTGTTTTTATCTTCTTCTTATTTAAAAAAATATACTATTCTTTTTAGGAGTAGTTTAGTTCAGTTCAGTACGAGGTAAGATCAGTTCATTTTCCCCCAAAAAAGAAAGCGCCTATATCTACAAACAGCAACAATAAACGGGAAATATCTATTTAAAAATATAGTAACATTTCACTGGTATTATTACCAACTAAACTTTTTTGCGTTACAGAAAAAATCGCTGTATTTGTCATCTATGAAATTGAAAACCATCGATGACGGGTGCGTACTGTTGTTTCATCGATGAGCTCATCGATGCTCCTTGATGCTCATCGACAAGTGTGCCATAGGCTTTATTATTTCACGATGATGTTTGTTTAATATGGAAAGAACCCATTATACAGGGTGTTTCCTTTAAATCAACCAGCGCTTTCTTGGGCGAACTAACAACTTTAGAGAAAAATGTTTTATACCAAAAATGATCAAGAATAAAAGAAATGCATATAAAATAATTTGATGTAAAAAATCTCAGATCAAACTACAAGGCAAGAAATTCAAATGTTTGTAATTGACACATAAATCTCACTGTCAAAAATATTTGTATGCCACTGTCAAAAATATTTGTACATTATTATGAAGATTATGAAAATAAAAAAGTCAACAACGCAAAAGAATATACGTAAAAAAGAATATAAAGGGAATTTGCGAAAAAATGACGAATATAAAGAAGAAAAAAAGGAAAGTAGAAAAAGAAAATTTCAGGATATTGAATATAAAGAAAATGTATGTATTGTATATAATTTATATTAAAATATCCCATAGATTTTGCAAATATATGTGAGTATTATTTTGTAGTGAGACATGAATATATGTATTTTCATTTAAAAATATTTTTCGTTTTATGCGTGCAATCAGGTAAAATATCTGGCGTGAGGTTATGTGCTGGCCACATCAGATTTTTTTAAATGTTATCCTACAGGGCGCGAGCAGACACATGACTCGAGCGTCCTTGACGTGCTAGGAATCAGCTAATTTGTGTGCGCTTGTCATTTTGACAAGAGCAATGTCACTTTGACAAGACCAATGTTTTGACTTATTTGAATTTTGAACTGCTGAGAAGTTATTATTTTTAATTTCATGTATTTTACTGCCTGAACATTAATAACATTTTAGCAGTTCAAAACCAAAACAAGTCAAAACATTAGTTTTGTCAATGTGACATTGTTCTTGTCAAAATGACACGCGCACACATATCAGCTGATTCCAAGCACTTCAAGGTTGCTTGAGTCACGTGTCTGCTCGCGCCCTATATAATTTTTAGCCCATTAGATAGAGAATTTTTTTTGATTTCAATGATATAAATATGGTATAGGGTTGTATAATAATTATTTCAAAAAAATGGTATTAAAAATAATGTTATAATATTACAATAGGCTATGCAATACACAGGTATTGTTACGTCTGTTGCCTAGTTACGCTAGTAGTAAACCCATTTTTTATTACATTATTTCTAATTTTTAATACCATTTTTCCCGAAATAATTATCCTACAACCCTATACTATATTTATGTCGTTGAAATCAGAAAATAATATTCTATTTAAAGGGCTAAAAAAATTATATAGCGTGCCATTTAAAAAAATATAATTTTGTTCTACCGTTTGAGAATCACTGGTTAAATATTAGGTTTGTTAATATTGATACATTATCCCCTAATCTATAGAAGATATAATAATGAATTTATATTTATCGAATAAAGAATTTAACGTTCTTTAATATAAGTATTTATCTACATAAATTTTCGATAAATAATATTTAGCTGATTTTTTTCTTGTAACTACTACTTCCGGTTGTCCAATTGTTACCAAAACTTAATCAACTCTTCCCATTATTGGTAAATTGAGGAATCCGTAGTTAAAAATGTCTTAAGTCTTATAGTCTTTGAGAAATCGTGAATCCAACATCCACACACACACACACACACACACACGCGCACACGCACACGCACACACACACACACGCACACACACACACGCACACGCACGCACACACACACACACACACACACACGCGCGCACTCACACACACACACACACGCACACGCACACGCACACGCACACGCACACGCACACGCACACGCACACGCACACGCACACGCACACACACACACACACACACACGCACACGCACACGCGCACGCACACACACACGCACACACACACACGCACACACACGCACGCACACACACACACACACACGCGCGCGCGCACTCACTCACACACACACACACACACACACACACACACACACACACACACACACACGGAAAACATCGTAAAAATGTTATAATCGGATTCTAGGGACCTTAAAACGTGCTTATTCATTAAAATCTGGATATGCGATTTTTAGCATGAATTCAATACCTCTCTTAGCGAGAGGTAAAAATTGGAACAATTTATTATGTAAAGGAACAGTTGCCAGCATTAGTAAATATGTAGACTTATAATTGTCGAAATGAGTGAAAGCTTTCATGATTTGAGTTATGTAATTGGGCTTTATTGTATCCCAAGGGAAATAAAGTAGAATATTTGAATTGAAAAACCAACACTCAACACTAATTTTATTTTCATTACACACAGATACAAACAAAATTCTTTCTGTTTGATGAACTCTCTCCAAACTTACGCTACATACGTTACAAACACTTTTTTATGGTATAATATGTATAACATAAGAAACCAGTAACTTGTTTTATTACAGCGAACAGCACCCATCTTCCCCCGTCCCCCCTATGTGATGTGGGTTCTAATGCTGCTGGCAGTAGCCTGCTTGGGCTGTTGTGGGGCCCCAGCACCAGCTCCAGCGCCTCAGGGCTCCGTTCACGGCCAACCACAAGTTGGGGCGCCCAGCACTCCTGGTCCAATGATTGGTGGGGTCAGGAGAAACCGGGCTGGGTGGAGAGAATGGCGACGAGCTGACCCCACTCTCATTAACAGCCTTTGGAAAAGTAAAATGGGACATGGAATTAGAAAGCAACTAGGTAATATAATAATAGTACTTCAACATGTAAAATCATATTTTCGTATTTACCTGCTTCTATAATTATTTCAAATAAAACTACTTCAAATAAAAATAGTAGAGCTTAAAATTTTGCGTCTGAATCAATAAGCAATAGTGTGACGTAACTTTTCCCTAAAGGGTTTATTGAGTCACTGAACTCCACATGGATGTTCTATTAGGCGGCCGCCAGCTTTTAAACAGTGGAGACGGGCAGGGTTGAAACCCATAGGAATTATTATAACAGGAATAAGGGCGCCACGTAATTTTTAATCTTAAAATTACAAAAAGGACGGTACTAAATAAAATACTAAAGATCTTACCTACCGTTACGTTGTTGTAAACGACTGAGGTTTGTGAAATAACTGAATGAATTTTTAAAACAAAATTTAATCAAATGCACGCCAAAAATGTAAGGAAAAATTTGTAGAAAAACTTGTACAACAACGATAACAGAAACTAAATAGAAAAATCTGATGTGGACACCACACGACTTCCTTGTACGCACCTTGTACGCAAGACTAATATGAAGTATAGACTCAATTATAAAATTGCACGTATTTGACGTAATTTGACATTAACATCTATTTTTTATTTTTTGTCCTAATCCATAGCAAGCTTCATTACAAAAACCAAAAAGTATATAAGTTTTAAATTTACATATCTCGCTTATACAAAGGGCTAATTTAATAATACTTGATGTGCTAGACGCAGAATTTCTAAAATTCTCTAAAACTCTTATTTCAAGCATTTATTTCTAAAATCAAAATGAAACCATTTTATTCAAGAAAAACTGTTAACAACTTCAGGTAATATATCACTTCCGGTTAGCCTGTTTTAACCAAAATCTGCTATGTTATTCCAATTGATATAAAAGTCTTATATACTAAATTTTAAAAGTTTTGGATTATATTTTAATATAGTTTTTCATTAAAATCTATTATAGGCTTCAAATAAAGTACCATTTCTGGAAATTATGTAATGACCAAAAAGGGAGGTGCACAACTAGATGTTATAGAAGTCCTAAATACAAAATTTCAACTTTCTACGGCTTACCGTTTTTAAGTTATGCGAGATACGTACGTACGTACGTACAGACGTCACGACGAAATTAGTCAGAATGGATTCAGGGATGGCCAAAATGGATATTTCCGTTGAAATCGGGAAACCGAAATTTTTCGCGAATACAATACTTCCTTTACTTTGTACAAGGAAGTAAAAATCTAATGTGGCCAATACCATACCTCCCTCTATTTAATTTTTAATAATTTAAATATACATACTTACATATTTAGTTATTGCGGAAACTGTATTAAGATCCATTCCATATAACTATGGTTCTATTTACTATTTTCTTTTTAAAACGTTACTATTATTAATTTGAAATGCTTAGTTCTTTGACAGTGACATTTATCTGTCAGTTACATATATTTGAATAACTGCGCAATCAAGGAGTTTTGTTTGTGTAAAGCGTAGGCTCCGCGATCTAAATTATAGATAATTTTATAAATTTATCCATAAAATATATAGAAAAAGTATTAATCCAAATCTGTAGAAAATTTAATAATCTTTAATTTTTATAATAACATTATTGTCGAAAAATAACATTTGAAGGTATTTTTCGAAGAAAAACTATTTTGAGCTTCTAGTAAAGTGCCATTTCCGGTTATCCGATTTACACCAAAATCTAATGGGCTCTTTCCAGTACAGAAAAAGTTCGAAATACAAGGTTTCAAAATTTTCGGAATAATAGTATTTGAGTTAGAGTGGAGGATCTACACACACATACACACAGACATCATCGTGAAAATGTTAAAATTGGATTCTAGGGACCTTAAAACGTGGTCATTTACCAAAATCTCGATATGCGATTTTTAGCACGATCCCTAACCTCCCTTACCAAGGGTAGCGGGAGGTAAAAAATTGATGTGGCCAGCATATTACATTCCGTTAGTTCTATGTATTTTGTACAAATTTCATACAGAATGCAAAAGATTCTATTTCTTGTACATTACCTTCCGGCAGATGTATGTATTTTATACAAATTCCGTACAGAAAATTTCTAGCAAAAGATCCTATATTTCCAGTAAAATTATAAGACAAACACACTATGTCAATTTCACTTGACACTGACATCTTTCAATCAGAATTTTTTTAATATAATAGCTGTTTCTATAGCTATGACTACTTTTTGAAATTTAATTTCTTTATAATTTTTATACTCTATGCCCGGTTTTATAAACATGGAATAAAGTGCTGAGTTATTATTTTGAAAGTAAATTTAATCGACGAGTAAATAAAAATGTCTGTTTTATAAAACAAGTTACAGAGTAAAATAATTACTTGCAGAGTAAATATTTTATCTTAGTGATTTACCGACAGAGACATGACATCTGTCATTATTTTGTGATTTTTGCATACAAATATTTTAATATTTTCTATAATTATATACATTTAATATTGTTTTTCACCATATTAAGAACCTATAGGCCAGAGTGGTAATAAAATTATATATTTTTTTTATGATTTGCAACTACAATTTTAACTGGGTACAAGGAAAAGAGCCTCCATGAAGAGTGTGTGAATATCGTAGTACACTCAGGCTACGGTTTCTTATACCGGCTAATCTTTCCACTACTGGAGCATAAGAGAGATTGATAAAACCAGAATAATAACTACTGACGATAATGTTAATCTCCAACTGAAGAGGATCTGTTCCAAGCAATGTGCCGCAGCATGTTTTAATACTATTGTATTCTGTATGTTCCTGACACGAAATAAATCCAAAAGTCAAAATAGATAATAAAGTGTGTCATAAAGTGCCAGGTGTCAACTAACATGGAAAAAAGAGAGAACGGGGAAAAAATACACAGAAATAGACAAAGCAAATAAATTGGATATAAATAAATAAATAAATGTAAAAATAATGCAAATGATGAAATTTATAATGAATTTAATTTAATTAATGCTGATGTGTCAAATTTATTCTACAGAATAAAATTTACTTCCTCAAAAATCGGTGGAGTAATTTATTCTGTAGATTTACTTAGCAAGTATTTTTATTCTTGCTTTATAAAACGAAAATCTCTGAAATAAACTATTTTACTTTAAGAATAAATTTTACTTTGCTAGTAAATTACTTATCCATCTTTTATAAAACTGGGCAATATCTGTTTAATATTCGTATAGAGAATAAAATATTCTTTAATATTTATAATAACATTAAATGTGAAAAATTATATTTAACATAGATTTTTTCAAGAAAAACTGTTAAAATCTTCAAATGAGGGTACTTCCGGTTAATTATTTGTAACCAAAATCTAATCAGCTCTTGATATGGATGTAACGAAGAAGAATACGAAAGAATTATAATTTTTGAAATTGTAGTATTAGAGTTATCGCAGACGATTTTTTGTTGCACACACACACACACACACACACACACACACACACACACACACACACACAAAAATAGTAAAATCGTATTCTAGGGACCCTAAAACTTGCTTATTGATTAAAAATTCATCATCGAATTTTTTGACCAAAGACAACATCATCCTTACCTAAAGATGACAACAGGTAAAAAAGTAGTAAGAGATCTTAAACACACTAATTGTTGAACCCTAAACCCATAACCCAGTTTCGGTCGCTGCATATTTACACCTACTACTATTTGAATTGGTACCAGTTCAAACGTGGGCTAAACATGCCAGTTGATACGCGCGTTCTTTCTGAACGAGTTCTGCCCTCATCCAGTGGCAGTGCAGTTTAAGCTGAACACGATTTTATTTAGCCACCATATTTGCACTGATACTATTGCACTTGCCTAGGGAGTCAGTGTACAAAAGTCGTACTGAGCCAGTTAACGGTGCAAATTTTTCTTAAGCTGAAAACGCTCAGTGCAAAAAAGTGCGCACTCGACTTGTAAGCTGAAAACGCTATATACAGGGTGTTATATTTTAATGGATCCAGCAAATATCTCGCTTATTTATTAAGTTGGCAATTTTTTTCATATAACATGATTTATACAGGAACATATAAGCTACTTGATGACGGATGTACATTCCTGATACCACTTCCGGTTTATGAGTAATTAATATCTACTTTGATATTTCAAATGGAACATACTATATTTTTTTGCAAATTTGAAAAGGGCATCAAATTTGCTTTACAATCATGTAAAATAATCCATATGTTACATTATTAAAAATTAAAATGGCGGGCACTTTTTTATACACCTTATTGGAAAGAGAATAGCGAACCATGACTGTGGCTTGAAATAAAACAATTAACTAAAACAATTGTAACTATTATTAATAAACGCAATAATATTTTTTTGTCATAATAATACAGAAAATAAGAATAAGGAACACAAGCCACAGTCATGGCTCACTATTCTCTTTCCAATTAGGTGTTTAAAAAATGCCTGCCATTTTAATTTTTAATAATGTAACAAATGGATTATTTTACTTGATTGTAAAGCAAATTTGATGCACTTTTCAAATTTGTAAAAAATATAGTATGTTCCATTTGAAATATCAAAGTAGATATTAATTATGTACATCCGTCATCAAGTAGCTTACATGTTCCTGTATAAATCATGTTATATGAAAAAAATTGCCAACTTAATAAATAAGCGAGATATTTGCTGGGTCCATTAAAATATAACACCCTGTATATATATATATATATATATATATATATATATATATATATATATATATATATTTCAATTCCATGGCTGTCGCTATTTTTGGAATGATTTTAGACATTTTCGTACATAATATCTGTCCTTATAGAACATACAAGATTAATTTTGTTTATTGATTATGATGTAAAATTTTATGCGTTACCTCTACAATATTTAGAGAAACAGGAAATTACGAAAGTATTATTTTACATAAAGTCCTATGTGTCGTGGTTATGTTTATTATAAATAACAAAATTAATTTAAAATAATTTTCATTGAAAATTGGGTTTTTACTTTCCCTTAATTCCTTTCCAGTTTTTATTTTGAATGGTAAATTTTATGTTTTCTTTTGGTCATCATTATAAAACTTGTGGCCCCAAGGAAATTTTGAAAAGTCGGCGCCCGTAGAATGCGCTGGAATAATAAATCAAAATTTGTCAGAATTGTTTCGGAATTTTGTCAAGGATGTTGCGGCAAATAAACCCACCAGAAATATTCAGTAAACATTTCGATAATCCAATAATCTCTTTTGAAGAGTTACATAAGCGTAGATGGAAGTTTTCAGATGCTATATTTGCAAATAAAGATTCTATATCAAAATTTATAGTTATTTCAAAGTACTTTAATAAATGTGTTTCATATCAATACTTGTAGAGATTATACATCACTCAAACTCAAAAGTATAAACTCTGACATTGATTAATATAGTAGAAACCACAATTTCTCAAGTTCAAATATCAACTAACCATAACAATCTGTTCCCAAGTTTCAAGTTTTGCTATTAATTATTGTACCTTATATTGATTGTTCATAACGCGAAACTCAAACATTTAATCAACCAAACGTTACAAATATTATTACGTTTGTACTTTGTTACTTTTGATTATTGGGTAATATGTATTCATTAGCGGTTGTAAAGAACGTAAATTTCTTTGCCTATAAGGAAAAAATTCTCCGTGAATCTGCGCAATAAATCTGGGTCGTTATTACGACAATAATCCGAAGAATGAATGAGCCAAAAAAGTTAGTTCATTTTTTGCTAAATTTATTTATTTTAAAACAGCACATTTTTTACTACGAGTAGCGTCATAGTATTTGAAAAATGGTACATTTTACATTCCTGGAAACTATTTTCTGCAGCTTCGTCGCATTTTCCACCACCTCTGCCGAATTAGCAAAAATGTTGTCCTTTCAATTTCATTTTTAGCCGCAGGAACAGGTAAAAATCGGCTGGTGTAAGGTTGGGAGAATAGGAGGGGTGTTCCATAGTAGTGACATTGTTCTTCTTGCCCAAATTTCAAGACGTTTTCATCTGATTGCATCTCGTAGACGTTGAAGGATATGCAATAAAGTTCTTTGTGCAGTTTGACCTTCAGAAATGAATTCGTGGCGAATTACGTCTTGGTAATCAAAAAATCTGGTGTAACCAACACAATACCTCCCGCTATTTACAGCTTGACTCACAAAAAAGATTAAGTTAATCCTTATTTTTGGATTAGCGAATTTTACTCTAGTTTTGACAGTTCATTTCTTAAAATATAGTCTAATCTAATCCAAGTAACTACCTTTTTTCTGAAACCCCCTCAACAGGATTAAATTCCAATTACAGAGTGGGTTCACATTCACACACATCCATGCCTTAGTTGGATTCGAACCCAGAGCCCCGAGGGCACTCATAATATGAGGCGTTGCTCTAACCATTGAGCCACCGGAGCTATAATAAAATGAAGATTAAATTTTAAAAACCCGGATAGAATAGAATTCACTAATCCAAAAATGAGGATTAGCTTAAACATTTTTATGAATCGTTAATTTTTATTAATCTAAATACATACCTACATATTTACTTAGGCTGGAAACTGTATTCAATTCTTTTTCTATTTCCTTTTTTCTTTTTAAAACGTTACTAATATTATTTTGAAATGATTAGTTCTTTGAAAGTGACATTTATCTGTCAGTTATATACATTTGAATAACTGCGTTTTGTTTGTTTAAAGCGTATATAGAAAAAGTATTAATGCAAATCTATAGAAAATTTAATAATCTTTAATTTTAATAATTACATTAATCTCGAAAAAATAACAGTTAAAGGTATTTTTCGAAGAAAAACTATTTTGAGCTTCTAGTAAAGTCCCAATACAGAAAAAGTTCGAAATACAAGGTTTCAAAATTTTCTGGATAATAGTATTTGAGTTAGAGTGGAGTATCCACACATACATACTCACACACATACACACAGACATCATCGTGAAAATGTTAAAATTGGATTCTAGGGACCTTAAAACGTGGTCATTTACTAAAATCTCGATATAGGATTTTTAGCACGATCCCTATACCTCCCTTACCAAGGGTAGCGGGAGGTAAAAACACCTAATCACTTTCCCCTTGTTTTTGTCCATGCGAATTTTTTGCTTGGGTCACTCGTACACAGTCGATTTTTCCATCGCCTCATATCTGTATGCTTTCATTTGAAGCTGAAGGGTCCCAGACAGTAATTTCTCCAGCAGGACGCAGAATTTGATGTTTGCATGCTGCTCGGAAGACGGCAATTCAAAATCCGACAAACGAAAAAAAAACGCATTAAGACAACCCGAATCTTTCTCAAGGCACAATTACACTGCGCGTGGTTCGTCGAATCAGAGCCGACAAAACGACACGTGGTTCTGTCAGATTTATGACGTATTTGGTTCGCCGAACCAATGTGGATACTTTCGTGGTTTCGTCTTGTGACTACATAATCACAATCATGGTTGCTAGGCAAAAATGATTGCGTCTACTTCCTTGTGCATTATATAATATGGATTGTTGATGTAAAATCAATTGAAAAAACGTAAAAAGGTGGTGGATAACGTCACATATGAAAAATAGATAAAAGTACGCAAATCTGGCTATCTAATTGAAAAGAACTTCAATTAGATAGATGAATTTCAAACATTTATCTACTAGCAACGCTATTACGTATGGTCCTAAATTTTTAAGAATATTTTTAGATACTGATAACTTTTTTAAAACTCTTTTACTTTATACACTAATTATTACAACAATTAACAATAAGTATAACAATTAATATTTAACATTTAAATTATTGATAATGGACCATGATCTTCAATGGTTCTTAATTATCTTCTGACTTCCTCCATCATCCTCTAGACAACATCTGGATCGATGTCTCAAATCTTTTGGTAAATGTGACGTCGTAATTGTTCTTCATTTGCAGCTTCCCATTCCTTGTCGTACACTTTTCTGATCAATATTGACCAAAATTCTTCTATTGGTCTACTTTGAGGTACATTGGAGGATTGTCCAATTTAGGAACAAAGTCTACGTTGTTTTCGTTATACCAGTCTCTAGTTATTCTGGCGTAAGGCATGAAGCTAGATTAGGCCAAAATATTATATCATCATTGGCGTTTACGAAATGGCACACCATACTAAAATTTTATCCTCAAATTTAGATTTACCTTTGAACTTGAAATTATCCGTAGTATTAGTATAAAAACCATCGTTTACTTTCATCTCTGAGTGGGACAGAGTAAAATATTTCTCGTCATCCATTACAATAAGTTTATTGAGAAAATGAATGCGCCTTAACGCACGACAACGTCTAGGGATTTTTTCTAATTGGGCCACGGTATATTTTGGTGCCTTTCTTCTTTTTCGAAACACCACGTCATTTCGAGAAAGCGTTCTAAAAACATCGAATTTTCTTGCTACAGTTCGTTGTGATTCTCCAACTTTTTCTTTAACGGCTACAATTAATCTTTGTTCTCTCATGTGGCTCAAAATTTTTGGTCGACCACTTTTGGGCAAGTTAACGCAGGGTATACCCTCTTCACAATCTTTTATTGTCCGATAAATTGTTGCCACAGAGATATTGTGCTCGCAATAAACTGCAACAATATCACACTTAGACATTCGCCCAACAAGATTGTAAATTCCTTTACGAATATCTAGCTTATATGACATTTTGCTCCATCAAATCGAAAAAACTAAACTGTCAACATGAAGACAAGTTATTTGTGATATTTTGTTTCCAGCTACAATTTGATTAAACGTTATTTGGTATACATACAAAACATCTAAAAAAATTCTCAAAACTTTAGGACCATACGTAGCTAAAAGGGGTGCCGGATGGGTCGTAGTTTTTCCTAGTGGTAGCGGCTATCCATAGAAAAAGAAATTTCCCTCCAGCGATGACCTGCTTGGCTCTACCCAACGATTCCGGGTATTTTTTGACGCTACTTCGTATATACATGGGTTAAAGACTATTTGAATTATGATAATATTGTAGATACATATATTAATTTGTACATTTACATAGTTGTGTTGTAACGTCAATTATGAATTGTAATGCTAGCTGTTAATGTGAAATTCTACTCTCTCTAGAGAAGTGACATTACGTACTAATTCAATTATTTAATAGTACTTTAACATATATAGTATTTCAAGTTGTCAAAGTTGCTATGTACATTATTACTCAAGAATAACCAGTGTCACATTACGTAATTTTGGGAATGAGTGATTTAAAATTACCAATAAATTTCTGTTAACAATACCGAAAGTTTTGGCAATTATTGTCTCCCAGTAATTAGATGGACAGTATGGACAGTTTTAAAAAAAAAATATTTTGAAAGCATTCCAAAAGAAGATTGTTTGGAAACTTTTAAGAGGTGTCTATTCTTATAATTTTTTATGCAGTAAGCTAGCGTAGCACAACCATTTGTTTTACATGCTTTAAAAATAAAAACACCTTTTTGTTTCGCGGGACATTAACGCCACCGCCACGGTATCGTCAACTGTTTTGCTCTCTGTGAAACAAACGAATGACGAATGTTGCACTCGCATAAAACAAAAGAGAATATTTTTTGCGGTAAAATATAAAACGAAACCGGATGTACGAATATGTGTAGTGACAGCTTTATACTTTTGTTTATTTATGAGTCTTATTCTCAATATAATTCTAACTAGTATTGTATTTCAAAATTTTTATTACTGTCTGTCCGGAAAACTAAAGTTACTTGCTTGTTACACAAAGTAAAAATGAACAATAGTCTTCTGAGAGTAATTAAAAATCCTTTGAACAAAAAATTGTTAAGTACTTAAATTCATAATCAAAGCCTGTACTACAATTTCAAAATCTTTTGTGGTATAAATAAATCCTTCAGCCGCTTCGGTGGCCGAGCGTATTAAGGCAGCATGTTCCGACAGTGCTCAAAGTGATCATTACCATTCGGATACTGTAAAAAAATTCTACAGTTTTTAAAATAGCGAAAAAATAATTGCGCCAAAATTTCTTATTGAAACCTACCCCCACTCTTATAACGTATAGACCATGGTTCTAATTAGATTTTTGGTCCGTGGTTCTAAACCACACTGCATGTGTACGGCAAGTATACTCGACGTCAAAAGAGTAGTGATGCACGCGAGGCGAGACGAGACGAGAAATATAAAATATCGATCTCGCTCTAGTTCTCGCACATATTTTTGGGTCTCGACTCGTTCTCGCACGAGAATCTCGCGAGAGTAATCGCTATAAAAATAAGCGCTTGCGCACTACGTATTTACGTAACAGTTTAACTATAAGAGACAAGTTCGCACCAATCACGTCTTCCGTGTATTTGCAGTCGTATAAGTATAAATATAATAAAAAGACGAAACACTAAATTCTGGTCACCAAATTATTTCAATACGAACATAATGTTTATGCATTAACGGAACGGTCACCAGAAAATGTGATAAGTTGGTAAATAATTTAATTTACCTGTAAAATATCCAGTTTATCACCAAATTGTGATCTCTAAACTATTTCAATATACGAACATCTGTTAATACATTCTGTCATCGGTAAAACGAATTAAAACATTAAACAATTCTTTTTTGTAACTTTGTAAACCGCTACATTGGTAACCCTCTGGCAACCAATCACTCCGCTTCTCTCCGTTTTGGTTCCCATCGACGCTTAATATAACTTCCTTTACTTTTCAGGGGTGGGAAGAAAATGTTAACCGTGGTTTTAACGATTTTGTCTCTATTTTGCATTTCCTCGCTCTGGGACCGATACCAATCGACTCTAGATAGACTCAATAATATAGTGAATTCATATGATTTTCCCATTCACGTATTCTATGCACGAATTAGCGTTGACTCCACTCCTTGTAGGGTGTATTTTTCATTGAATTTATGAGTCAAAGCTATAAAGTTACAAATACTTTTTATTGCGAGACTCTCGCGAGATTTCTCGCTTCTCGCAGTTGTTATATCGATCTCGCCTCGAATTTTAAACTGTAATCTCGCTCTCGTTCTCGTCTCGCATAATGCAACGAGACGAGACGATATGCGAGAGTACTCTCCTCTCGTCGTACATCAATAATCTTTATGCAATAAATAAATTGTTCAGGTAACGCAGAAGTCTACATCATCCTAGCCCTATTAATCGGTCTAGTCACCGTTGTAATTGGATGCTGGCTCTCTGACAATTGCTGGTCACCGGAACCGGAACACGTCGTCACAGTAGCTTGACGTCGACGAAGACGTCTCCATCATATACCAGACTCATCGTCAGCTAGTCCGAGTACAGCACCAACGTCTCCACAGAGGTCGTCAGAGTCGACACCGACACCCACTCACTGGCATACAGACAAAGATAATATGAATTTGTAGCAAGAAAATAATTGTAAAATAGACATTCTCAGTGACAAGACATAATTGTTGTAAACATTTAGTGGAAAGTGTATGTTTATTATGTCAATTAATACAACCAAATACAGGGTACGGTGAAACAACCTCACTGGTTTTACTGTAGCATTGTGAAGCGAATACAGGTCGTAAAATGGTAGGGATGGTGTATGGAAGAAGGTGGATGGGAAGTTTCTGTTACAAAAAATTCAATAGACCTTTTCAATTTAAAGAGATACAAGATATGCGCACTAGGATCTGCGTATTGTAAGCCAACAACTGGCGGAAGTCATGGTTAGGCACTTGTGATGAGATCCGTTTGTTTTTTTGTTTTTTTTTAATAGATGTAAAATGTTAGTAAAGTCTTTGGCAACTTTAAAAAACTTGTCGAAAGAAGTTACAAAAGCTTTTATTGAAGCTAAAATGACTAACGAAACAAATTTTTACCAAGTATTTTAGTGACTGGAACCGTGTGTCTATCTTAAAGGTGTACATAGGAGATTAACATAGGAAATAAGTTTTTTGGAATTTCCTGCTCGCCTAATTATTTTAAGCAAAATCGCGTTAAATAAAAGTTTTAGGGCATAAAATTCTGCATCTAAATCAATAAATAGAATTACCTTTACATGCTTTGTAACGACAGAAATTAAATATGAAAATGTCGAAAATTACGTTGAAACTATCGACAGCCATGGACTTAAACAGAAAATAAATAAATGCTTGACGTTCTATCTGTTACAACGAAAGTTAACTTATTTGACGTTTCTCACATTTTGAATTTGTCTCTAGTTTTATTGTCTGAAATTATTAGAAAAGGAACATTTATAATAATGAAGAGCGTGATTTTGCAATTGCTAAATTCGTGACAAAATTTGAAGTTTGCTAATGTGTTTTTAAAAAATACACGTGAGCCGCGTAATTAGAATATAGGACGAGCAGGACAACATGTGTTACTGGAAGAAAGAGTGTTAGGAATAAATGTAGATCCCTTCTGTGTAGTACTAGATGTAATGGAAATGAGTTGGGAGTACATCACAACATTATACATAATTTTGTTACGCAATGTTGAATGGGGTCCCCTAGCCGCGTGCCTGAGTGTCTGGTCGCGAATCTGGGGAACCGGATTCGATCCCGACCGACGCCAAATATTTCGAATTTTAAATGGTACAAAATTGACCCCTGTGGTCTACTCTCCACGCCAGCAATGAGTGCCCGTGAGGTGACGCCTGGTAAACGTCCGCACGGTACAAATATGTCATCATCATTACCGATATCAGCGAACAAAGCAGATTGGCACACCCAGCAATGGGTAATATGCCGTGATGATATATTTATTTATTTATTTAAACAAAACTGTACTTTTTAACTTTATTTATTAGTCTAACATAATATTTCTATTATTATCATAATTAACGATATTATTTGTTCAAATCAAATTGTCAGAAACGTCAAGTATTTATTTTTTTGTTCAATCCATGGCTGTCGATACTTTCAACGTAATTTTCGACATTTTCATATTTAATTACTGTCGTTACAATGTTACAAAGCGTGTACAGGGAATACTATTTATTGACTTAGATGGAGAATTTTATGTCCTAAAACTTTTGTTTGACGCGTTTCTGCTTAAAATAATTAGGCGAGCAGGAAATTCCAAAAAACTGATTTCCTATGTACACCTTTAAGACAGACACACTGTATAGAAAAAATAGCTGTTAAATTGAAAAGGTCCAAATACCCCCTCGCCAAGCAGTTCTACTTCAAAAATCAAATAAGTTGTTGGTACTTTCTTGTCAGGAAAATACTGTTTGGACACCCGAAAACATCGACGTAGGGATATCAGACAGATCAATTCTGACTGTTTGAGCCAGCTCCAGAATTTTTGGCCCCAGTTCTTGAAGAACTTGGCCTGGAGAATGTCTGGTATCAGCAGAATGGGGCCATGGCCCACACAGTTCGAGCACCAATGCAGGTTTCTTGTTTCGAGAAACTGTTAATCTCCCTGAGAGGCGATATTCATTGGCCCGCGTGCTCGCCAGATTTAACAATGTGCGACTTTTTTCTGTAGGGTTCAAAGCCGAGGAACCTGAAAACTAATGTCCATTTGCACCGTTGCACCATAGAAGTTACAGTTAAGCAAGTATCGCTTAAAAATAAGTAACACTTATATAGTAGTACCTTTGTACGAGTTCCACTTAAGTAAATTTTTACAAAGCCTCACTTGCTCGTATCAATCTGGGAGATTTGAGGCGATTTCGGGCGACAACCGTTCACTTGCGGTATGTTGCGTTCAGTTACGTTCACACATTCGGGCGCTAGGAACAACATACCCGGTATGCTTGGATCAGTGTTCACAGCTGAACGGGTCAGCTCTCTGTTCACTATTTCTATCTCTTTTTAACATGTCTTTTTTTGAAATGTCAAAAGTCAAAACAGTCGGAGTCGTGGTCTTATGTCAAACAGGGTGACATTATATTCGTTGACTCTTTTTTGGACAAATATAGAAAAAACTATCTTTCTCTGTTAATGCATTTTAATTACTGGACACTATTTTTGACAGTTTTAAATGTCGCAGAATATACATAACCACCAAGCACGGTGTCAACAATTGAACCAACGATTTTTGGCGCCACCATTAACGATATCATATCGTAACTAACCGTAAGTAATCCAAAGAAGTGATCGGGTATGTCGCCCGAAATCGCCTTTCATTTTTGTTTATTGTTTCTATATTTTCTTTTCTGAAGTGACATTTCATTTATAAAATGTCATTACATATTTATCTTGAGATTTGTTTGAATCGTCTGTATCTATTATCTATACCTAATATTTATAAAATAAGTATTACAATGTACTAAATTTTGATATGTGTGCAGTCTATGTTCGGTATTATTTTAGGAAACACAATATTTTATGTATATATTTCTTTTATCTCTTTTTTGTTTAATAAAATATTAAATATTATAAATTATTGTTGCAGAGTTTCTGTAGTCTCACAATAATTCGCAACATAATCTGCCACATGTCACACTCGGAAATTAACTAACAATTTCATAAAAATGCAAGCATGTGAAAATTTTATTCCTAGGAGATATCAATAACTCCAATATTTTTCCTTTGGCAATCAAAATAACATTGAAATCTTTGCTACAATCTCAAATCATTAATTGGCTGGAAAAAAATTAATCTACTATTCACTCTCCTTAGTATTTGGTAGTTTATTAAATTAATTTTGCATTGTATTCCTGTTCAATATTGTTTAAAACATTTTTTTATGTGTTTGACATAGCACGAAATGTCACAATGGATATAAGTGTCACCTAATGCAGTTGCGGTAGATGAAGTACGGCTTAATATAAGCGTTACTTGGTAAAAATAAAGTGGAACTTAAGATACGGTGCAAAGGTTTTCAGTAATTTAAGCGCCACTTATTACCAAGTGCAACTTAACTAGTAACGGTGCAAACGGGCATAAATGAGGCAAACCGCATAGAAATCCGTCGTATACCCGAAGAAATGCTCGAAAGAGTTACAAAAAACTTCATAAGTCGCTTGTGACAGTCTTTGGACACCATGTAACCGATATTATTTTCGAAACCATATGAGTTAAAACTTCCCATGTTGTAAGTTCAGGATATGAAAATATTTTTTTATATCGAGTAGGTATTTATTTTTAATTCAGCTTCAAACTTGGGAGGTTGTTCTATCGTACCCTGTATTATGAGGACTGAAATTATTTATAAGCTAAATACGACTACCTATATATAAATATATTTTTTAGAAATGTTATAGACATATTTCATTCATTTCTTATACAGGAGGATAATGAATATGTGTTACATATTTATAGGGTATGTAAAATAAATTAACTTTTATCAATGAACACATATCCGAAAACGCATCGTTTTCGAGCTACAGGCTCTTGAAGGAATAATTATTTACCTTAATTTTAGTTTGCTGTACCCTATCATTTCAGTTATTATTTTGTTTATTTTAACTTTTAGCATTAAATTGGTACACATGGTACAGTAGTCCCAGCATAGCAACTCATTTCAAGGTTGCATGCAAGGGAAATTATTTTGTACAGTCTTATGCATAAACCATAGTAGTCTACAAACAATCATATGTGTATATTTTTCTTCAACTGAACCATTTTAGCCCTGAAGAAGACCATAGTATGGACGAAACGTCGGCATAAATAAATTTTATTATTGACTGCTAGTCCGAATCATTGTTACTTCTTGTTCCATCTCCATAAAAATATATGTTAAGTATTAAGCATTCAAAATTCAAAATCAAGTCAACTGGTAAGTTTATTAGCAAATGTATAACCAAATATGTGAAAAATAAGTTAAACTATAATTCACGAAAGATGACTATTCAAGGTCATTTGTGAGCCGTCTGATATAATATTACTTGCAGATAACTTCATTGCATTTCGTATGTATAGGCGTGCAATATGAAATATTTATGGACATATTTTAACTGAAAAAATAGGAGTAATTTATTTAAAAATTATGTTTCGTTCTAAATAATGCCTTTCTGAAAGATTTATGTTCTTCTCTTATGTTTTTGCAAAATTCAAAAACATAGTCTTAACTATAAACCAAGTAATAATAATTTGATTTAAACGGCAACGTCACTGGGTAAATATTAGCACAGAGGGCAGTGTAGTAGATAATTAGGTATCTGTAATTCTACGACATACGTCCTTATTATTTATAATGTGTTAGAAAGTAATGCCACTATTTACATATATCTTTCCCACCACATAAATTAAATAGACATAGGTCAAATAATCTTTCTCTTTCTAATACAAAATGTTGCCAAGCTACTGCTGTAAAGTGATGTGTATTCTTTCTTCGAACAAATGACCTTGAATGGTCATCTTTCGTGAATAATAGTATACTGACAGAAAATAATGTTATTCGTACAGCTATGAATCAAGGTAATATATCTGAATTAATAAATAAACTTACGTTACACCGAAAATATTGTCAACAACGAGCATCGTTTTAAAATGGAATGTCCTAACTTGGTCGAAACAATATAACTTTTTGAAAGACAAGCGTGTTATATCCATCCTTATCGCACACGCTTCTTGTGAGAGAGATAAATATATGCCAATTTGTTAATTCGTTCATAATTTAGATGACCTTGATTGGACATCTTTAAATAATTTTTTCTATTTTGGTTCTTTAATATGTACTTTATGAAACCCATTTGGATGTCATAAAGTACCAAAATAGAAAAAATAATACAAAATACACGTTTCATAAGACATTTCAGTGCCGCTTGTTTCTGAGAACGACGCGTGCACTAAAATTATGTCTTATGAAACTTGTATCTTAATGTACTATTACTGTACAAGGTAATAGTCTGTAGCTCGAAAACAATGCATTTCCGGATATGATTTTATTAGTAAATATATATATATATATATATATATATATATATATATATATATATATATATATATATATATATATATATATATACAGGCTGTTATATTTTAATGGACCCAGCAAATATCTCGCTTATTTATTAAGTTGGCAATTTTTTTCATATAACATGATTTATACAACAACATGTAAGCTACTTTATGACGGATGTACATTCCTGATACCACTTCCGGTTTATGAGTAATTAATATCTACTTTGAAATTTCAAATAGAACATACTATATTTTTTTACAAATTTGAAAAGTACATCAAATTTGCTTTACAATTATGTAAAATAATCCATATGTTACATTATTAAAAATTAAAATGGCGGGCACTTTTTTATACACCTAATTGGAAGGAGAATAGTGAGCCATGACTGTGGGTTGTGTTCCTTATTTTTATTTTCTGTATTATTATGACAAAAAAATATTATTTCGTTTAATAATAATAGTTACAATTGTTTTAGTTAATTGTTTTATTTCAAGCCACAGTCATGGCTCATTATTCTCTTTCCAATTAAGTGTATAAAAAAGTGCCCGCCATTTTACTTTTTAATAATGTAACATATGGATTATTTTACATGATTGTAAAGCAAATTTGATGTACTTTTCAAATTTGTAAAAACATATAGTATGTTCCATTTGAAATTTTAAAGTAGATATTAATTATTTATAACCCGGAAGTGGTATCAGGAATGTACATCCGTCATCAAGTAGCTTACATATTGCTGTATAAATCATGTTATATGAAAGAAATTACCAACTTAATAAATAAGCGAGATATTTGCTGGGTCCATTAAAATATAACACCCTGTATATATATATATATATAAATTTGTAACACATATTTATTAACAGCCTGTATTGAATGCACAGTTAGACTTGCTAAGTCATAGACAAAATGAGTATATGTATGTGTAGAATTTCATATCATATCGCTTGCCTTCGTCTTTTCTTGTGCCTACCCCACTTAATAACTAAACGTGTTGTCTTAAAACTAGGCCTATTTCACAATCACAAATATTAATTACATTATATTTACTATAGTATTATTCACGTAAGAAAGAATGGTATTGTGCAATAAAATTCCAGTCGTTCGCCAGGCTCCCTACTCTCCAGACATGGCTCCTTGCGAAGCATCCCGCGCGGTCGAATTCCACGCGGTCGAAATCTTACGGGTCGAAATCCCACGCGATCGAAATGTACCCTCACCACTTTGTCCGTTCTACAGAAATTCAAATATTTCCACGCCGTCGAATCCCACCTGGTCGAAATGTTACACGATACAAATCCCTCGCTCCCGTACCGCTCTCTTTATCGATCATATTGCATTCTAACAATCTACGCTTCGTGGTAGATCCGCGTCAAAGATAATATATTAAAAAAATCTGATGTGGACACCACACGATTTCTTTGTACGCAAGACCAATATGAAGATGAAGTATAGACCCAATTATAAAATTGCACGTGTTTGACGTAATTTGACATTAACATCTATTTTTTATTTTTTTGTTATTTTTTGTCCTAATCCATAGCAAGCTTCATTACAAAAACCAAAAAGTATATAAGTTTTAAATTTACATATCTCGCTTATACAAAGGGCTAATTTAATAATACTTGATGTGCTAGACGCAGAATTTCTAAAATTCTCTAAAACTCTTATTTGAAGCATTTATTTCTAAAATCAAAATGAAACCATTTTATTCAAGAAAAACTGTTAACAACTTCAGGTAATATATCACTTCCGGTTAGCCTGTTTTAACCGAATTCTGCTATGTTATTCCAATTGATATAAAAGTCTTATATACTAAATTTGACAAGTTTTAGATTATATTTTAATATAGTTTTTCATTAAAATCTATTATAGGCTTCAAATAAAGTACCTTTTCTGGAAATTATGTAATGACCAAAAAGGGAGGTGCACAACTAGATGTTATAGAAGTCCGAAATACAAAATTTCAACTTTCTACGGCTTACCGTTTTTGAGTTATGCGAGATAAGTACGTACGTACATAGGTACGTACATACGTACGTACGTACGTACGTACGTACAGACGTCACGACGAAATTAGTCAGAATGGATTCAGGGATGGCCAAAATGGATATTTCCGTTGAAATCTGAAAACCGAAATTTTTCGCGAATACAATACTTCCTTTACTTTGTACAAGGAAGTAAAAATTAAAGCATATATATATACAACAAATTATTTAATGAACGAAGCAGGAAAAGAATTTACCTATACATTTTAAGTAAAATTATTGATATTTCTGGTCCGCCATTTTAGATTAGCTGTTATATTATGTGAATAAGCAGTTCATTCTTTATTCCAGTTGTAAAATTATGTATTACTGTGTTTATTATAAATCTTACGTTGCTTTTATTTCCAAATATATTTTCTTCCATTCGGCATATTTTGACAATAACGGTAACTTGATGTATCTACACATACTTCTCTACTTGAAAATAAATTTAATTATTTTATAATATTAAATAACTAGTAAACTATCAGGTTTACTTAAAATGTATAGGTAAATTCTTTTCCTGCTTCATTCATTAAATAGTTCGTTGTATAATAATATATGTTTTAAAATTTCTTTTTAATATATTATCTTTGCGCGGAACTACCACGAAGCATAGATTGTTAGAATGCAATACGATAGATAAAAAGAACGGTACAGAAGCGAGGGATTTGTATCATGTAACATTTCGACCGGGTGGGATTCGACGGCGTGGAAATATTTGAATTTCTGTAGAACGGACAAAGTGGTGGGTACATTTCGACCGAGTGGGATTTCGACCCCGTGGGATTTCGACCACTTGGGATTTCGACCGCGCGGAACGTACTCGAAAGATCGGGTGTCAACCCCTTCAGGTACGCAATATTTTTTCCCAGCCGAAGACAGGCTTCGTATGTCGTAACTCTGTTCGGGAAATAATTTGGAATTGTCAACATAGTTCGTATTCATTTGCGTGCATTCAAGCATTTTTGTGTCTTCTGTTAAATTACATGATTAAATGGTTTCCTAATCTGTGTCAGCCCATATTATAAAATTAAACTGCCTGTAATCGAAACATTATTGCGCCATTCTTATGTGAACAATATTATACATTACGCAAATTCGCATTGTTAATAGGATAATGACCTTAAAAAATTTAACAAAATCTCTTTTGTATTTAGGTAATTATTTGTATAATTAAAAGCACAACGAAATTATATCGGGTGTACTACTTTTTTATGGACCATAGGATATGCAATAGTAAAATTTTCATATTGCTGTAATTTTAGAACTAAAGTGTAATTACAAAAAAAATGTTTATAATTAAAAACTGCGTCTAACAAGCCCAAAATGGACCTTTTCAATTTAACGGTTATCTCTTTCTATCGCTGCAAATAGTAAGAATATGGCGCGAACAACTGCCAGTTGGTTTGTTAAATGAAACGTCAAAAATATTGCAGTCATTAAAATACCTGTATTCTCAGTGAAAATTTGCATCGTTAGACATTTTAACTTCAATAAAATCTTTTGTAACTTATTTGGATAAGATTTTTATGTCTCACTAAAGTATTATGAACTGTTTATTGCTAGGATACGGTGTATATAAACATATCTATAACAACCAGGGCATAATGGGAGGGCATAATATTTCATTATGCCCTCATTATAATCCGATCATCGTTTATGGACTTTAAATTAAAAATAATATGAACGGTATATAATGAATTTATTTTCTTTTTAATTATAATTCATTACAATAATAATAAGTATTGATTACAGCAATTAATACATTAATTGATTACAACAATTCATATAAGAATACAGCTTTGAAAGCACAACACAGAAATCAATTTTAATTTAATTATAATACTTAAAATTGATTATCAAAAAAAAACCTTAAAAAGCCATTTACCACACGTGAAATAAGTCCGTCGAATTGCAGACTGTAATATTTTGCATTCATTTTTGACAGATGACGGATCACTAATTTTTGGGGGATGATATTTATCCATGTTTGAATTAATTTTTTGATATTATTTATCATCGCATGTGACACATCTAAAGCCGTACAAGCTCTCTAAAATGTAATAATATTCACAAATAAGTGCATAAGAAATAAAGAACTGAGATCTGTCATGTGATGACGAACCTCAATATATAATACTTACATCTTCTACAGACGAGAATGAAATAATTAGGAGATCATTTATACGTTTGTCTTCCTCAAAGTA
This sequence comes from Harpalus rubripes, assembly GCA_963082715.1. Taxonomy (NCBI): domain Eukaryota; kingdom Metazoa; phylum Arthropoda; class Insecta; order Coleoptera; family Carabidae; genus Harpalus; species Harpalus rubripes. The sequence continues at coordinate 39,615,770 of OY720462.1, read as the reverse complement.
TACAGAAACATTCAAAATAAATTCTTTACACCGTTTCGACAAAATATCTTCCGAAACATCAAATTCACCCATTCCACCATCTCCAACGATTTAAAACGTTGGTGTTTTAAAAATAAATAAATGTTGATAATAAACAAAATAATTAAACAACATCCTTATCAATGTCAAAGCTTAAGCATTATTGTAATCAAAATTATTATAAATGAAAACTTATTTCACATAATCTAGTGAGACATAATAGTATATTACTAACCGAGGTGGAAAGTGTTTCATTGTCGAGGGCGAAGATAGTTAACCAAGGCGCGAAGCGCCGAGGTTAACTATAGCCCGAGACAATGAAACTTTTCACCGAGGTTTGTATACTATTTTATTCACAATCTGAAATACAAAATTAATATTTGATATTTAAATAATAATAACCTAACATAAATAAACGAATGGTCTGAGATTGTTCATTTGTCAGATGAACTGTCACTTTGATTTCTAACCTTAAATATTGATTTCATTCATTACTTGTATTATTTACAAGTTTATTCCATATATTTATCATATAAATTGTAAAGATGCTTTGTTTATATGTAAATACCCATCATTGATACGCATTGATCTCTCAAAGCGGGGGGCAGCTATTTCCCGCCTCGAGGTTGGAAAGTATAGCGTGAGTATAGCTGAGGTTGGAAAGTGTCAACTTTCCAACCCCAGCTATCTTCACGTTATACTTTCCAACCTCTTGGAATATGAGATTAACAATAACTAACTTCCCAACTTTTTAAAAGTCAGAAATCGTCATATTACTAACCGATTGTGAATAAAATCTTGTATGCACCACGAGCGTTACTAAATGATAATGCCCTTGCATGGGCGCCCGCAGACTTTTTTACAAGGTGGGTCGAAATTTTTGTTGTAAGAAAAAAATGCGCCGCAGGCGAATTTTTAATAATTTTCAAGGTCAAACGTGTTTTAATGCAAAGTAAGATAATATAGAGTTCTTTACAATGAAATATATTTAACAAATTCTTAAAAAATTATAATCAATATTTTATGACGAAAATGCGTATGTGCGTTCTAAAAGCGTAGAATTGCCCCTTCTACTAGGCTTTATGATGCGAGATGCGAGCATAAGCAATAACTACAGAAACAGACAATCTGAAAATACAATGTTGCATTAAATTAAACTATATTACTGAGTAACAATATAATTATTCTATTGAACTGCTCAAAATAAAATGTATAATAATTAAATGTTAATTAAATCGCGCTCCTCACAAAATACGGCAACCCTAATCATACGTAGGTACTTTTAATATAAATAAATATGCAATGTCAATTCATTATTTACTTTTCTATTTCTTTATTTCTATATAACAGTAAAATCGATAATTGTGAAAGTTTTGAGAAGAACGTGATCATAAAATGATTAGAATAAACTACGGCATTAAATAGAAAATAGAACACCGAAGATAATGTAATATAATAACAGTACATAACATAATTTACTCATTCTGACGCTTCAGCTATTTCGTACTTAGTAATAGACAGTATGTATTAAATTTTTGATTAAAATATAACAAAATATTACCAGTAATTATTAAAAATACTATGATACATTGAAATGAAAAAATAAAATTATAATATTATTTTTAAAAATGGATACAGTCCATAAATGAAAGGGAGGTCAGTCGACCCTTTCGACCCCCCCCCCTGTGGGCGCCTATGTGCCCTTGGTACATAAAATACTATTAAAGTTATGTGATATGTGTGTTATATGATTTATCTTGCATGACACTCATGACAAGAACCTATTATATCAATAAATTTAGGCTCATTAGATGCACTTTTTAATGCTGCACATTTTGCATTTACACTTATGACAAATTAGCCACTGTATTTCATATTGTCCATAAAAAGTAGACACCCGGTATATAGATAAATAAATAAATAAATAAATAAAAGGCACAAACTGTTTTTGTGAAATAGGTAAATTCTAATAATAATAAGAGGTCCAACGTATAACTCGTATAAGATTTAAGTAAAATAAGACTGACAATTTAAAATTGACTTAAATAAACTGCTTCCTAATAAAGATAATTAATTAATAATAAAGCGAATGATACATTTCTTATATATTAGTTAAATTTAATTTCAGCAAAGGCAAAACTAAAGCCTATTTAAAAGAATCAAAGATGGAATTAATGGAGCATCCACCATATAGTCTTATCCTTGAACCTTATGATTTCTTCCTATTTATCGAATGTATAAATGTGTTGAGTTAAAAGGTACTTCAAAAAACAATAAAAAAATAATTTCTGGAAAATTTTGTTTTCTATCAATAGCTTGCAAAAACTTTCGGAGCTAATTCAGGCAGGCAATATTATTACATAATCGCATTTTAAACGAAACTAACAAGTAAAACTAAACGATTAATACATTGCATAAAAACATACGTAATATTTCGCGATAAATAAATTTATATACCCTAGTCTATATAATATAACTTAAGGCCTAACTAAGCATACTCTAGAATTCTAGATAACAAAAAAATCATTGTGCTTTTACACCTGTATATTTCTCATTAGAATCAATGCGTGTAATATACTCCACAACCATGAAAAATGTAATGTACAATGTACGTGTTTTTATACCCAATGTATGTAAGATATTACTGTGTAACTGCTCAATATCACAAATCGATATTTTGTAATTTGTGAATGTAACGATATTATTTAAAGTGGTTCTATCATTATACGCATATACGACAGTTTTTAATGAATATTATGTATGTTATTTTTTATGAATTTTTTCACATGTTTGCAAATTTTTATAAAGATTTACCAGCTGTAAGCTGAAATATTGGAAACCAAAATTAAGCGGAAAAACATTGGCAATATAGGAATAGGTTTTTCGTAGTAACTCATATAATAAACAATAGATTTGTACAATAAACTACCTAACGACTAACGACAGTTCAAGGGACAGTTTATACATTAAAGAAAAACTCGAATAATAGCTGTATTCTTTTAGGACAAAATCTCAGCTCATCTCAGTTCACTTCAGATAAACTCAGGAAATCGTTGTTCTGTCTAACACAACTGATTTGAGGTGTTCTGAGTAAACTCACTTCTCCCCTTTCCGATGCTACACTACCAGTTTACGAAACTCAAAATGATTTGAAACACTCAGTTTGCATTTTAAGGTTATATAATTCAACAAAATTTATATTCACATACCGTGTGTCTATTTTAAAGGTGTACATAGGAGGTTTACATGGGAAATCAGTTTTTTGCAATTTCCTGCTCGCCTAATTATTTTAAGCAAAAACGCTTCAAATAAAAGTTGTAGGGCATAAAATTCTTCATCTAAATCAATAAACAGAATTATCTTTTCATGCTTTTTAACGACAGAAATTAAATATGAAAATGTCGTAAATTACGTTGAAAATATCGACAGCCATTCGCAATCGAAATTAACGATAGAGGCGCTGATTTTCGAAACAAGATGGCCGCCGTACGATGGGTTTGACATATGACAGTTCATATTATTCACTGAGTTTCGATGACTGTGTATACAAACCGAGTTTAAAAACTTATTTATATGAAGGCGATAAGTTTAAATATTTAATTATTAGTTATTACATTACTTACTCACTGTCACTTATTCAATATGGCGCTTGTACGATTGCTTTCCGTAGTACCGATTTGCGCCACTAGAGGGGAAATGTTATCTACGATTGCGAATAGAATGGAATTGAACAAAAAATAAATAAATGCTTCACGTTTTATCTGTCACATAGTAAGTTAACTTATTTGACGTTTCTAATTTGAATTTGTCTCTAGTTTTTTATTGTCTGAAATTAATAGAAAATGAATATTTATACTAATGAAGAGCGTAATTTCACAATTGCTAAATTCGTGACAAAATTTCAAGACTGCTAATGTGTCTTCAAAAAGTACACGTGAGCCACATAATCAGAATATAGGACGAGCAGGAAAACGTGCGGTACTTGAAGAAAGAGTGTTAGGAATAAGTGTAGTCCCCTTCTGTAGTTCTAGATGTATTGGAAATGAGTTGGGAGTACCTCACAGCATCATACATTTTGTTACGCAATTGAATTTTTAATAAATTCATATTATTTAAACAAAACTGTATTTTTTAACTTTATTTATTAGTCTAATATAATATTTCTCTTATTATCATAACCATATTTTTCAAATCAAATTGTCAGAAACGTCAACTAAATTAACTTACATTGTGACAGATAAAACGTCTAGCATTTATTTATTTATTGTTCGATTCCATGGCTGTCGTTAATTACTGTCGTTACAAAACATGTAAAGGTTATTCTGTTTATTGAATTACATGCAGAATTTTATGCCCTAAAACTTTTATTTGACGCGTTTTAGCTTAAAATAATTAGGCGAGCAGGATATTGCAAAAACCTGATTTCCCATGTTAATCTCCTATGTACAGGGTGTAAATCGAAAAGTGAAACATAGGAGTTTAACAGGGGAAATCAATTTTTATTTGCGCAAACATTACCTAATTATTTTATGCAAAAATACTTCAAATGAAAGTTATAGAGATTTAAATGCAGCATTTAAATCATCAGGAACGTTTATTTTATCTCTTCATATAAACGTAAAAATTAATTACAGTTTTTGCGAGCTTTTTGTCTAAGCAGCCATGGATTTATGACAAAAAAGAAAAACAAATGCGTTGTTTTTTGTCATAAATCCTTGGCTGCTTAGACAAAATGTCATATAACTTTGTAATTAATTTTTACGTTTATATGAAGAGATAAAATAATCGTTTCACATGATTTAGATGCAGCCTTTAAATCTTTATAACTTTTATTTAAAGTATTTTTGCATAAAATAATTAGCTAACGTTTGCGCAAAGAAAAATTGATTTCCCATGTTAAACGCCTATGTTCCAGTTTTCGATTTACATCCTGTACACCTTTAAGGCAGCCACACGGTATACAGATATACATACAAGTAATATATTTTCAACATTATCCATTTTTCGTTTATAAACAGTATCATAGATCAGAAAAATGTCAATAAATTTGACAGCTGTTAGAGCAAATGCTATCGGTAAAGTAGGAAATGATAAAATGGAGTAAAACTTGTACTTTTTGCAAAATCACAACTCACTTTAGCTCAACTCAGTTATGTATTGACCTGAGATACAATTAGGTCAAAAAGAATACAGCTAATATGTGATTTTCGATGGAATATTTGCATTAGTTATATATTTTCCATAAATATACTTATTGTTTTTTTTAATTTTTGTAAGATATTTACAACAACAATTTAATTTTCTTAACAACCCTAAACTACTAAAAATTTAGAATATCTATTTTTATTAATTCTTTTCCTTGGTACAACTTTTGTGTGACACTGTCATGAAAGAACCACATTAGATGAAACATTTCACCGATGTTCTTGGTTAGTTAGGGGCCATTTAATGGAGCTATTACTATTGTAAACTAGACTTTATGTATCTAACTAAGCACAAAAGCCAGGCCTAAATATAGCGAATTTAGAATTTTTTTAAAATAAAGTTCTTTCAATTTTGGAAGACTGTAAAAATGATATGGAAAAGGTTTCACAAAGCCGTTTGTAACTTATTTGGAGAATAAATGTATTCAAAACATATAAACAAATAATTATTATAATACCTATTTATTTTATTTTATTAATAAATTAGAAAAGTTCAATTTGAATAGCTTAGAAAGTAGACGAACTTATTTCGATATGTTATTCCTCTTTAAGATTTTCAACAATATGTTGTATTCTGACTGTTACGTCCCTCCGGTGCGAAGGACTAAATATTAAGGACCTAGTGGCTCGAAGGACCAAATGTTCAATCCCTAAACCAGCGAATCCGGCCTAGAAGAACCAAAATGTTTTGATCCTGCTCGCAAGCCCAAATGTGATGTCTCTAGATCAGCGAATCCGGTCTAGAAGCACCAACGATGTGTTTCATGTTAAATTCAATGAATAAAACAAAACTATATGTAAACCAAATTAATTACAACCTTCGACAGCTGGTTCACATCACTGGACTTGGCCAATACACGGGATATTATTAATTTGTGAAACGTACTAATTAACAACGAACGAAGGACCAGCTAGTTTTACGAACTAACAAACGTGCTAAGTATAATTGCAACAAAATAACAATCAACTGAAATACAATTCTGAGAGATATGTGATAACGTATTAAATACAAGTGACATATACTATAATAAACCAAAGATAGAACAAATACGATATTTGTAGAAATTAACTAAATCATTTAATGAGTGTATGACCAAACAAATTTAGTTAAACAATATTAAGAACACTAAATGAACTTAATAATAACCAACTAGAATGCAAAACTTGTTGCATTGACTGTACCTAAGCGACAATAACAGCAGATTAGCTGTGGATGACGTCACTCGAACGTGAACTTGTGCAAACAGGTTTACAAAGAAATAATAATAATTTCACCCAAGGAAATATGAATCAAATCCCTAACAACACGAGTTCCCGTTAGAAATCAAATTGTACAGTTCGATTTTACAATTGATTCCTGAGATGTGTCTATTAGCTGCATAAAATTGGCGCCGTAAAGTATTCACGGACTATAAAGTACCAAATTAAACGAAAACCGAACGATAACTCCTTGAATTAGTCGTGCTAGGCTAATCAAGCTACGCGAACGATAATTAAACAACAAATTACTTTGCTGACCATATGAAAATCAGAAAGTTTATGCAAAATGGTGGAAAGCCACTCTCGCGGACGACGATGCGATACGTCTTTACTGTTTGCAAGCCAGACACTCAGACACACTCTGAGCTCCCCGCGGTCGATCAATGCTGTAGCCGACTGCGCTTGGCGTGGGGTGCGCGCGCACTCGCGTGAAACTAGTCGCAGTGGTATATTAATGTTAATAAATAGTTTAAGATACTGCAGCTATTTCAAACAATTCTAAAATTAAACTTAAACACGTAAAAAATATATAACTAATTTTTCCAGTAACAGAAACAGTTATTTCTATTTATTTATTGACTTATTTAAATAGAGTCAGGGCAGGTTACCCGTTCTATTCCCATGTGCAGCGGGTTGCTACCTCAAATGGGTTAATATTTTCCAATTCCTCTCATTTAAGACATATTAGTCTTAAACACTGACAATATTGTTCCTCTATTCCATATAAATGTTCCAGCTAAATGGACGAGAACTTATAATTTATTTAAGCTTCCTGCAAGTAATACTAATAATTATAAATTTTCTTGCATATATACCGTGTGTGTCTATCTTAAAGGTGCACATAGGAGATTAACGTGGGAAATCAGTTTTTTGCAATTTCCTGCTCGCCTAATTATTTTAAGCAAAAACGCGTCAAATAAAAGTTTTAGTGCATAAAATTCTGCATCTAAATCAATAAACAGAATTACATTTACATGCTTTGTAACGACAGAATTTAAATATGAAAATGCCGACAATTACGTTAAAAATAAAGCTATGAAAAACAAATAAATGCTTGACGTTTTATCTGTCACAACGTAAGTTAACTTATTTGACGTTTCTAACAATCCAAAGGGGTACCCCTTACGATTTTTTCAATTTTTACACTTTTCCTTCTGGAGACTGTAATAGGTGTTCAAACATTATGAAAATTGGTATACTTATGTAATTTTGCTCGTAGAATTTAATAGTGTATTGTTAACCGTTTTTGAGATATGGCCCAAAAACGGAAAATTGGAAAAATCCAAAGGGGTACCCCTTACGATTTTTTCAATTTTTAGACTTTTCCGTCTGGAGACTGTAATAGTTGTTCAAACATTATGGTAATTGGGGTGACAACCCGTAGTGCAAGAGTAGTACATTATTTTTCTTATTTATGTACATTAATTTAAATAGTTTCTGTATCAAATTTTAACTGAATATTAAGGAAGCCATATTCTTTTATAACCAGTAAAAAAATTTCAAATTTTAACTGAATATTAAGGAGGTCATATACTTTTATATCCAGTAAAAAAATTGGGGTGACAAGCCGTAGGGCAAGAGTAGTACATTATTATTCATCTTTATGTACATTAATTTAACGGAATATTTAGGAGGTCATATACTTTTATTGTCAGTAATTAAATTAGGGTTATCTGCAGTAGGGCAAAACCATCATTTTCTTTAAAAATATATTTCATAATTACTACAACAAATAAATAAATAATAATAATAATAATAATAATAATAATTGTTGCCAAATGTCTATGACAGACTGTTTAATTTATTAATAATTACAGCCTAATGGGTATATAATCTTAAAATAGAACAAATAAGGATTATTTCTTGTATAAAACGTATTGCAATAATGTTTTAATAATAGCAAAAAACAATAATAAACATTGTTATTAGTTGACAGCTGGCTGATAAACAACTTCAATTCGGTTAGGTTTACAAGGAAAAATAAACGAATACGAATGTTTTATGAATTTTTATTAATTTTTTCCATAATTAGCACGCAAAATAGCATCGTTTGATAAAGATTATTTACATTTTAATGATTATCAATAATTTTTGTTCAATAAGTAGTTAACTTCACACTTGATTTTCCATCTCTCTCTAACGCATTGCTCTTACGAGTCGAGCGGCCATGAGCCATAGCCATGATCCATGATCCATGATTCAGTCCGATTTCAGCTCTCGTTGAATCTACGTCGGTTTGCGCTCCACTCTTGAAAATTCCAGACTTCTTTAATCATAATAAAACTTATAGAATAGTTGAATTATAGTTATTAATAATGTTTAGTGCTAAAATTATGGTCGTTACGCCCATTGGGCGACCATAATCAATTATTTGTGTCAGAAGTGATCGATAGAATACTGAGAAACAAGCGCTGGATTTAAAGGTAGGTATAATTTTTTATTATAAATTTACACAGTGCGGTTTTGATTTTTCTTAAAACAAATTATAAATGAATAATCACGGCACATTATCTATTGTTGGGTGTGCCAATCTGCTTTATGCACATATATTGGTAATAATGATATTTGTATCGACGGGAAATTAATATTTTGACGCGATTTTCAATTCTAATCATATTCTTGAGTATTTTGTATGGATTCGTGTATTTGAGGTATTTCCTGAACATTCAATCCTGTATTTTGTTTACAAAATAGTGGAATTTATATATGAAACATATAAAAATGTCTATATTTTACATTTAAATACATATATTTTATTTTCTACATAAATTCAAAGTTTTATGTCGTAAAATTTCGTCTCAGCTTGCTCGATCAGTGTTTTGATGAACTTTGCAAAAGTTTGTCCAATTTGGTTTCGCTCCGATTTAGTCTATTTATTTGTATTTTATAAATATTATTTAAACAGGTGATAGTAATTTAAAAATTATTAATAAATTAATTATGTAATAACCGCGGCACTGCCAATAAGGTAATTTTCTGTTTTTTGTTTGTCAGCAAACATAACATTTTTGTGATATTCTTTAATAATTTTATTGTTTAATAGTGAATTATTGTCAACCATTGTTGTAAATTACCGATATAAGTAAGTTTAAACATTATTCTAACTTTTTCAATAGTTATTTGGACACATATTTTATTATAAAGTAAACTTATTTGAAATTTGGTTATGCTCATAAATAAATACAATGTAATTAATTGTTTTAATAGTGAAATATTGTTGCATATTGTTACAAATCAGTAATAATGGTAAGTTTAAACAATAGTTTAACTGTTTTAATAGTTATTTTTGCTGATAATTTAATTTGTTTCGCCTAGTGACATAAACAAATGCATGTTGTTTATACTTGATGTTTCAAGACAGTCATTTTTGTGATGTGCTCTAATAATTTTATTGTTTTAATAGTAGAATATTGTTAATCATTGTTGTAAATTTATGATAAAAGTAAGATAAAACATTGTTTTAACTATTTCAGTAATTATTTTATTTGGAAACATTTTATTAGGTATAAAGCAAACTTATTTGAAATTTGGTTATGTACAAAAATAAATACAACAAAATAGTTTGTGATGTGTATTAATATTTTAATTGTTTGAATAGTGAAATATTTTTAACAATTGTTGCAAATTAGCAACAATAGTAAGTTTAAACAATAGTTTAGCTGTTTTAATAGTTATTTTTGCTGATAACATGTTTCATTATCGAAATACGTGTATTTTAAAATAAATTATTTTTGTGTTCCACAATTCCAGTGAATGAAAAAATGTTTGTTAGAAGACCGATCCATATTGGGTGTTGTTGTTTCAGGGAGTTGTCCTGGGGTGGGTACCTACAGCCGTGATGGGGTAACAGATTCGTCTTGCTGGTAGCTGAGCTGTGTTCATCAATGTAAGTCGTTCGTTGTTATGTGCCTCTCTTCACTGTCGCTTTTTTGCATTTTTTTTTCAGCTTAACACAAAGGTAAAATCATTTTTCTTCTGAAAATATGGTTTATGTTGTCGAATTTAATTCAAATAATCATATTTTCTTCTGTATTTCATTTCCGATGCACATTGTGAATGTCTATCTATGTTATTAACATCGGGCGTTGTGTAAATCGTTAATATATCGTAAATAAATCGGCGAAACTTAGTTTTTTAATATTTGAATAAATATCCATTCGTCAGTGATAGAACTTTTCCTTAAAAAATTGTATTTGTTTAAATTAATATTTAAATAAGTACAGTTTACACTGTAGGTTTCCAGCGAAGTTGCCAAGGAGAGTAAAGGCTGGTTTAAGCCTTTGATCAACAACAAGGCTTTTCTAAAGCTTTGTCTAAGGCTTTAAGGTCTTTAAGGCCAATCTACAACCACAAGAAGGCAGCAAATAGTTAGAATTATTTTAGTTATTAAAGTCGCAATTGATTTTTTGGTTATATTACATTAAAATTAAATTCATTTACATTTTAAGTTAGTATAAAATATAATTAAAGTTTCGCCGATACTTTTTCTTATTCGGGTCGGTTTCCGCGATATTTAAGGACAGGGTAGTGGAGTTTTTATTTGGAGTGTCTACCCCATTATTTAATTTAATACTATTCATGATTAATTGTTAAATAAATGGCTAGAAATGTGAAATACTGGGGTTCAAAACCATATGATAAATTTAAAATTATTTTTTAAAATATTCGAGTTTCTTATGCCATTATCATCTACGTTCTCACTATGTACTTTAATCCTTCTACTTTATATTAATGTAAAAGATATGTCGAATGCAACTTAAATTATTTAATAATATACTTGATTTTTTACGAATCACTTTATTAAATTGTTTATTACCCATACATATTTCAAATTATTGACCACGAAAATCATATTCTATTCCAAATTCTTTCTACTTTCACAAGCCTTCAGCTATCGCCTTTTTATAAGTAAAACATATGTTGAATAACGTAGCTACCACTGGAAATCAAAACTTGGACTATTATTTTTAAATAAATTGTTAACAAAAAAAAAAAAATAACACTTCATTTAGAAACGAAACTACATTTATTAATGATCTATAGCACCTGCTGTAGATCTTACTACATTTTTCGCGATTTCAGGATTTTAGGTGAAGAAAACATCAGATGAAGAAAAGAACAGCCCCCTCCCTTTTGATTTTTTTTTCAGTTTTCCTCATAACTATCCAAGCAGCTCTTTCTAGTATATACCCCTTTTAGAAGATTAGAGTCAATTTCCCAAGGCCGACTGGGACCCATTGTGGCAAACTCAGTCGTCCTTTTGCTGCTCCCCTCTGGGATAGGACAGTGTTGCCTCTGGGAAGGTCGCTCTACCCACACTAGAGCCCGCCGGACTGAGTAACTCGCTGTACTGATTCCCAGTTTTTCAAATAAATAAATATATCACGGCATATTAGCCATTGCTGGGTGATGGCATATTCGTACCGTGCGGGCATCTACAAGGCATCGCCCCACGGGCACTCATCGCTGGCATGTAGAGTGCACCCTTGTGCCATTGAAGAAACACAGATACACTAAATTTTAGTTAGATTTAATTAAAGTTGCAGTTAAAGTTACATTTTGAAGTTTAAAATTAAGTATAGTTAGTTTACTTGCATTTTAAAGTATTTGCAGTCAGTTTTAACTTAATAAATTGTAGTTTACTTGCATTGTATAGTATAAATTTGCAGTTTCAAATAATTACAACCAGTTTATTTACGTTTTTATTTATAGTTTTCATTAATTGCAATTAGTTTGCTTGCATATTAAAGTAATATTTTGTAGTTTTAACTTATTAAATTGTAGTTACACACACTTGCTTTTGTATTACTTTTGCAAACACACACACACCCTTATATATTATGTAAAAATAAATAATAAATATATTCACAAAATGTGTTTTTTTGTATTCACCGCTCATAGCTTTTGAAGTATTATCCGTATATATTTCGTCCGTATATATTGTTGATTTCTTATGTATTTATATATGTATGTAAAATATGTATTTATGCATGTATATTATTATGTATGTATATTGTGGTTAGGGCGTGAGCAGTTTCAACGGGGGCTCTTGAGCTAACTTTTCCCTTTCAGGTACACGGCCGCTAGGTATGGTTGGGCGACTAGCGGTATTTGCATGTTGTGCTCTTTTTCTTTCTCGCTACAACGAAGGTTGGGCTTGAAAGAGCATAACTGGGCTTGAGTGTGAGGCAGCTTAGCTCTGGGACAGCTTGGCGCGGCATTGCATCGCTAGCACCTGTAGCTCTTGTGGTGGAAGCATCCGGGGCGCAGGAAGACCCTAGGGACGTACACACTTTACACAAACTCAACACCGTCCTTGAGTACACACTTGTTAGGTTCCCCCATTTTATTTTTATGCATGTATATTTAGTTATCAGTTTTATCAAGAGCCCCACATCATTTATTTATTTATTTATGTATTTGGGTATTTCTTAGCTAAACTGTTAGGTACGATGTCTAAAAATAATAGTGATTAATAATAAATTGTCTAATTGCGGTAAAATATAACTTAAAACTGCGTCGAAAAGGTCAAAAATTTCAGATAAACTTAAAAAAAATAATATATGTGTTTCTTTCAGGATTTCTACATCTTCATATTTACTTAAAGACAATTATTATTAAGGACGTTTTTATAAGCCAAAAAAATTAGCAAGAACAGATTTTTCGTTATACCTATTACGAAAATATGTCATTGTTTTCTTGACAATAAGTGACAGTTTGCTTTCAAGTAGAGAGTTTGTAAAGTACCCTTAAACATAGCCGGAACATTCCCCTACATATAAAACTTACAAAATAATAAAAAAAATACTGCGTTGTACCACCACAAATTCTATTTTATTTCATAGGTAAGGACCCTACTAATCTCCCCCATATAGCAATGTAGCTGGCCATTTCGTAGGCAAAATATGGAATCTACACGAAATTCTCTATAATATACATCAGCACTTATGTTTTTATATAGGCTGTTCCACAAGTTACAGGCAGTTAAAAGCACACATATTTTTGAATACTTTTTATTATGAACAATGAATTTTTGTCTGGCTCATTTTCTCTATTTTTGCCTGTAGATTTTAAACCATTAGAACTAGCAACTTGTACGCTGAAAATTTGGAATCTACATGAAATTCTCTATAATATACATCAGCACTGATGTTTTATATAAGCTGTTCCAAAAGTTACAGGCAGTTAAACGTACACATATTTTTGAATACTTTTTATTATGAACAATGAATTTTTGCCTAGCTCATTTTCTCTATTTTTGCCTAGCTCATTTTCTCTATTTTTGCCTGTAGCTTTTAAACCATTAAAGCTAGCAACTTGTACGGTGAAAATTTGGAATCTACATGAAATTCTATGTAATATACATCAGCACTGATGTTTTATATAGGCTGTTCCATAAGTTACAGGCAGTTAAAAGCACACATATTTTTGAATGCTTGTTATTATGAACAATGAATTTTTGTCTAGCTCATTTTCTCTATTTTTGCCTGTAGATTTTAAACCATTAAAGCTAGCGACTTGTACGGTGAAAATTTGGAATCTACATGACATTCTCTATAATATACATCAGCACTGATGTTTTATATGGGCTGTTCCAAAAGTTACAGGCAGTTAAATGTACACATATTTTTGAATACTTTTTATTATGAACAATGAATTTATGTCCAGCTCATTTTCTCTATTTTTGCCTGTAGATTTAAAACCATTAAAGCTAGCAACTTGTACGCTGAAAATTAGGAATCTACATGAAATTCTCTATAATATACATCAGCACTGATGTTTTATATAGGCTGTTCCATAAGTTACAGGCAGTTAAAAATACACATATTTTTTAATACTTTTTATTATGAACAATGAATTTTTGCCTAGCTCATTTTCTCTATTTTTGCCTAGCTCATTTTCTCTATTTTTGCCTGTAGCTTTTGAACCATTAAAGCTAGCAACTTGTACTCTGAAAATTTGGAATCTACATGAAATTCTCTGTAATATACATCAGCACTGATGTTTTATATAGGCTATTCCAAAAGTTACAGGCAGTTAAAAGTACACATATTTTTAATTACTTTTTATTATGAACAATGAATTTTTGCCTAGGTCATTTTCTCTTTTATATATCAGCATATTTTTCACGAAAATCTGTTCAGAGCTTCAAGTAAATTATCACTTCCGGTTTATCAATTTTAGCAAAAATCTAATATGTCGTTCTCATTAATCTAAAAGTCGTAAATACCAAATTTGATAAGTTTTGGAATATATCTTAATATATTTTTCACGAAAATCTGTTTAGAGCTTCAAGTAAAGTATCACTTCCTGTTTAAAAGTCGTAAATACCAAAAATCTGATGTTATTCCCTTTGATATATAAATTTCTAAAATATTAAAATTGTAAAATTTTCTTTTATATTATAATTTTTATCATTACAATTGTTAAGTTTGTAGGCATGTAATAAAATCGTTATGGGCTATGTTCCTTTAGAAATACACTCCCTAATTAACAGTATAAATATATCGTATTCTCTATAACTGAGATATGCATGGACTTAACACCATATTTCCCAACAAATATTACAGTAACAAGAAGAGTTCATTAGAATGAAATAGTTATATATTCTTCTCTCCGTTTTAGAAAAACTAATTTTGTAAGTGAGTGTCCACTCCTGTTTGTAATACTCTATGATCACCCAGATATATTACGGACCTAACACTTACACCAAAAATAATACAGGAAGAAGAAGAGTTTATTAGAATGAAATAGTTACATATTCCCCTCTCTGTCTAAAAAATCAATATTTGAAAGTGAGTGTTCACTCCTGTCTTTATTATTCTATGTCGTGATGTCTCTGTCTTGCAGTATATCGTTCTCCGTCACACAAAAATCAATATGCACTCTCCGTCTAGTATCTAACGTGAGGAACGCTTCATATAAAACTTGAGATTTAAATTTTTTGATGTTTTATGGTGGAACAATGAATGGTTCCCGTAAATTATACATATAGGGGGAATACTTTTAAATAAAATAAAACAACCAAAGTCTGGCTAAGGTAACTTCATATTTTTTACATCCGGTCAACTAAATTAATGTGTAAAGATGACATATTTTAACCAACAATACCTCTCACTAATTACTAATGGCGATAGATCAATAGTACCTCACGTCAATTGAAAATGGGAATAGAGCACCAGTACCTCCCGCAAACTAATTTAAGTGATGTTTTATTACGAAACAATGGCTCCCGTAAATTATACATGTTGGAAGGGAATACTTTTAAATAAAATAAAACAACCAAAGTCTGGCTAAGGTAACTTCATATTTTTTACCTCCGGTCAACTAAATTAATGTGTAAAGATGACATATTTTTAACCAACAATACCTCTCACTAATTACAAATGGCGATAGATCAATAGTACCCCACGTCAATTGAAAATGGGAATAGAGCACCAGTACCTCCCGCAAACTAATTTAAGTGATGTTTTATGACGAAACAATGGCTCCCGTAAATTATACATGTTGGAAGGGAATACTTTTAAATAAAATAAATCAACCAAAGTCTGGCTAAGGTAACTTCATATTTTTTACCTCCGGTCAACTAAATTAATGTGTAAAGATGACATATTTTTAACCAACAATACCTCTCACTAATTACAAATGGCGATAGATCAATAGTACCTCACGTCAATTGAAAATGGGAATAGAGCACCAGTACCTCCCGCAAACTAATTTAAGTGATGTTTTATGACGAAACAATGGCTCCCGTAAATTATACATGTTGGAAGGGAATACTTTTAAATTAAATAAAACAACGAAAGTCTGGCTAAGGTAACTTCATATTTTTTACCTCCGGTCAACTAAATTAATGTGTAAAGATGACATATTTTTAACCAACAATACCTCTCACTAATTACAAATGGCGATAGATCAATAGTACCTCACGTCAATTGAATATGGGAATAGAGCACCAGTACCTCCCGGAAACTAATTTAAGTGATGTTTTATGACGAAACAATGGCTCCCGTAAATTATACATGTTGGAAGGGAATACTTTTAAATAAAATAAAACAACCAAAGTCTGGCTAAGGTAACTTCATATTTTTTACCTCCGGTCAACTAAATTAATGTGTAAAGATGACATATTTTTAACTAATACCTCCCGCTAATTACAAATGGCGATAGATCAATAGTACCTCACGTCAATTGAAAAATGGGAATAGAGCACCAGTACCTCCCGCAAACTAATTTAAGTAATGTTTTATGACGAAACAATGGCTTCCGTAAATTATACATGTTGGAAGGGAATACTTTTAAATAAAATAAAACAACCAAAGTCTGGCTAAGGTGACGTCATATTTTTTACCTCCCGCCACCTAAAGCAAGGTGTAAAGGTGACATATTTTTAATTAACAGTACCTCCCGCTAATTACAAATGGAGAATCAACGATACCTCCCGTCAACTGATAATGAGAATAGAGTACCTGTAAATAATCAAAAAATGATAGCTTGGAAATCTCAGTATATCATTACGATTGTCAAGTATGTAGGCATGTATTAAAAGCATAAAAATAAAATATATTTCAGAAGATAATGAAAATGAATAACAATTGAAAATAAGAATACAGCAACGTACCTCCCGCCAACTAAGCAAGTTTAAAGGAGACAGTCATATACCTATTAGATCTAATTGGTATATGGAGGTAGCAGACTTTTTTACCAACGATACCTCCCGCTAATTACAAATGAGGTTAGAGCAACAATACCTCCTGCCAACTAAAGTGTAAAAGTGACAGTAGAATTTTTTTCGCAGAAATACCTCCCGCTAATTAGAAATGGAAATAGACCAGCAGTACCTCCCGTTAATTGTAAATGAGGATAGAAAATCTGTGTCCTCCTTCAACTAAATCAAAGTGGTGAAAGGTTACAGATTTTTTACCCACAATACCTCCTGCTAATTACAAATAGAGATAGAGCAACAGTACCAGAGCTATCGATAGACAAGTTTGATTTCAAGTGGGCGACGAAAAAATTTTTGTCTCGATAATCTTGAAAACTAAAAAGTATATCGAAAAAATTTATAAGTAAAAATTGTTTCTCTCGCCGGTGGTTATCCATAAAAGTTAGGTTCAGCTACGGTTTTGTGACACGGCCTTTATTTTTATAATTCAGATATCGTGAAATAAAGTGTATATTTTTTGAAGATAATTGAAATTTTCGACCTGTTCGACGCAGTTTAAAGTTATGTTTTACCGCAATTAAATAATTTATTATTGACATTTTAGCTAAAAAAAACACATAAATTACAAATACTCGTAAAACATAAATAAATGACGATGTGGGCCTCTGACAAAACTTTAAACACATACATAAATATGGATAAATGGGAGAACATAAGTGTGTACGTCCCTAGGGTCTTCCCCGGGAATCTAGAAATTTTTCAGTCCTTAGTTCTAACGTACTAATCAATTAAAGTTGAATAACTCCGTTAATGTTCCAGGTGCTGCTGTGCAGACGGGCGGACAAACAGAAATCGCTTGCCGCGTTCCTGGAGCTGTTGAACATGGGAAACATCTAGAACAACGATTTTCCGAAGATAACTAAGCCCTGCAGCCGTGAGGAGTCGTCGAGCAGATGAGCATATATGACTTGAAGCTGTTAAGGTAAGAAGAAGGTATTAAGTTCACCTCGTCGAATAACTCCTGTTTTATCTTTTAGATATCTCGTATAGTACAGGAAATATTTTTAATTTTTTTCCACAAAAATATTAACCCCTTTTGGTTTACCCTCTTATTTTGTATTTATGTTTAATAATCTAATTTTTATTAATTTTTCTGTGCAGATTGTCAAGATGTGAACTAGCAGGACCCTAAAGGCAGTAGAAGAGAAATGTTATATTGTAAAATTGTAATAAAATGTTATGTATATATTTTAAAAATATATGTATTTATATATGCTAATAAATTTTAAAATTGATTTGAAAATTACTTATTTTTTAATACATCCTCAGAGTCGTGAACGTATTACGTGCGTAGTTCTTATATCAGCCGCCAGAGCGCAGCACTGGTCGGAAAGCATTGGGCCTAAAGTATAGGCAACCATAAATTTATGAAGTAGCATCTATGCACAATTTTTTAGAAAATTTGGTGCATGAATACTTCTTTTTAAACGAAAAAAGAAGCATCCATGCACCATTTTTTTAGAAAATTTGGTGCATGGATGCTACTTCTAGGTAGCATCTATGCACGATTTTTTAGAAAATTTGGTGCATAGATGCTACTTCTAGGTAGCATCTATGCACGATTTTTAAGAAAATTTGGTGCATAGATGCTACTTCGAGGTAGCATCTATGCACGATTTTTAAGGGGGTGCCCATCATTTTTTATATTGACAGGTGCTGCACCCTTGTGGCCGTTTTAGGAACTATATACGTGTAAAAAGAAAGACAACTTACATTTTTTAATTTATTTTATTGTATAAAATATTGAACATACAATGTAAGAATCAAAGAAATAATAAATATAATCAAAATATATGCAGACATTTATTTAAACATCTCTATTTCTAATTTTTCAGGACAAGCGTAAGTATATTTATATATAAAATACAAAGAATAAAAATAACTGAACCATGTTTGACGCTGTCTCAAATTGTTATTAGATTTATTAACAAATTCAGTAACATTTATGTACAGAATTGTAACACAAATAAAACGTAGACATTTGAGTTTAAAATTCTGTTCATAATTATTTCTTACCAAGTTTGTTATCAAATTTGATAACAATTTTTCATCGTTCCTAACAGGATTTAGTTATAAAACTAAAATGTTTGTTACCAAATAAAATTACCATTATTTTGGTTGTAAATTTTATTAAAAATTTTGCATTATTTTGTAATAAAAGTTTATTTTATTACAAAATAAAGATGCAAAATGATTAATAAAAAATACAAGTCAAATAATGGAAACATTTTAGTTTTATAACTAAAGCCTCTTTGGAACAATAAAAAATTGTTATCAAATTTGATAACAACTTTGGTAAGAAATAATTATGAACAGAATTTTGAAACACAAACGTCTTTTGTTTTATTTGTGTTATAATTCTGGTCATAAATGTTACTAAATTTGTTAACAAATCTAATAACAATTGATGACAGTGTCAAACATGGTTTAGTTACAAAATTAAAACGTTTGTTACCAAACAAAATTACCATTATCCTGGTTATATTAATTTGTTATCAATTATTTTGCATTTTTATCCTGTAAATAAAGTTTATCTGAAGATAAAACCTTTATTTACAAAATAAAGATGTAAAATAATTAAAAACAAATAATACAATCGTAATAATTTCAATTGGTAACAAACATTTTAGTTTTATAACTGATCCAAAACTCTAGTTATATATTTTTAGGGTTATCTATTACCCAATATATAATATATTAAATAGAGTTCCGTTTACAATATTTAACAAATTAAATCTTGGGGTCCCTAAATAAGATTTCTTGTTCCCATTGTTAAAGGCACAAGATTTCTTATTCAGTTTAAGACCGTTTGCGAACCTTTACATAAATTATATTATATATTTTTTTAGTATTATCACCCAACCGCTTATTTACGAAAATATATAATATATAAATCGTTTACAATAAATACTTAAAATCTAATTTTACCCTGACCGCGTCTAAATACTTAATAATACAATACAATTTTTAGTAAAACTACCTACTGTACGACTAATGTGACGGGTTTAAATAAAACAGTACATAAATTAAAAGATTGTTTTATTGTGTACATACATTTTAAATAGGTCTTTATGAAGAAGAAGCCATGGTCTGCGTCACCAATCGGCACTGCAATCTCGATGACAGTGATAGGGCAGTAGGGAATTCTTCCAACTTAGAACTATCTTAAAACTATACTATTTATTTAATAAATTGTATATATAGGGAGCAACCGCCCTCAAATACCAAACCCACGCTCCCCATATATACCATTTATTAAATAAATACAATTTCATGTACAATATTTTATAATCAAAATTAAGCTATTGTAGAACCCCCCAAATTAAGTTGGTGAAGTGCGCAAAATAGCCTATCTTACGTTAATATCTCGTTCAAAGAATATCAAATCTAAGCCTATCTTACGTTAATATCTCGTTCAAAAAATAGCAAATCTAAAAGTGTGAAGTAACGTTAATTTTTCTCTCTCTCTCTCTCTCAAAAAGCAAAAACAACGCTTGCCTATCTTATATCTAAGCTATCTTAAGTCTACGCAAGCTATCTTACATCTAGACTATGCTAAGCTAAAGGCGAAATAAGAGAGAGATATACGAGCTAAGACAAAAAGTGAGAACGCCGGGGTGGTTCTCACATGTAGTTTACGAGGGGGTTAAGCCGACCCCACACGATGCACTGCATGTACGGCCTGCAACGCGAACTCCCTAAGGACAAGATAGACAGTTACATGTAATCTACTCGGCTTGGATGCCTGAGCGAGTTACTCCCGGAGACATCGCCCGATCTCATACGCGATACCTACCCCGAACGCGATCAACCCGTGTGCTCAAACAAAGTTAAATCAAACAAAAACTTTACTTTGTCTTTAATTATTCGTTGCCATTAACATTAAATGATGATTACATACGTTGCCTCCGGATGAGGAGAGCACATAGACGCCATAAGAAAGTTTCCTGTGATAGCATTCAGGTTCGTTTAATCTTTTCTCATTCGAGTCTAGCAATCTAGAGCGTAAGCATCAATACGATGGCCAGCAACTTTACTACAAAAGAATTAAACTGTCCCTAGAAACATTCGCACAAGTGCGAAGCGATCCCCCAGAATAAACAACTGGTTTCACATGGCATAGCTAACCATATCACTCCACTCAATTATGGAAAAATCGCGCACGAACCCTACCTACCCATCCCACTAACCGTGAAGTTAAATAAAGAAACCCGGACCCATATCAAGTTTCGAATCTCTCCCACCTTCCTGACCCTCTCACTGATTCTCTCACCCATTCGCATCATTCATGCCCCGATACATATATTTTTCTTTTCACATACACTCTCCCTAGGGGCCGTCTGGGCAACCCGCGCAGTACGCGTACCACGGTGGCAAACGTAGACGCACGATTTTATGATGAATCGCCAAGGAATGCACTTCAAATTAGTCAATTTATTTTCATTTTTAAAGAAAACACGTGTTTGCTCAACGGCGCGATGAGCCAAAGTTTAATTAAGACCTGAAAATACATTTAAAAGACCTTAAAACTAACTTAAAATCTACTATATTAATCTAGTCTTCTTGATGTCCGATTCCTGAAAGATATAAGTTAATCATATGTTCCCAGATATTGATTTTATTGATAAATAGTCGATATTTTAATTTTAAATTGTTTCAATATTATACAGACATCCATGAAAGTTATAATCCTTTCAATGTAGTACTCAAAATTGAATTTGAATACAAGATAATTTTTAGACATATATTATAGTCATATTCCTTTGACTATAAGTTCTCATGATTGAACATGAGACCAAATATTTTATAAAAAAAAACAAAGTTTCTTACCAGTTCATCTATCGGTGGTCATCTACGCCGTAGAAGATTTATCTGGACCTCAGCTATCCTTTAGAAGAGCTGCCTTAGAAGATCTGCAGTGTTGAAATCCAAAGCTCGAACGCTGCATCGAAATTCTTCAAGTTCCTTGAAGTCTTAGACCAACCAAAGAGTCCACCTATTAAATAATAATGATTAGTTTGTGGTATTCTTTAAACCATTTAAAAAATGATAAAAATTTGCAGATATTCTAAATGGGACATATCTGTTATTGCCATAAAGCTACAGAATTGTAAAGCAAATAATATGAAATCTAGTAAGATTCTTACCTTATACATACAGACAACACGCTTGAATTTATGGGTTGTGGCGCCCCAATGTAGGAACTCCGTTGTCTTCTGTTTCTCTCTCTGTCATTTCCATGTTTCCGAAGTCATGTTGAATTTTGGGGCATGTGGCTCCAAATGCAGCAACTCAGTTGTCTCCTGTTTCTCCTAAAGGTGCTCTGTCCTTTTCTGCTGCCACTTTCATGTTTCCGAAGCCCTCATGGTCTTGCATGCAATCTGAAAACGTAAGAGAAATGAGTTACTTCAGTCATGCTTTTACAGCTTTCATTTTGCTCGTTCATTACGTAATTATTATCGTTGGTACATTTTTAAAAATTATTATAAATAACGCAAAAGTTTTTAACAATTAAAAATATATAATAAATTTGATGTTTAACTTACTTTTTCCATATGATTTCAGCTGAGAAAACCACTGTTTATGCCGCTGTATTGTCTTTGTAGGTGGAGCAGCATCTATGCGAATCCGTGGAACAAATTTCGCCAAGTCAAATTTGATTTCTTGTGCATTGTGCAGATCTTGTAAAGAAAAATGTTGCTCCGTTGATTATTCTACAATATTCGAATTCTACGTTAAATACTGCGTCTGTTAGTGTTATATCTTTAAAATAATTGTTCATATTACGAAGATATCAGCGACGAAAACTTTAAATTCGATTCGATGTATCTTGTAATTAGCTTAAATCGAATTTCTTTCGCATTGTTTGGCGGCGGACGTTCGCTGTTTATTTCGTGTTAACTGGAGGGCACATGTGGTATTCTTCCATGGTTCTTTCGCATTGTTTGGCGGCGGACGTTTGCTGTTCATTTCGTGTTAACCGGGGGGCACGTGCGATATTCTACCACGGACGCGAACAGCTTTACCCCCCATTTATATTAAATTGGTTGTATTCTAGAACCACCAATTTTGAATTTCTTCCCAAAGCTGTGAAAAATGTATCAGTTTTCTATAAATAGAATGTTCAATTCACAAATACAATAATTATAATTTATCAGTTAGACAAATATGGGTGACAAACGTTGTAGAAAAAAAGAAACGAAGGAAGGCAACTAGGATAGCGTAATATTGAAGATCTTGGAGAAGAAAAACACGATGGTTCAAAACGCTAGGAAGATGACAAGGAATAAGAAGCAATGGGCAAAATTCGTACACGATTGTACATCTCACATTCTCTCATCTCAGCGAATAGCATGTGCAATCCGCCTGGTCAAAATCACTACTGTACATTGCCACCTTGAAATACCTCTCCTTAGCTTACAATTTTAAGCCAACATGAAATTGTACTAAGATCAAATTTGATTTGTGAATGTAGTTGGCGAGAGGTATGTTGTGGTATCATTTTCAATTGACGGGAGATACTGTTGCTCTAGCTCCATTTGCAATTAGCAGGACGTATTGTTGATTAAAAAGTATGCCACCTTTACACATTGATTAGTTGGCGGGAGGTATTGTAAAAAATATGAAGTGTCATCTTAACCAGAGTTTGATTGGTTGTTTTAATTTATTTAAAAGTATTCCCTTTCAACATGTATGTTGGAACAAACCTATAATTTCCGGGAGCCATTGTTTCGTCATAAAACATCACTCAGATTATATGGCGAGAGGTCTGGTACTCTATTCTCATTTTCAATTGACGGGAGGTACTGTTGATCTATCGCCATTTTTAATTAGCGAGAGGTATTGTTGGTTAAAAATATGTCACCTTTACATTGATTTGGTTGACGGGAGGTAAAATATATGAAGTCATCTTAGCCAGACTTTGGTTGTTTTATGTTATTTAAAAGTATTCCCTTCCGACATGTATAATTTACGGGAGTCATTGTTGCGTCATAAAACATCACTTAGATTAGCTTGCGGGATGTACTGGTGCTCTATTTCCATTTTCAATTGACGGGAGGTACTGTTGATCTATCTCCATTTGTAATTAGCGGCAGGTATTGCTGTTAAAAAAATGTCACCTTTACACTTTGATTAGTTGGCGAGAGGTACTGGTACTCTTGTTCTCATTTTCAATTGACGGGAGGTACTGTTGATCTATCGCCATTTTTAATTAGCGAGAGGTATTGTTGGTTAAAAATAAGTCATCTTTACACATTAATTTAGTTGACCCGAGGTAAAAAATATGAAGTTACCTTAGTCAGACTTTGGTTGTTTTATTTAATTTAAAAGTATTCCCTTCCAACATGTATAATTTACAGGAGCCATTGTTTCGTCATAAAACATCACTTACATTAGCTTGCGAGAGGTACTGTGCTCTATTCCCATTTTCAATTGACGGGAGGTACTGTTGATCTATCGCCATTTTTAATTAGCGAGAGGTATTGTTGGTTAAAAATATGTCATCTTTACACATTAATTTAGTTGACCGGAGGTAAAAAATATTAAGTTACCTTAGCCTGACTTTGGTTGTTTTTTTTTTTTTATTTGAAAGTATTCCCTTCCAACATGTATAATTTACGAGAGCCTTTCTTCCATCCTCAAAGTTTTCCTCACGTCAAATACTAAACGAGGGGAGCATATAGATTTTTGTGTGGCGGAGAAAGGTATACTGCAAGACAGAGACATCACGACATAGAATAATAAAGACAGGAGTGAACACTCACTTTTAAATATTATTTTTTTAGACAGAGAGGGGAATATGTAACTATTTCATTCTAATAAACTCTTCTTCTTACAGTATTAATTTTTGTAAAACATAGTGTTGGGTCTGTAACATATCTCGGTGATCATAGAATAATACCGACAGTATAGAGAATAAGCAGTAGCGACACTTCGCTGATTTTCGTTCCAACCTGCTCGGGTTGAAGGGGGAATAATGAGAAGCGGAATTTTGAATCAGATTTAAATAATATATTACGTACAGATTCATTGTATTTGTAATAATTATCATGTATTTACTAGAATTTAAAAAAATATATATTTTAATATTATGTACAGGTCTTAGAAGTAAGTTCATTCTATCATAAATTTAAAATACATTTGGGTGTATTCTAAACACAATCCGTTAAAATATATTGTGTAAACGGATTCCGTTACAATATTTCTTATTAACGGATTCCGCTAAAAATTCTATTCACAATATGACATTTGAACGGATCCATTAAAATGAATATAATAAACGGATCCGTTTGCTACCGTAGGGCAGTGTTGTCAAATTGTAAATGTCAACATATTTATATTTTGATAATAACTAAATATATTAAGATTTAAACAGATATTTGTGATACATAAATTTAGAGACACTATTTAGTAATAAATTTATATCAATAAATAATCACAATAATGAATATATTCTTCAAAATAATCTTTGGAATGTTGGTAGGTAAATACTTTGTTGTAATAAATGTCAAAATTGTCAGTTTCATAACCTTTTGATATTATTGTATATTATTGTAAATTTGAAAAAAAGGGCATAAAACAAAAAAAATCTATAAAATCACAATTCGTTACTTATTAAGCGCAGCTAAAGTAATAATGAAGAACGTCCCTAACGCCCAACCCCAATATTTATTTTGCAATTATAGACATCACCAAGCTAATCTACAGTATCCGAGAAAATGAAAATACGCGGGGCCACAATTAAATATACGCTTGTACCGTTCCTTTTTGAGCGACGGCAGCGCCGACTAGTGGAAGCGATAAGCATCTTTGAGCGGATCATTGACAAAGTCCGGAAAATGTCAGTTACAGTTACTTGTGGTTTTCAAGCTGTAAACTTGAATGTTTTTCAAAATAAAAGTAAAAGTGAAGGTAAAAAATTAGTGGAAAACTATGAAGTTTCTAGAGTCAAGGAAATGATTGAAAATAATTCGCGAAAATTAAGATGCTGTTTTAAGAGACACTTCAGGAGCTCTTGGCAATAAAGCACATTAAAATATTTTTATAATATCCAAATTAAGGTAAAATAATGTAGATATTACTAGTTTAAATAATAATTAATTTTAAAATATATTAGGTGAAGAAAGATGCAAGAATCATGTATGACTGATAAGAAGGAAACTTCAGTGCAATTTTGTCAAATTTGAGATAAGACCAGGACCTAATTTAGGCCAAGGAAACTATACTGGATTTGCCTAGGGCCTGTAATTCCCAAAAGACAAACTTTTTAATTTTAAATCGACAAAATAACTGTAACAAAAAATATATATTTCGCAATAAAGAAAATTTGATTTCAATAATGAAAATGACTAATAATACAAAAAATTGATTATAATAGTTTTATGTTTTTATAAAACTATAGTTTAATCGGGCACATGTCTAATGTGTGTCATATGGCTGGAGATAATAGTGAATATGTGGCTCTCTGATTCAGAAAACGACTAATCACACAGAAAAATTATTACAATACAATAATTGTATCGTTACTGTATGTTTTTTTAATTTAATCGTGGCATATGAACATATATGTATATCAAGGATGTATACCTATGTAGATAATTTACTGAATATATGTACTTACGTCTGATTAGAGCCCCTGTTTTCTTAAAAAAAACATGAATTTTGGTTTGATTACAATAAAGGAATACTTATATAATTACAATAAAGGAACTTTGATTACAATAATGAAAATGGCTAATCACGAATGTTTCATTAATTCTAATGCAATTTAATTTATAATATATTTTCAGTTGCATTGTCTTGTAAAATGGGGTCATACCAAAAAGAAAATATGTTGATTTTTCTTTCATAAACGAAAAATTTACCTAATATTATGCATATAAACATCAAAAATATTTAATATTATTAAAAATTTCATTCATGATTTCCTTTATAAAGATTCTGAGTTTGGTTTTGTGACGTCACAGTTTTGTACACAAATACACGATAGTGAGGCACACCCGTACTCGTGCTTTTACTGTACATGAACAGATCTGTCACTTTTTTCTAACATAACCTTATATAACCAATATTTTGAAAGTAACGTCAACATCCTTGCAACGAGTTATTTTAAAAAAAAAAGTAAGTACAAATAACGTAATATGCTAAATAAAAATATAAATAAATACAATATATGTATGATTTAGATATTACAATGGTTGTACAATATTGTTCTATGTCGTCCTACGAGAATAACTCGTTGAGAAGTAAAAATAAAGTTTTTGTTTATATTCTTATGGCTCAAGATGTAAGGGAAAGATGGTATAAGGCAATAAATACTCCAGAAGTTTTGAAGACTACGTTTGGTTTCAAGCGTGGTTTCAAAACACAATGACATAAACATCAAAAGTAGTTCCATTTTTGCTCGGTAGATGTCACTACGGCCGCAAAACTGTTACGTCATGCGAAATTTTATATAAACTTAAAAAAATTATTACTGTAAAACTAGAAACTTATGTGTCATAAAATATATATTTTCGTAAGTGGTTTTAAATGTACTTTCAGAAAAAAAATAAATTGGAAAATGTGGTATGACCCCAATGGGGTCCTAGTTTTTTGATGATGACCTGAAAAATATTTTTTGCCTAGGGCCCATAAAAGTCTAAATTAAACTCTGGATAAGACTGAATTATTATAATTTCAAGTTTATTTACAAAATATTTCTTTATTTATTAAAATATTTAAGTGATAGAAGTAATGTTTCTTGTATTAAAATTACTTATTAATATATTATTCAACTAATCAAAGTTCAGAATTCTGGGTTTTTACTTTCAAAATTTGAGAAATTTAGCATACTCACCTTCCTTTTATCTTAATTATTTCTACTGAACCAAGTAATCATTATCGATGATAAAATCTTTTAAAGTTAAAATAACACGTAAATACTATTGAATACACATACTTCAGTCAGCTCAAATATTGCAATTCCGGCCGATTGGCGTCGCCTCGAGCGTTACGGTTACGGTTACACACATTATAAGCTTGATTTTTAATTATTCGAAAATATTAATTAATTTTCTTCATTAGATTCATTCATCTAATCAGTATTCTTCGAATATAATCAAAATATCCATTGTTGTAATCAAAATATTCTTTGTTGCAATAAAAATATTCTTTGTTGTAATCAATAATTAAACATAAAGGCACCAATAGCACTTTTGTGTCTTGAGCCCCTGAAGATTAAATGCTCGAATAATTTTAAAACATTTGGTAAAGTACAAGATTTGCAATGTTAATTTTTGTATTGTTAAAATCTTTCATCGAACCGATTTTTTATGGGTTATGTAGATACGAGTATAATTTTGTTATAAAAATTATTTATTTGTACTTTCCTTTCAATTACATTTTATGAATCCAAGGGTCGGAGTAAACAGTAAAGGGTGATAAAGCCATTCTCTGCGTACAATTAAGAAATTACTAAATATTTATGTATTAAATGTCGTCCGTTTACAATTAACGGCTATGAATCATTCTCCGTTTAAATTTTATTTATAAACGGATAACATAAACGGATCTCCGTTTATATTATTAACGGATAGTGTCTTTAAAATAGAAAAATCTAGTTAACGGATATCTTAATTTTAACGGTCCGTTTATAAATAACGGAATGCCTTTAGAATACACCCATAAGTCAGGTACAATATGTAACAAATAGCTTTATTTATTATAAATATGCACAATAACAAAAATCTTGTGTACAATACGTAGGAAAAGTATATTTTTCCTTATTTGCACAAATCGCTATTTTTATAATATATATTTTTATCTTGTTGATAAATATATATTTTTTTAAATAATAGCTATTTTTAGTACAAGTGAGCAAAGTATGTCTTTTTCTCACGCGTCCAGAAATTGGCCGCACGAGCGAAGCGAGTGCGCCAACTGGACATGTGAGAAAAAGACATGCTCACGTGTGCTAAACATGATTTTTTCCACAATCTTGAAATACAGTAAAAAACTGTATAAGTGACTGTTACGTACTTACTTTTATTGTTTATAACTTAAACAGTAAAAATCGTTGAAAGTGTTACACAAGGAGTAGCGGAACTATCAAATATTTTTTGGTTATGCCTGGTTATGCCGGCGAGACACTATTACCAACATAAGAAAAAGAAATGAAACAACATAATTGTCGTCTTCGCAAATTTTCATATGTTTAAAATAAATTAATAAATAGTATCAAGATACGATTTTACTTTCTACATAATTTGAATTTATCATAATTATATTGTCATAGGTGTTCCCATGAAAACATTGTGCTCAGAGGATGCAACCAATTATACGCTTGTGTCTTTTACTCACTTGTGAAGAAAGTTATTTACTTTGCTCATTTGTGAAGAAAATTATTTACTTTGCTCACTTGTGATTCAATATGCTACTTTGCTCACTATTTTCAGTTGAATAATAATGAATTTTGCTCACGATTGTGGAAAAAAGAGTTTACTTCTTACTTGTTTACACATGCACCTAAAGTTAGAAATTGGTCGAAACACAAAAATAGAACTCGTAGATGTGTTCAGTTTTCATTTATATTTAAAGAGACACAGTTAAAAAAATTACAATATGAGTCCGAAAAAATATTTAGACGAATGTGCGATACAAATATGTAAAAATATAAGAAACATATCAAAAGTTTAGTTTTTTACCTCTCGCTAAGAGAGGTATTGTATTCATGCTAAAAATCGCATATCTAGATTTTAATGAATAAGCACGTTTTAAGGTCCCTAGAATCCGATTATAACATTTTTACGATGATGTCCGTATGTGTGTGTGCGTGTGTGTGGGGATGTGTGTGTGTGTGTGGATGTTGGATTCACTATATCTCAAATATTATAAGACTTAAGACATTTTTAACAACGGATTCCTCAATCTAACAATAATGGGAAGAGTCGAGTCAGTTTTGGTAACAATTGGACAACCGGAAGTAGTAGTTACAAGAAAAAAATCATCTAAATATTATTTATCGAAAATTTATGTAAATACTTATATTAAAGAACGTTAAATTCTTTATTCGATA
This sequence comes from Harpalus rubripes, assembly GCA_963082715.1. Classification (NCBI taxonomy): domain Eukaryota; kingdom Metazoa; phylum Arthropoda; class Insecta; order Coleoptera; family Carabidae; genus Harpalus; species Harpalus rubripes. The sequence continues at coordinate 39,585,505 of OY720462.1, read as the reverse complement.
AATATAAATTCATTATTATATCTTCTATAGATTTAGAGATAAAGAAAGGCATATAAAATAATTTGATGTAAAAAATATCAGATCAAACTACTACAAGGCAAGAAATTCAAATGTTTGTAATTGACACATAAATGTCACTGTCAAAAATATTTGTGCATTATTATGAAGATTATGAAAATAAAAAAAAGTCAACAACGCAAAAGAATATACGTAAAAAAGAATATAAGAGGAATTTGCGAAAAAAATACGAATATAAAGAAAAAGAAAAGGAAATTAGAAAAAGAAAATTTCAGGATATTGAATATAAAGAAAATGTATGTATTGTACATAATTTATTTTAAAATATCCCATAGATTTTGCAAATATATGTGAGAATTATTTTGTAGTGAGACATGAATATATGTATTTGTATTTAAAAATATTTTTCGTTTTATGCGTACAACCAGGTAAAATATCTGGCGAGAGGTTATGTGTTGGCCACATCAGTTTTTTTTTTTCGTTCCCTGGACATTTGGAAAGGCATATAATATAATTTATATGGTATTATAAAATTATAATTTATAATGCTCTAATTTGTTCAATATTCTTAGATGTAAATTAAGGATAGAAGCTTGCGAAAAAAAAAGAACTTTTAGATGTCGACATTAAATCTCTTCCCAAAAATATTAAATTTGCGAAATACATTTTCCTTTAAACAAAATACAATATGGAAAGCGAAGAACTCTTCTTTCTGATGCATTTCCAACATTATTTTTACCGAGATTTTTACCTGCACATACAAATCTACCATTTTCGAATTCTTCAATGCCAAAATCACCAGAACTTTCAAAAACTTCCGAAGTACTGACGCAACAGTTTACACCTGAAAATTTTTTGTTATCACCATAAACATCTTCTCATGATGAATCACAACAAACAGAAGAAACACTGAGCTTCAATTCACCGCGAAAAAATACTTTAGGACTAAAGATAGATCGCCTTCGGAAGGAAAATATTGTATTTGTTATATCGCAGGATTGACAAATCACACAATACTCGTTATTAATTATGTGGTTTATTACAAAAGCTTGGATTACGTACAAAATATGTGGTTGTGTGTATCTGGTTACAATAATCTGAAGTTAGCTACTCTACTGTCTCTGTGTCTGTTGTATGTGTGTTTTTAGTGTTCATCAAAATCCCCCAGATCTTAAGGCGCGTTCTCAACATTCCTTCCCCTCAAGATTGTGTACGTAGTCCCTCAGGTACTCTGGCTTGTTGCGAACTCTGGTTGATCGCCAAGGGCCCACAGGAACTTGCGGATCTTCTGCAGGGCTCCTCACATCAGGACTTAGAACCGGATCTTCCATTTCCCTCAGTGGCGTTGGCACCGGCTCGTCGGGGCTCTGTTCAGGAACACTTCCGGAATCTTGGACCCTCTCTTCTTCTGGAGGATGTGGAACTTGTTGACTAACGAGTTGGCGTCCTCTGGATTTATCTAACCACACTTGATCAATGTGTCTTCTCTGGATGCCTTCTGGTGTACCAATCACCAGATTCCTCGTTCCGGCTTCTTCTACCACACCTGGCTTCCACTTCTCTCCTTTTCCGTAATTCCGATATAGTACCTCAGTACCTATCTCGAACTTCCTTGCTGGTATATGCTTCACTGCTTCTTTTCCCCCAGCTGGCGATGATTCTGGATGAAGTCTGTCCAGTAGTGTTGCCAACCTCCTTCCCATCAGAAGTTCTGCTGGAGACCTTCCTGTAGATTCGCATGGAGTTGTTCTCAAGGCCAAGAGTACATTGTTTATTTCCCATTTCCAGTCTTGAACTGGAACCTTCTTCAATAAATGTTTTACTGTTTGGACCATCCTCTCGGCTAACCCATTTGTTGCTGGATGAAAAGGCGCCGATTGAATGAATTCGATTCCTTGACTTCTGAGATATTCCTTCACCTCCGTAGCGACAAACCCAGTTCCATTGTCTGAAACTATGGTATCAGGTAATCCGTGCCGCGCAAAGATCTCTCTCAAGTTGTCGATGACTGTTTTTGCTGAAAAAGATCCGCTGGTCTCGATTACTTCTGGCCACTTCGAATACGAGTCCACCACTATCAGGAACGTATGTTTGTGAGTTGGGCCAGCGAAATCCATGTGAATCCTTGACCACGGTTTGTCAGTTTTTGGCCAAGTTACTGGTTTACTTTTTCTTGGGAAATTGCGCTCTTCCCTGCAATTCTCACAATCCGAAATCATTGCTTCTATATTTCGGTCAATTCCCGGCCACCACACATAACTTCGAGCAATGGCTTTGGTACGAGTCATCCCTTGATGAACCTTGTGTAGCAGCTTGAATACGTGAGGTCTGAGTTTCCGAGGCACGATTACTCGACTTCCCCACAAAACACAACCTCGATGTACTGATAGCCCCTCTCTTCTAGCTTTAATTGCGATAAACGGTTCAGTATTTGGAAGACCATCCACTGTACCATGAAGAACTGCACGCTTCACTCTGCTCAATTCTAAGTCTTTGTCTGTCTCTTCTTCTATGTTTCTGCCCGTCAGTGGAGAATCTTCTGGAGCTTCTTCCAGCAAGAGCACTCCTGCTGGTTCTGGGATGTCCTCTTCGTTGCTGGGCAATGGTAATCTGCTACACGCATCAGCATTTTGGTGATATTTTCCAGGTCTGTATTTCAAAATGTACTCATATCCTCCGAGTACTAGCGACCAACGAAGCATTCTCGGTGACAACGTATCGGGTGTCAATTTGCCTTCCTGTAGGATTCCGAGTAAAGGCTTATGGTCTGTAAATATTGTTACACTGCGACCCCAAATGTATCTATGAAACTTCTTCACTCCAAACATTATTGAAAGTGCTTCCTTGTCTAATTGGGCATAGTTTTTTTCTGCAGGCTTCAGTGTTCTCGATCCAAAGGCTATAGGAGCTTCTGATCCATCCGGCATTAGGTGTGAAAGCACTGCTCCTACCCCATACGATGACGCATCGCATGCCAAGATCAGTGGTTTCTCTGGGTCATAGTGTGTCAGCACTTGGTCGGACGTAATTACATTTTTTACCTCTTGAAAACTTTTCTCCTGTTGAGAGCCCCATTCCCAAACAACATCAGAGTGTAATAACCTGTTCAAAGGTTCGAGTAACTCTGATTTGTTACGAATGAATCGTTCGTAAAAATTTACCAGACCCAAAAAGGATTCCAGTTGACTTTTATCTTTTGGTGTTGCTGCTTGGCGAATGGCCTGTAGTTTGTCTTCGGTAGGGTGTACCCCTTCCTGATCCAACTGAAAACCCAAATAAGTCACTGCGACTTTTGCAAATTCACATTTCCCGAGTTTCACTCGTAGACCGTTTTTCTGAAGTACCGAGAAAACAGCTATCACCCGCTGCCAGTGTTCCTCTTCAGTCCTACCGGTTATTAGTATATCATCGAGATATACCACAACTCCGGGAATCCCCTTCAGCAAGTTCTCCATCAACCGCTGGAACAACGCCGGCGCCGATGAAATTCCAAATGGCAATCTTTTTACTCGAAAAAGTCCCTTCGTCGTGTTCATGGTGAGGATTCTCGAAGATTCTTCATCTACAGTTACTTGCGTATAAGCCCGATCTAAATCTATTTTTGTGAACCACTTTCCTCCTGCTAAAGTTGTCAATGCTTCGGTGATGCTAGGTAGTGGATATACTTCGTTCTTTATTACTGTGTTGATCGTTCCCTTGTAGTCTCCACAAATGCGTACGTCTCCTGCTGCCTTCGGAACTGGAACCACTGGAGTTGCCCATGACGATTGCTTGACCGGTTCTAAGACCCCTTCGGTGACCATTTTTTCAATCTCATTTTCAACCTTGTTCTGCAATGCAAAGGGAATTTGGCGATGTCTCTTGAAGATTGGTTGTGCCTTTTCTTCTATGTCAATATGCACCGGCTCTCCCGAATATTTCCCTAGTTCCTCTGTAAAAACGTCGGCAAATCCTCGTAGTTGAGGCGGAATTCTCTCTGCATTCATCATGTTCAATTTCTCGATCGAAATGTTGAGCTTTTTGAACCAGTTCCTTCCCAGCAGATTTGGTCCATTTTCTTTCATTACCAAAAGTGGTAATTTTGCTTTTATATCCCCGAACTTCACGTTGACCATAAACTCTCCCAAGATTGTCAACTTCTGTTTTGACCATGTTTCCAGGGTAACGTCGGAGTCCTCCAATTCGTCCTCGGTTGCCCATAATCGGTTGAACGTATCCCGTCCGATGACTGTGCGTCCAGCTCCGGAGTCGATTTCCATGGTAACGTCCTTCCCGTCAAGTTGCACTTGCTCCAAGTAGGGCCCGTCTCCTGACTCACTTCCGAGGCGGAAAAGATACTTGTCATACTGACTTTTCGTAGTTTCGGTTCGATGACACGCCTTAGATGTCTTCAGTGCTTTATTTCCTTCTTCTTTGCCTTTTTTCTCGCTTTTTTTCTTCAGGAAACAAGCTTTCTCCAGATGACCAACCTTCCCACAAAAATGACATGTTGTTTTTCCAAATTTGCAAGTTTTTGGTGAGTGGTCACCTTCACACCTGAAACATGGTTTATTTTTTGTTTTCTCTTGTTTAGAAGAATCTTGTTGGAATCTCTTGTTGGAAGAGTCTACTTTCATGACAGCGTTTGTTGAACTATGTTTCAATTCTGCCGCATTCTTATAAGCCGCCTCAGCAGCTAGTGCTTCATCGTAGACTTTTTTGTAGGTTAGGTTACTGTCTGCCAACAGCCTTTGTTGTAACCTACTATCACTCATCACAAATTAGTCTATCTAGAAGTTGGTCTTCTAAATTCTCAAATTTACAGTGTTCACTCAGTTTTCGCAATTCTGCTAAATATTCTGTAATAGACTCACCCGCTTTTTGTTCTCGTCTATAGAATTTGAACCGTTGTACAAATTTACTTGGCTTTGGCGTGAAATGAGTGGACAGTTTTTCCACCGCCTGTTCATAGGTTAGGTCCGTCGGTTTCGTTGGCGTCGCCAACGAACGTAGGATTGTGTATACCTCTTTACCACACGCAGAAAACAAAATAGCTTTCTTCTTCGCAGGATCCGTGATCTCATTTGCTTCGAAGTAAAACTCAAGTTGCTCTTTGTAAACCTCCCAGGCTTCGGGATTTCCTGGAATGAACTCTGCTACCGAGCCCACTGTGCCGATCACTCGCGTTGTCGTCGCGGCCGCTTCTTGGTTCGCCATAGCCATATCCTCGTCGCCAATTTGTTATATCGCAGGATTGACAAATCACACAATACTCGTTATTAATTATGTGGTTTATTACAAAAGCTTGGATTACGTACAAAATATGTGGTTGTGTGTATCTGGTTACAATAATCTGAAGTTAGCTACTCTACTGTCTCTGTGTCTGTTGTATGTGTGTTTTTAGTGTTCATCAAAATCCCCCAGATCTTAAGGCGCGTTCTCAACAGTATTAAAAAAAACAAAAATTAGAAAAAAAACTACAGAAGAACGAAAACGTATAACAATTAATGATTTGGAAGCAACTATATACTTAGTTATTGTTTATATTTATTACTTTAATACGAGTATTTTTGTAAATATGTAATATTTATAATAACTATTTTTTGTTTAGTACAATGGATTTGATTTATAACACTTATTTACATATTTGTTATTGGTTATTGTTTATATTTATTACTTTAATACAATTTTTTTATAAATATTTAATATTTATCTTGTGTTTAGTACTAAGAATGGATTTATTATTACTGTAATATTAGTATTTTTATAATTATTTATATTTGGATTTGATATATATTATTTATTACTACTATTTAATTGTTTCTTATTATTGGCTTCAAATATAATTTTTACATATTTATATTTCACTATTATCTATTTTTACCATATTATCACACTTTATCATTTGATATTAAATATATATTTTTATGTTTTCTTCAAATTTCGCGCTCCTCATTATTACCCCCTGCACGCCGAGCAGCCTGGAATGAAACATCAAAGGTTCCGACAAGAGTTCGCGAATAAAATTAAGCCATAGCCATCTAGTGGCAAAATAAGAACTATTTGTTGTCGTACTTCACTGAAAACGCTATTTGGGCTAGTGTTGTTTTATTTGGTTGTTATTTGTGAACAGTAAGCTTTTGTTTAATTATTTCTATTTTACGTGCTCATTCACTACTTCAATACATAGGTATTGACTAAAATCAGACTTTTTGAAGACTACTTTCCAGTTTAAATCTGTTTCATCCTTAACCTGTTTTACACTTTCCTATTTAAAGACTGTTAGTTTCCCGATTTATCTTCATTTACTCAATTTTCTACTTAAAATTCCTTGAAGAATTAATGGAATTTAAAAATTTAAATAATTCTCTTTATAAGAGGTGAAGATTATTTCCCAAGAACATCGTCATATTTATCTGCAAATAAACAAATTTTGAAACGTCCATGCACCAAATTGAAATAATAACATTGAAACTTAATCTTCAAACTTATCAGTCAGTAAAATAAAACCTGCCTAAATATTTTAATAATAGAATAAAACACTCTTGAAAACTGCGTTTATAACATGTAAACAAACACGTTTGAAAATGATAGTACGACAATCATCCGACATCTTGGTTGTTAACAGCGCCGCCACCGGTGATTTTATTCGCGAATACTTTGGTAATACAATAAGGAGTAGACACTCACTTTCAAAATTAATTTGTCTAAGACAGAGACAGGAATATATAACTATTTCATTCTAATGAACTCTTCTTCTTATAGAAATATTTGTTCGGAAATATGGTGTTAAGTCCATATATATCTCAGTTATAGTCAATACGATGTATTATACTGGTACTTAGGTTCATTTTCATTATCTGCTAAATTATTTTACTTTTATGTTTTAATATATGCCTACATACCTGACAACCGTAATGAGAAAAATTATATTAAAATATAAAAGAAAATTTTTCAATTTTAGTATTTAAGAATTTAATATCAAGGGGAATAACATATTAGATTTTTGCTAAAATTGATAAACCGGAAGTGATACTTTACTTGAAGCTCTGAACAGATTTTTGTGTATAATATATTAAGATATATACCAAAACTTTTCAAATTTGATATTTAAAACTTTTCTATAAAAAGGAACATATTAGATTTTGGCTAAAGTGATAAACCGGAAGTGATACTTTACTTGAAGCTCTTAACAGATTTTTGTGAAAAATATATTATGATATAATCTAAAACTTTTCAAATTTGGTATTTAAGACTTTTCTATAAAGAGGAACAGCATATTAGATTTTGGATAAAATTGATAAACCGGAAGTGATACTTTACTTGAAGCTCTGAACAGATTTTTGTGAAAAATATATTATGATATAATCCAAAACTTTTCAAATTTGGTATTTACGACTTTTCTATAAAAGGGAACAGCATATTAGATTTTAGCTAAAATTGATAAACCGGAAGTGATACTTTACTTGAAGCTCTGAATAGATTTCTGTGAATAATATATTAAGATATATTCCAAAACTATTCAAATTTGGTATTTAAGAGTTTCAGATTAATATTCAGTTAAAATTTGAAACAGAAACTATTTAAATTAATGTACAAAAAAATGAAAAATAACAGAATAGAGCAGAAACTATTTAAATTAATGTACATAAAGATGAAAAATACTGTACTATTCTTGCCTTACTGCTTGTCACCCCAATTTTTTACTGGATATAAAAGTATATGGCCTCCTTAATATTCAGTTAAAATTTGAAACAGAAACTAATTAAATTAATGTACATATAGATGAAAAATAACACAACAGAACAGAACAGAAACTGTGTATTGTTGAATATTCCAGCTATGCTTAAGGGTTATCTACAAACCCCCTACGGGATTGCCAGCTACAAGGCCATATGGGGGGGAGCAAATGTATGTAACTGACAGATAAATGTCACTATCAAAGAACTAATCACTTCAAAATAATATTAGTAACGTTTTAAAAAGAAAAAAGTAAATAGAACAATAGAAAAGGAATTCAATACAGTTTCCAGCATAAGAAAATATGTAGGTATGTAATTATTTAGAATTTAGATTAATAAAAATTAATGATTCACAAAAATGTTTAAGCTAATCCTCATTTTTGGATTAGTGAATTCTATTCTATCCCTGTATTTAAAATTTAATCTTCATTATATTATAGCTCCGGTGGCTCAATGGTTAGAGCAACGCCTCATGTCATAAGTGCCCTCGGGCCTCTGGGTTCAAATCCCACTAAGGCATGGATGTGTGTGAATGTGAACCCACTCTGTAATTGGGATTTAATCCTGTTGAGGGGTTTAAAAAAGGTAGTAACTGGTAGTAAATTAGAGTAAAATTCGCTAATCCAAAAATAAGGATTAACTTAATCTTTTTTGTGACTCGGGCTGTAAATGGCGGGAGGTATTGTGTTGGCCACACCAGATTTCTTATTTTTGTCAACAATTTATTTAAAAATAATAGTCCGTTTTGATTGCCAGTGGCAGCTACGTCATTCAACATATGTTTTACTTATAAAAAGGCGATACCTAAGCTGAAGGCTTGTGAAAGTAGAAAGAATTTGGAATAGAGTATAATTTTCGTGGTCAATAATTTGAAATATGTATGGATAATAAACAATTTAATAAAGTGATTAATAAAAAATCAAGTATATTACATTACATAGTGAGAACGTAGATGTTAATGGCATTAGAAACTCGAATATTTTAAAAAATAATTTTAAATTTATCATATGGTTTTGAACTCCAGTATTTCACATTTCTAGCAATTTATTTAACAATTAATCATCTATAGTATTAAATTAAATAATGGGGTAGACACTCCAAATAAAAACTCCACTACCTTGTCCTTAAATATCACGGAAACCGACCCGAAACCGAAAAAGTATCGGCGAAACTTTAATTATATTTTATACTAACTTAAAATGTAAATGAATTTAATTTTAATGTAATATAAGCATAAAATCAATCGCGACTTTAATAACTAAAATAATTCTAACTATTTGTTGCCTTCTTGTGGTTGTAGATTGGCCTTAAAGATCTTAAAGCCTTAGACAAAGCTTTAGAAAAGCCTTGCTGTTGATCAAAGGCTTAAACCAGCCTTTACTCTCCTTGGTAACTTCGCTGGAAACCTACAGTGTAAACTGTACTTGTTTAAATATTAATTTAAACAAATACAATTTTTTAGGGAAAAAACCTATCACTAACAAACGGATATTTATTCAAATATTAAAAAACTAAGTTTCGCTGATTTATTTACGATATATTAACGATGTACACGACGCCCGATGTTAATAACATAGATAGACATTCACAATGTGCCTCGGAAATGAAATACAGAAGAAAATATGATTATTTGAATTAAATTCAACAATATAAACCATATTTTCATAAGAAAAATGAATTTACTTTTGTGAAAAAAATAGCAAAAAAGCGACAGAGAAAAGAGGCACATAATATAACGACTTACATTGTTGAACACGGCTCAGCTACCAGCAAGACGAATCTGTTACCCCATCACGGCTGTAGGTACCCATCCCAGGACAGCTCCTTGAAACAACAACACCCAATATGGAACGGTCTTATAACAAACATTTTTTCATTCACTTGAATTGTGGCACACAAAAATAATGTATTTTAAAATACACGTATTTCAATAATAAAACAATATTCATTTGTTTATGTCACTAGGCGAAACAAATTAATTTACCAGCAAAAATTATTATTAAAACAGTTAAACTATTGTTTAAACTTACCATTGTTGCTAATTTGCAACAATTGTTAACAATATTTCACTATTCAAACAATTAAAATATTAACACACACCACAAACTATTTTGTTGTATTTATTTTTGAACATAACCAAATTTGAAATAAGTTTTCTTCATAATAAAATATGTTTCCAAATAAAATAACTACTGAAATAGTTAGAATAATGTTTTAACTTACTTTTATCACAAATTTACAACAATGATGAACAATATTTCACTATTAAAACAATAAAATTATTAGAGCACATCACAAAAATGACTGCCTTGAAATATAAAGTATAAACAATATTCATTTGTTTATGTCACTAGGCGAAACAAATTAATTTACCAGCAAAAATTATTATTAAAACAGTTAAACTATTGTTTAAACTTACCATTATTACTGGTTTGTAACAATATACAACAATATATCGCTATTAAAACAATTAATTTCATTGTATTTATTTTTGAACATTACCAAATTTCAAATAAGTTTGCTTTATAATAAAATATGTGTCCAAATAACTATTGAAAAACTGCAAAAGTTAGAATAATGTTTAAACTTACTGTTATCGGTAATTTGCAACAATGGTTAACAATAATTCACTATTAAACAATAAAATTATTAGAGAACATCACAAAAATGTCATGTTTGCTGACACAAAAAAAAACATAAAACTACCTTATCGCCGATAGAGCCGTGGTTATTACATAATTAATTTATTAATAATTGGTGACGCTGTTAAATGAATAATTAAAATAATTTTTTTTTTAATTACTATCACCTGTTTAAATAATATTTATAAAATACAAATAAATAGACTAAATCGGAGCGAAACCAAACTGGACGAACTTTTGCCAAGTTCATCAAAACGCTGATCGAGCAAGCTGAGACGAAATTTTACGAAATAAAACTTTGAATTTATGTAGAAAATCTAATATATGTATTTAAACGTAAAATATATACATTTTTATATGTTTCACATATAAATTCCACCATTTTGTGAACAAAATACAAGATTGAATGTTTAGAAAAATATCTCAAAATACACGAATCCATACAAAATACACGAGAATATGATTAGAAATAATGAAAATCGCGTCAAAATATTAATTTCCCGTCGACACAAATATCATTTTACCAATATATGTGCATAAAGCAGATTGGCACACCCAACAATAGATAATGTGCCGTGATGATTATTCATTTATAATTTGTTTTAAGAAAAATCAAAACCCACTGTGTAAATTTATAATAAAAAAATTAGACCTACCTCTAAATCCAGCGCCTGTTTCATCAGTATTCCGACACAAATAATTGATTATGGTCGCCTAAAGAGCGTAACTACCATAATTTTAGCACTAAACATTATTAATAACTATAATTCAACTATTCTATAAGTTTTATTATGATTAAAGAAGTCTGAAATTTTCAAGAGTGGAGCGCAAACCGACACAAACTCAACAAAAGATGAAATCGGACTGAGAATCATGGCCGCTCGACTCGTAAGAGCAATGCGTTAGAGAGAGATAGAAAACCAAGTGTGAAGTTATCTACTTATTGAACAAAAATTATTGATAATCATTAAAATGTAAATAATCTTTATAAAACGATGCTATTTTGCGTGCTAATTATGAAAAAAATTAATAAAAATTCATAAAACATACGTATTCGTTTATTTTTCCTTGTAAACTTAACCGAATTGAAGTTGATTATCAGCCAGCTGTCAACTAATAACAATGTTTATTATTGTTTTTTGCTATTATTTAAACATTATTGCAATATGTTTTATACAAGAAATAATCCTTATTTGTTCTATTTTAAGATTATATACCCATTTGGCTGTAATTATTAATAAATATAAACAGTCTGTCATAGACATTTGGCAACAATTATTATTATTATTATTATTATTATTATTATTATTATTATTATTATTATTATTATTATTATTATTATTTATTTGTTGTAGTAATTATGAAATATACAATTGATTTCGGGATTATCCCATCATCAGGCTAACCAGCGTCAAAGTGTTAAGCAGTGAAAAACTTGAAGTTTAACATAATTTATACTATGGAATTTACGGATAAATGCTAAAATTAGTGTTGGAGATGTTCTTTAGTCATAATTCTTCTGTGACAGAACATCTCCAACAAAATTACACAAACTTAAAGTTTTATTGTATTAGCAGTTTATTGCAACCCCAGTAAAGATTTTCGTAATATATACAAAAAATAAATTTGTTTAGTATTTACTACAAACTATAACACATATTCTCAGATTTTCAATCTAGTATATACTTACGACATGGAACCATGGATGATTTCTAGAGCTACACCTGTTATATGAAAGTTTATGCACTATTTCAAATGGCATATGTGTATCACAGTTTGTTTGTTTTCCTACTAAAGCAAACTTATGAAGCAGTTCATGATGAAATGATGTTTGGAAATATGAGTGGAAACTTAAGTATCATTATTTTTGACGCGTACTACAACTTAAACAGGTTATGATCTGCGCTTAAAAGCTTGTATTACAATTTGTATCATAGATGGCACTGTAAAATAAAGCTTAATTTACACAATCTTTATTCATACTTGTATGAAATATATAAAAATATTACCTCGTAGGAAAAAATATTGAAAGTATATGCTTAATATTGAATATTAATGAAGAAATAAAACAATATAATTGAAATACTTCGGAAATAAGGGGGTTTTGGTTATAACAGCTCGTCATTTATATGAATACCATATATATTATTTTGATTGGCGACTCAAACACGGCCTATAAATATATAAGGAATACCCAGTTAGGGGGAGGAGCCTACTACCAATGGAAGTAAAGAAATTCAAATAGCAGAGGCGTCGCTATCAGTCCAGTACTGCACTTTACATTAAACTTAATCATTTAAATACACTTCCAATTATAAATCATGTAGACTTGTACAGTATAATAATATACATTTATTTTTTATATATATATAATTTAGAAATAGCATATAGTTCTAAAACATTTAGGTCCACGAAGAAAACAGTTTGATATAAAAACTTATATTCTTGACGTCACATGTATATTTTCAAAATACGAGGAACGCGAGAAACTATTACTCACTTATTAAAGGAATTTTTTCACCGTGTTTTCACCGACAGTCTTAGTTTTACTTATACGTTCAGATGAAATTATATTTAAAAAATGGTTGAATCCCCTAAAGCGCTTTTATGGAGTACACTCCTTATAAGAATATAATGTATATCGCACTTCATAAAAGCGTTCTATATCACCACCGCGTGAATAAAGGTAACGAACTTGTAAAGATGTAAATCGAGCTTCAGTCTACACAGAGTTTACAGTGCCGTCTATTATACAAATAAGAGGAGTCTGCTACAAACATTATTGTCTATCCTTGTCAGTTAGTGTAAGAATTTCCCTCCCGTTAGTTCCCCTTTCTCGTTCTACACCAATAAAATCAAAGCAATCTGGCGCTTGCGCGCAGCTATTCTTACAGACAAGTGCAGCTATACAGGGTGTTAATACTAAGTCGTTACACCCGAAAATAGTAGATAGAACTCATTAAAACAAACAACTTTTCTTAGCTCAAATTTTTGATTTGGAGCCCCAGTTCATAGTTATTGGCGTTCTCTTGTTTTTCGAAAAATCGTCATAACTCCCTTATTTTACGGAATATTTAAAAAATTCAAAAACTTCCAGCATTTGCTTTCAGTTCTCTAAAACACTTATATTTACAATTATTTTCTATTTCATCAAATAACAAATTGGCGACCAATCAAAAATTTCAAAATAAGATATTTTGAAAACCACCCCATCGATTCTCGAAAATAAAACATTTTTAAAATCCATAAACTTTCTATTACAATATTTGTCTGAAACATTTTTTTCTATCTGTCCAAAAAAAGTTTTTATTCAAATTGAATTGCAAGATAAATTTTAACAAACTGCAACAATCATTTAAAACAAATTAGGCTTGCTGCCATTAAACAAGAAAAACAAGAAAAATAAAACAATAAACAATGAAACAACCAGGGTGGGACTAAATATGATTTTCAAAGTGGCCACCATTCGCAGCAACGAAAGCCCGGCAGCGTGCTTTGATGTTGGTGGAGACCTTCGCAAGGACTGCCTGCTTCTCTTTTATATCTTCCGCTGCAGCCACGATTCTAGCCACTAGTTCTAACTCTGTGTTCACCGGTGTCTCGTAAACAGAGGTCTTCATCTGACCCCAAAAAAAGAAATCTAGTAGAGTTAGGTCGGGGCTCCGGGCTGGCCACGCAACTGGACCTCTCTTCCCAATCCACTTATTCGGGTATTTTCTATTTAACAATGCGGTGACTTCTCGCGTTGTGTGAGCCGGTGCCCCATCATACTGAAACCAAAGTCTCCGTCTTATATTTAGTGGCAAGTCTTGAAGTAGTTCCGGCAGCACAGTATCCAAGAAAATAAAATAATTTTCACCATTCAATCGGTTTGGGAGAATGTAGGGTCCAATAACGTACTCCCCTATGATTCCAGCCCACACATTTCATTGTTTTCAGAAGCTACTTCGTTTTAAATGGGATGGTTTTCAAAAAATCTTGTTTTGAAATTTTTGATTGTTTTAATTGTAAATACAAGTGTTTTAGAGAACCGAAAGCAAATGCTGAAAGTTTTTGTATTTTTAAAATATTCCTTAAAATAAGGGAGTTATGACGATTTTTCGAAAAACAAGAGAACGCCAATAACTATGAACTGGGGCTTCAAATCAAAAATTTGAGCAAAGAAAAGTTGTTTGTTTTAATGAGTTCTATCTACCATTTTAGGGTGTAACGACTTAGTATTAACACCCTGTATATACATATATATACAGGGCGTAAATGAAATAAGTGCATTAAATTTAACCAGTAATGTAACTCGACGAGAGCAACAATATTTCTTAATAAATTTTTTTTCTAAGTCTTTTAGATTTTGAGCTAAAATTCTTTAAAGATTTGCTGCATATTTCGGCGCGCGCCCATGGAGAACAAATGACAGCTGTCGTATTCAAGTGGGATACAAACAGCTCAAAAATCGTCGGTTATCGGTTACACTTGCAGACACAGTAAATAATAAACGAATCAACGGAAATAACATTTATTATTAATTAATTCGTAATAGTACAATTTTTAAAATGAAGAAATTTAAATTTTGGATAACAAAATTATAAAGTTGTGTATTAAACCAGACTTTTTAATCACCTGTGAATAGTGGAAGACAAGGAGGGGCGAGGTGAGGTAACGACAGGAAAAGCAAAAGCATAGTTATTAGGTTATGAGATGATTATTTATCGTCGATAAATCATAATAGTTTAAATACGTTATTCAAAAAATGTAAGTACAAACTTTTGTCCATCTAAAAGAGGTACTTGAGTACGAATAATTAGTCGTCCATTTATTGTTCCTGCTCAAATATGTTTTAATAAAAAAAATTACAGCATTTTCGTCTGTCGAGATGTGTATTGTGCATAATAAATGATAATAAATACACCTTCCCAAGTAAATTCAGTCTCATTCATGAACATTATGAGCCATTCCCAAAATCGAAGTCTGTTATGTGCTGAAAACAGAACTTTTTGCACATGTTATGGATATAACTGTTACTTTTTTTAAAATTGTCATATGTGACACTCCGTATTGTGATGTGATAAAGATGTACAAGATTAACAAATGTGCGAATATTAAGAACAGAATGATTTGGTGATGATTTGGAAACGCTCCGTGTAAATGCGTTGGCAACTCCATGACACTGTCTTTATGTCAACCGTGATGTCAAGTAAAATGTAGTACAGATACGAGTAAAAAAATAAACCATAGGTAAGTAATTACAATGTCTGTGTACTCGCATTTTCACAGAATTTTACCTTATAAACAAGTTTATTACTAATGTCAAAATTTAATTGCAACAATTGACAGGACTGTCAATTGCTAAAACAAAATTTTCATAGCTAGTGCTACTGCATTCAATTATCACAAAAATATTTGGAACGACTCGTCAATGGACCTTTCCAATTTAAAGAGATAGAAGATATGCGCAATGGGGATCTGCGCATAGTAAGAACAACTGAGATCTATGACGTTTGATTCTAAAAAAAATTAGACGTAAAATGTAAGATAACATTAAAAAATCTTATCGAAATAAGTTACAAAAGCTTTTATTGAAGGTAAAATGTCTAACGATGCAAATTTTCACTGAGAATACAGGTATTTTAATGACTGCAATATTTTTGACGTTTCGTTTGACAGCCCAACTGGCAGTTGTTCGCGCCATTTTCTTACTATTTGCAGCGATAGAAAGAAATAGCCCTTAAATTGGAAAGGTCCATTTGCGGGGTGGTAAAAATGCTAAAAAATATGCGATTTCAAGAAAAAGTTATTAAGAAATATTGTTGCTCTCGCCGAGTTATATTACTGGTTAAATTTAATGCACTTATTTCATTTACACCCTATATATATATATATATATATATATATATATATATATATATATATATATATATATATATATATATATATATATATATATATATATACAGCGACAGGTTGTCTTTCAAGCAAAAAAATAAAAAATAAAACAGAAACTGTGGGATGACACCATTTATGTGAAATAATTATAATATCATATTTTTTCAATATGGTAACTTTATTTATTTTATAATAAAATAACTATGCTTCTAGTGTTAGAACAAAATACAATAAGGCCTCACAAATGCATTACATGAAAAGTTTTAGTTATACTCGTATTATTGTATGCGTACAGAAATATAAAAAATATTTTCATTTCATATTTGTTCTTATTTATTTATATTCAAAATTCACACGTGGTATGTAATTTACAAAAAGCGGTAAACTTTAGCGGCCTATTCGTGCCGCATGCTTCGCATTATCGTCATATTAATTATATTTATAACTCAAATGATAGCAGCTTTCAATGATATCCACAGTCTGTACATCACTCTCTTCAATTGGTACCCTTTGAATATCAACAAAAACTGTGAACTCTGTGATTGTATTCCAATTTTTAAACATCCACTTTCCCACACTCAGATTCCAGTCATTATATTCATAAAGAAGCGGGTCCAATTGAAATGTTTCTGTTTGATCGTGTGTAGAGACAGTGACGGAACAGTTGTACTTATCCAACATTCTGGTCCAAGGCGTTCGGATCGCCAGACAGAGTTCTTCGCTGTCCAAGTGGTACCGCATCACCAAGAAAGTGTCAGTCGACCACCGTAACAGGCAATATCTATAATATAAGGAAGTTTAAAGATAAATTCATTACTCTCTCAATCTGTAATTTATTAACAATTACTCGAAATCTCAGTCATACATCCTTTATTCTTGCAGTACCGACGTTTTGATATACACTACACTTATTCTTTCTTCAGGGTTAGATCTAAAATTTAATAGGGGATTCCGATTAAGCGAATTTTAAGCGCCCCGTCGCGGTATTTTTATGAACTATGTGGACATCATACAAGTAACTGTCATCGTGCTGTCAAGTTGATAGCCTTGTGAAATTTGTGTTTTCTATTAAAAATATGGGTATTAGGTACGCTTATGGCCTATGTAAGAGTGATTACAAGAATAAATATAAAAAATATATGAGAGGAGTTAATTTTATGCCGTTTTCCAAGCCGATCTCATCTCCCATGGTTTATGCGTAACTACATCAAACTAAATGGTTTCGTGGAAGTAGTGGTATATGTGTCCGTAGTTAAATAGGTTTGATATGTTATTTATTTACATCAACTACCACACACGTATTACATGAAATTACCGCAGATACCCATTTACCACCATCAACTCAGGGTAATATATTATCACTGCGTCCCGCATTCATATAATTGGTTTCTGGAAACGTTGAAACACTTTGAGTTAGTATAAATCAGTAAATACCCAGTAACTAACCGAAACTAAAATCTTAAAATAAGATAGCTCTTTTTCCGCCTTTTTTCAGACCACGACACTAACCATCTTTTTTAGGTTATTCACAGAATGATTTTCAATATTTTTCTTTTTTAATTTCGCCCCTGGCACTAACTTTGCACTAAAAAAATTCATTTTCATCATTAACCGAATACATGTCAACAGAAAATGTCTATTTGTCCACATAGTTCAAGATTTCACCGCAAATGGCGTACTTTGTGACGTCACGATCGGAATCCCCTATTGAGGAAGCTGTAGGCTGTCGGTGAAACATTTTTGAAATAAGGTTTGAAAAAAAACACATTAAATTTTATTCTTGATTGTAGTTTCGGCTATTATCCCATTATCAGAAGCAGAAAAAAGTTGCTATTAATATTATCTTGGAAATCACCATCTTGAATTTTATTCTGAGATCACTTTTAAGTTTGCCTCATCAAATCATGTATCTAACTTTTATACGAAACATTTTTTTATATCTTATAATAGACGTTTTTAATTTAACGGCTATTTCTTTCTATCGCTGCAAATAGTAAGTAAAATGGCGTCAACAATTGCCAGTTGCGCTGTCAAACGAAACGTCAAAAATATTACACTCATTAAAATACCTGTTTCTCAGTAAAAATTTGCGTTGTTAGACATTTTAGCTCCAATATTGTGTTATTAGG
This sequence comes from Harpalus rubripes, assembly GCA_963082715.1. Classification (NCBI taxonomy): domain Eukaryota; kingdom Metazoa; phylum Arthropoda; class Insecta; order Coleoptera; family Carabidae; genus Harpalus; species Harpalus rubripes. Next base: position 39,567,115 of record OY720462.1, on the reverse strand, counting down.
AGGAAAAGTGATACTTTGTGTGGCGAGCATAGAAGTTTGCACGACGAGTGAAGCGAGTCAGACAATTGCATGCGAGGCACACAAGGACACTTTTATTCCGAATGACACATTATTTTATTTTTTTCAAACGCACTACTTTTCTTTTTATTCGCTAATTCTATGTAGTTTCTATGGATATTTATTTATTTTATTTCTACCTTGTGAATCAAATCACAAAAAATACCAGTTTTACGACGTTTAAAAAAAAGCTTTTGTAACTTCTTTCGAAAAGTTTTTTAAAGTTATCTGAGATATTTCTCACATTATACGTCTATTTTTTTTTAAAAAAAACAAACTCCATAGATTTCAGTTGTTCTTACTATGTGCAGATCTCCATTGCGCATATCTTCTATCTCTTTAAATGGGGACTTATACAATTCAAACTTTTTGGACGCCATCTAGTGAGTAAAAAAGTAATTAATAAGTAGTTATGTAGTGAGCAAGATTTAGCACTATAGTATGACATTTATCATGTAATCCAGCAAGTGATCACAACACAGTTAACTGCTTTGAAAGGAAACGTAAACATGTCATACTAAACACATTTTTATATAATTATTTAAGTATATGATCTACTCAGTGCATACCTTGCAATTAATTCATGTTTATTTCCACTTTTCTTCAAACCCCGGCATTCTAGCCATCTTTTCAACTGTAAGACTAAATGGTTTTCAATGTTTTTAAATATAAATCGTGCCCCCGGTACATCATCTTGGGTTAAACACATTATTTATTTGTGAACTTGGTTTTTTAGTGATATTTCAAATTCAAGGATCACTACACTTTAGTACAAAATATAATTAATAACAGGCACTACACAAAATAACATAACCAAAGTTTGCTAACTAAATAACAAACAACTTGTTGGATCAACGAGGCGAAGTGCTAAAGGGGAGAGCATGAGATTGACTCGGCCATAGTATATCACCTCGCTTTTTCTAAAAATTTGTTGTCCTTTTCTAAATTGTGTGGAGGGAGGTCCGCCGCCGATCCACCGCGGGTGACGTCAAATTTATAAGTCCCCATCGTTCAAATTCGACGGGAATGAAGTAAAATTTCCATTACCAACATAAATTCTACACCAACTCAGCGTCATACCAACGTACCAACCTATGAAATGAAAACTCTATAATGTAACTACATCTCTGACGTCATTGAGAGGAGTTTGTCAAAAGTCTCTACGGTCAGTCTCCACGAATTAGGCCCGGTATTTCAGTACAGGATTAAAATCTTGGTTACATGATCTTGTAACCGACATTTTAACTCGGCATTCGTATTTCAGTATCTAAATCCAGATTAACTTAACCGAGATTTGCTAACCGAGAATTTTGTTGTGTTGGTAGTAGAATTTGAAGTGACATTCATGTCGAGCATGCGCAAAAGCGATATCTTTAAAGTCAGCTGTCAAAATCACATGTTAAATAATTGTCAATAACAGCCTGATGGTTATAGCTTTCGCCTAAACTTTAAATAATATTATGGATGGTTACATGTTGACTTCAAGCGAATCTTCGTCTGATTCAGACGATGAACAAATTATTAATTTTGTTAATCATTTGGGACGAATACGAAAGATCCACAGGCTACAAATAAGAAAAGATCATTTTCAATATTGGGACGACGATGAATTTTATTGCCGTTTTCGGCTATCCAAGGAGTCTGTGACCGAATTGTTGGAGGAAATTATTGAAACTATAAAACATTCTACCACCACCAGTTCCTTGATATTTTTTCTTATCTGCGGCATGGTTTCTTACGGCTGCTTTCTTTATATTTGCCCATTTCTCTTTTAACATTTTCTCTGTTCGTGGCACACGACCAGAAAGTGCATTAAATTTTTTCATAATTTCTATACAAGCCGTTAATTTTTGCTTGTGGTTTACAACCCCCGTTTTCTTACATTCTATTATATCTCATTTCTCACCTACTACTTCAACTAATAAATTTATTTCGTCCTATGTGAAATTTTTAGAACGTGAATTTTCCATTGTGCTATCCTCAAACGTCAAAATTATATAATGTTTCAGTATTTCACATAACCAAACTTTCAAAACATTTTTCTGCGCATGACTTAACCATGAAATTTTGGGTTAACCTACCTTCACATGCCGGTTTAACTTTTCGGTTACATTAAACTCGTTTAACACTTAACTGGAAACTGAAATACGTCTAACCAATAAAAAAAAATGGTTAACCAAAATTTTTTGGTTTAAACTTACACTGAAATACCGGGCCTTAGAATCAACGCCCAGATTGAATAACCTTTTCAATGGGGACTTATAAATTTGACGTCACCCGCGGCGGATCGGCGGCGGACCTCCCTCCACACAATTTAGAAAAGGACAACAAATTTTTAGAAAAGGCGAGGTGATATACCATGGCCGAGTCAATGGCCGCGTTCAACAAGGCACAGCGCTGGCAGCGCTGAGCACCGAAATTTGCCAAATACAGTTGCTGGACCAATCACCTTCGTCCATTCATTGCGTTCGGCAAACTTTGGCGCTCAGCGCTGCCAGCGCTGTGCCTTGTTGAACGCGGCCAATATCATGCTCTCCCCTTCAGCACTTCGCCTCGTTGATCCAACAAGTTGTTTGTTATTTAGTCAGCAAACTTTGGTTATGTTATTTTGTGTAGTGCCTGTTATTAATTATCTCTTGTACTAAAGTGTAGTGATCCTTGAATTTCAAATATCACTAAAAAACCAAGTTCACAAATAAATAATGTCTTTAACACAAGATGATGTACCGGGGGCACGATTTGTGTTTAAAAACATTGAAAACCATTCAGTCTTACAGTTGAAAAGATGGTTAGAATGCCGGGGTTTGAAGAAAAGTGGAAATAAAGATGAATTAATTACAAGGCATGCACTGAGTAGATCATATACTTAAATAATTATATAAAAATGGGTTCAGTCTGACATGTTTACGTTTCCTTTCAAAGCAGTTAACAGTGTTGTGATCACTTGCTGGATCACATGATAAATGTCAAACTATAGTGCTAAATCTTGCTCACTACATAACTACTTATTAATTACTTTTTTACTCACTAGATGGCGTCCAAAAAGTTTGAATTGTATGTTCCCATTATACAAACGTGTAGATTTTTTGTGGGTGTTTCCGTTTTTTGCAGTGCAGTTTCAAGTAGTATCATAGTTTTCATTTTAATTTCAACTTTATTAGTATAGTTTAATTATTTGTAGTTTTTAAAATTATTAAAAGTAATAGTATGCTCTGTTCCATTTAAGCCATTCAGTAGATGGCACTGGCAACAGCGCAAATCTGAAGTAGCCGAAATTACACTGGCTTGCAAAAAAATCGCGTAAACTATTATTCACGAAAGATGACTGTTCAAGGTCATTTGTTCGAAGAAAGAATACACATCACTTTACAGCAATAGCTTAGCAACATTTTGTATTAGAAAAAGAAAGATTATTTGACCTACGTCTATTTAATTTATGTGGTGTGACAGATATACGAAATAATGGCATTACTTTCTAACACATTATAAATAATAATGACGTATGTCGTAGAATTACAGATACCTAATTATCTACTACACTGCCCTCTGTGCTAATATTTACCCAGTGGCGTTACCGTTTAAATCAAATTATTATTACTTGGTTTATAGTTAAGACTATGTTTTTGAATTTTACAAAAACATAAGTGAAGAACATTAATCTTTCAAAAAGGCATTATTTAGAAAGAAATATAATTTTCAAATAAATTACTTTTATTTTTTTAGTTAAAATGTATCCATAAATATTTCATGTTGTACGCCTATGCATTCGAAATGCAATAAAGTTATCTGCAAGTAATATTAGATCAGACGGCTCACAAATGACCTTGAATAGTCATCTTTCGTGAATAATAGTTTACACCTATTTTTTGCTGTATTGTGTCGATCTTGATTTTTAACTTGTCAATGTCACTAGTGTCAATTAACATGTCAAAATTAACAGAAATTGAAATACATACTTGGTTGTTTTTTCATTTTTCTGGAATATATTTGTAATTTAACAGTAGGTAAATAAAACACAATGAAGAAGGAGCTTCATAATAGATCAAATAGTGTTGACAGTGACAACATTGCCAGTTTTTACATTATTTACAGAGCTAAAAAATTACAATAACTCGATTACTTGATTTTTAAGGTGTACGCGATTTTTTTGCAAGCCAGTGGACTTGGGTATAGGGCGCCAGCAGACACGTGACTCGAGTGATCTTGTCGTGCTTAAAATCAGCTGATTTGTGTGCGCATGTCATTTTGACAAGAACAATGTCATGTTGGCAACACCAATGTTTTGACTTATTTTGATTTTTAACTACTAAAGTATTATTATTTTTAATTACATGTGTTTTACTGCCTACAAATTTTAGCAATTCAAAATCAAAATAAGTCAAAACTTTGGTCTTGTCAAATTGACAATGTTCTTGTCAAAATGACATGCGCACACAAATCAGCTGATCCAAAGCAAGTCAAGTTCGCTCGAGTCACGTGTCTGCTCGCGCCCTATATTTGTCTCTTGTCTCTAATTTTAGCCAATCAGAGAGGTTAAAACTATTCCCTATGCTCCGCAATACCAAATGGCTTAAATGGAACAGGTATAGTAGCAGTAAGAGGTCATTTTTTGATTTTTTTGTGAAAATGAGTGAGGGAGAAAATGAGTTCGACGGTGGTATAATGCCCGCCGAACAGAAGTCCGGTTCATTAGATTTTATGATGGACAGTCCCGATTTCGCCACGCCAAAAACCAATTTATTGGGTCTGACGAGAGGAAGAGATTAATGAGTTTGTGGGAAGTTTTATAATAAGTTTATAATTTTAAAACAAACAAACCCCAACCTACTCGTACTTAAAACACCATAATCAAATTCGCGGTACAAACACTGCATCTGCGAATTACCGAGAAGAGACTAAGAAAATGTCGCCATGATACTTTTCAACCAGTCCCGACCAGTTTCCAACAGGCGCTATATTTTCCGAAACTGGTCTACTCATACGACGCCATATACGCAGTACTTTAATAATTCACTAGATGGCATCAGCATCGAAAATCTCTAAACATGGCGTGCAAAAAGTCTCCAAGCGAATTAGAATAGGGCCCCTGTATTCTCGGTGAAAATTTGTATCGTTAGATTATAAACAAAAATTCAGACACAAGAGACCAAAATAAAATCAACAAATCCCTAAAATGGTGCAAATATCCCCAGTTTTAGGATTAAATCCATAATATGTCAACACTGGATCGAACATAACCTTACTTCATTGTCCAATCAATTCTTTGTTACATTAGCTGTATTCTTTTTGGACAAAATCTCAACTCATCTCAGATCACTTCAGATAAACTCAAGAAATCGTTGTTCTTTTTGACACAACTGATCTGAGGTTTTCTGAGTAAACTCACTTCCCCCCTTTCCGATGCTACAATCCCAGTTTACAAAACTCAAAGGCTCGTAGTATGATCACGGTTTTAACTAAAACACTGTTTTAAGAAATGTCAAATTCAAATTTCAATATTTAATTTCGCCCTTATGTTTAAAGAACGATTTTTAAAAAAATATTTGTTTGAATACAAACTATGTTCTGCTTTAAAATCATATTTTGATAAATTTAATAAAATTTATTATTGATATTAAATAATCAAATTTGACATTTCTTAAAACAGCGTTTTAGTTAAAACCGTGATCATACTACGAGCCAAAATGATTTGAAGCACTCAGTTTACATTTTATTTTATATAATACAACAAATTTTATATTCACATATACAAATATACTTACAGTAATATATTTTCAACATTATCCATTTTTCGTTTATAAACAGTATCATAGATCAGAAAAATGTCAATAAATTTGACAGCTGTTACAGCAAATGCTATCGGTAAAAAAGGAAATGATAAAATGGAATAAAACTTGTTCTTTTTGCACACATCACAACTCACTTCAGCTTAACTCAGTTATGTACTGAGCTGAGTTACAATTGGGTCAAAAAGAATACAGCTATTGTCTACATTATTTACGTTGAATTTATTGTCTATACTTAATATTCACGAAAGATGACTATTCAAGGTCATTTGTCCGAAAGAAAGAATACACAGCATTTTATAGCAGTAGCTTGGCAACATTTTGTATTAGAAAGAGAAAGATTATTTGACCTATGATAATAATTTGATTTAAACGTCAACGCCACTGGGTCAATATTAGCATAGAAGGCAGCGTAATACATAATTAGATATCTGTAATTCTACGACATATGTCATTATTATTTGTAGTGTGTTAGAAAGTAATGTCACTATTTACGTATATCTATCACACCACATTAATTAAATAGACATAGGTCAAATAATCTTTGTCTTTCTAATACAAAATGTTGCCAAGCTACTGCTATAAAATGCTGTATTGGCGAAAAAACTGAACTATAGATTATTACTGGCAATATGCATTTCAAAGTGCAAAGTATTTAATATGGAGAAAATTAACAAAGTTAGATGATATTTTTGAATACATTGATCCTGCACGTCCTATAGAGGAATACGAAGCAGTTTTTTAAGGCAGGCTATGTATTACTTTGTGGAATAAAAGTTGATGGATCAGGTACAATACTGGGATCTTGTTTAAACTCCAGTCATTTGAGTGGAGATCCTCATATGATTGAAATTTTATTAAATGAGAATATAAATTACTGGAAAGCAAAATTTAGTTGTAGAGCAGGATTGGGAGGCAAACGTATCGTAGCAGTATTGTTGCATATGAACAGGTTAGTAAAAATCAAAACTATATTTATAGTTTTACAACAAAAGTTACCATTATTATTATGCTCTTACTTTATTTGTTTATGGATTTGTGTATTACAAAGCAGAAGAAATAGAAAAATTAAGTTGTACCGATTTGGAACAAGTTAGGGGAAAAGGATGATAAATAGTATAGTTTGGCTATAACATTAGAAGAATTTTACCATCCTGTTTTAAGAAAAAAAAAAAATTAACCGATTGGAGACGTCAAAACTATACGGAAAGAAAATTTGAAGATCATATTTTGTCACTTGGGATTTAGTGTAAACTTACACTTTATGACTTGTAAATGTGGCACTGGGCAGTACCTATGGCATTTACTGATCATTATTTAAATCTGAAAATGTAATATACACTATATATGTCACTTTCTTTTACAACAAATATAAATTAAACCTGATTAAAATTACATACATTTCAATGTATGCTATCAAAGTTTCCTTATTCCTCTAGTTCACAAATCTGCCACCAGACGTCACCTACTTTGAATTTTTTCGCCATTTCGGACAAATGACCTTGAATAGTCATCTTTCGTGAATAATAGTGTAGTCATCTTTCGTGAATAATAGTTTACACTTTGTCAATACGTAGACGTAGACAATAAGTCGACGCGTAGACGCCCATCTTCGAGTTGTACTTTACGAAGCACACAACAGTTTTTAATGAAACACTATATTAAAATATATAACAAATCTTTTCAAATTTAATACTTAGGACTTCTATATAAAGGGTACAACATATTAGATTTTGCTAAAATTGATAAACTGATATATTGTGGTTATACATACAGGATGTAAATGAAATAAGTGCATTAAATTTAACCAGTAATGTAACTCGACGAGAGCAACAATATTTGTTAATAACTTTTTTTCTAAGTCTTTTAGATTTTGAGTTAAAATTCATTAAAGATTTGCTGCATATTTCGGCGCGCGCCCATGGAGAACAAATGGCTGTTCCGTATTTAAGTGGGATACAAACAGCTCAAAATTTTTCGATTATCGGTTACACTTGCAGTCACAGTAATTAATAAACGAATCAACGGAAATAACATTTATTATTAATTAATTCGTAATAGTACAATTTTTAAAATAAAGAAATTTAAATTTTGAATAACATAATTATAAAGTTTTGTATTAAACCAGGCTTTAATCACCAATGAATAGAGGAAGACAAGGAGGAACGAGGGGAGGAAGAGCAAAAGCATAGTTATTAGGTTATGAGATGATTATTTATCGTCGACAAATCATAATAGTTTAAATACATTATTCAAAAAATGTAAGTACAAACTTTTGTCCATTTAAACGAGGTACATGAGTACCAATAATTAGTCGTCCATTTATTGTTCCCGCTCAAACATTTTTCAATGAAAATTTTTACAGCATTTTCGTCTGTCTCATTAATGAACATTATGAGTCATTCCCAAAATCGAAGTCTGCTGAAAACATTGATTTTTTTGCACATGATATGGATACAACTGTTGCTTTGTTTAAAATTGTCATATGTGACACTTCGTATTGTGATAAAGATGTACAAGATTAACAAATGTGGGAATATTAGGAACAGTATGATTTGGAAACGCTCCGTCTAAATGCGTTGGCAACTTTATAATACTGTCTTTATATCAACCACAAATTAAAATGTAGTAAAGATACGAATAAATAAATAAACCATAGGTAAGTAATTACAATTACTGTGTACTCGCTATTTGTAAACGTAAGCATTTTGACAGAATTTTACCTGATAAACAAGTTTATTACTAATGTCAAAATATAATTGCAACAACTGACAAAATTGTCAATTGCTAAAACAAATCATAGCTATTGCTACTGCATTCAATTATTAGAAAAATACGTGGAACGACTCGTCAATTTACGGGGTGGTAAAAATGCTAAAAAAATATGCGATTTCGAGAAAAAGTTATTAAGAAATATTGTTGCTCTCGTCGAGTTACATTACTGGTTAAATTTAATGCACTTATTTCATTTACACCCTGTATATGATAAACTGGAAGTGGTACTTAATTTGGAATTCTTAACAGATTTTCGAAGAAGAACATAATAAAATATAATCCAAAATTTCGTATTACAGACTTTTCTATTTGTTGGAACAACAAATTATGTTACGTCCCTCCGGTGCGAAGGACTAAGTAATAAGGACCTAGTGGCTCGAAGGACCAAATGTTCAACCCCTAAACCAGCGAATCCGGCCTAGAAGAACCAAATGTTTTGATCCTGCTCGCAAGCCCAAATGTGATGTCTCTAGATCAGCGAATCCGGCCTAGAAGCACCAACAATGTGTTTGATGTTAAATTCAATGAACAAAGCAAAACTATATGTAAACCAAATTAATTACAACCTTGGATAGCTGGTTCACATCACTGGACTTGGCCAATACACGGGATAATATTAATTTGTGAAACGTACTAATTAACAACGAACGAAGGACCAGGTAGTTTTACGAACTAACAAACGTGCTAAGTATAATTGCAACAAAATAACAAACAACTGAAAAACAATTCTGAGAGATATATGATAGCGTATTGAATACAAGTGACATAAACTATAATAAATCAAAGATAGAACAAATACGATATTTGTATAAATTAACTAAATCATTCAATAAGTGTATGACCAAACAAATTTAGTTAAACAATATTAAGAACCCTAAATGAACTTAATAATAACCAACTAGAATGCAAAACTTGTTGCATTGACTGTACCTATGTGACAATAACAGCAGGTGTGCTGTGGATGACGTCACTCGAGCGTGAACGTGCAAGTAGGTTTACAAAGAAATAATAATAATTTCACCCAAGGAAATATGAATCAAATCCCTAACAACACGAGTTCCCGTTAGAAATCAAATTGTATAATTCGGTTTTACAATTGATTCCTGAGGTGTGTCTGTTGACTGCATAAAATTGTGCCGTAAAGTATTCACGGACTATAAAGTACAAAATTAAATGAAACCCGAACGATAACTCCTTGAATTAGTCGTGCTAGGCTAATCAAGCTACGCGAACGATAATTAAACAACAAATTACTTTGCTGACCATATGAAAATCAGAAAGTGTATGCAAAATGGTGGAAAACCACTCTCGCGAACGACGATGCGACACGTCTTTCTCGTATGCTAGCTAGACACGCTCTGAGCTCTCCGCGGTCGATCAATACTGTAGATGGAGTCTGCTTGGAGGGGAGGTTGCGCGCGCACTCGACGTGAATCTAGATGCAGTCATATATTAATGCTAATAAATAGTTTAAGATACTACAGATATTTCAAACAATTCTAAAATTAAACTTAAACACGTAGAAAATATATAACTAATTTTTCCAAGTAGCAGAAACAGTTATTTCTATTTATTTATTGACTTATTTAAATAGTCAGGGCAGGTTACCCGTTCTATTCCCATGTGCAGCGGGTTGCTACCTCAAAGTGGTTAACATTTTCCAATTCCTCTCATTTAAGACATATTCGTCTTAAACAAATTAGGTTTTGTTTACGAACGACCAACCGGAAGTGATACTTTACTTAAAGCTCAAGGCTATGTTAAACTTGCCACGTCAGATTTTTTTGTTTATTTAAACTATTCTAAGTTATATTACGTTTATGTTTGTATTAAATTGTTTATATTGGGTTATTGTAATTAAAATTTTGTTGTCAATCATGTGTATAGGAGATTCTCTCCTAATAGCAAATAAATTTTATTATTATTACGAATATTATTAGTTACCTGCCTGGAGTAGGTTGTATACGAATATCGTCCCTCATTAGATAAGTTATATCCTGGTGGTGTTCTTGGTAGTGTGAAGTGAACGACTTATAACAGTACTTACTCTTCCGACAGATGTAACATCTTATTCCATCTTTACAGAAGAAATGAATGTGTTTCCGTAACTTCGGTTGCCATTTCATAGTCTGTTGGCACTCCGAATAATGCCATACGGCGGTGGGTGAGGTACATTTGAAACAAAGCCAACTCAATATTATGTCGTTCTTTGGGCGATCAAAATACTTTCTTATTTTTTTACATGATTTGCATACAAAATAGTTTTCTATGTTTATAAATACTTCTGTTTGGGTAATGTCACCTGTTCAACAAAAAATTATTATAATAATTGTTATTTTACAGGCTTTTACTTAAATTTCAATTATATCAAAAATATGTAAGTAAATTTGCACCTACTTAATTTTGAAACATTACATTTTACAAACTTAACAGGCTGTCCAGGATAACTTTTTCAACACGGGGGTCTCGAGAACTGTAGAGATACGAAGTCTGTTAAATTAGACAAAAAAAAATTTGAGAAAAAATACATAGGAAATGTAAATTTTGCAGTTTTTTACTTCCTTGTACAAAGTAAAAGAAGTATTGTAATCGCGAAATATTTCGGTTTTTAGATTTCAACGGAAATATCCATTTTGACCATCCCTGAATCCATTTTGACTAATTTCGTCGTGACGTCTGTACATACGTATCTTGCATAACTCAAAAACGGTAAGCCGTAGAAAGTTGAAATTTTGTATTTAGGACTGCTATAACATCTAGTTATGTTATATTGTGTCAAAGCCAACTGTAACGTCGATAAATAGTAATTTAACTAACCCGAAAATAATTGGTTAAGAATAATTTTGAGACCAAAATTAATAGATATTGAATCAAAATAAACAAATGATGATTTCTAATAAATTTTTTCATTTGTTATTGATAATTTCCTATATTTTCACATCAATAAATTAATAATTCGTCTTTTATTAATGTTTAAAACAAAAGAATGCAGACTTGTTATATATCATTGAAAAGCTTATAAAATAAGCAAAAAGACGAGACTATTTTCAATATAGGTTCCCATATAAAAAATCATAAATTTGTGTTATATCTCGAGAATTATTAAGTTTTCAAAAATCTAATTACGCCATTTTATTCTATTTAAAAAACGGTAAAATTTTTGTACAAACATTTTTTCTCTAACTATCATAATAAATAAGATACGATATTTTTTCAAAATGAGCGAAAAATGAATTTTTGCCTGTAGTTCAGAAACAAAAGAAGATCGAAAATTCCTGTGGTAACTATTAAACTTTTCTCGAAAAGTTGACCCTGCAATGTGCAAACAGTTTCGCTCTATCATTAATATTACCCGAGATACCTTAAAAAAACATCGAAAATGAGACAGCCTGTACACAATATTTTTTGTGCAACCGTAAAAAATATGTAATTACATATTTTATTAATTTTCAACAGTTTCATTGGAAATAGAAAGTTAACTTTCAAGGTAGCTATGGGATTAACATTTGATAAACAAAACCATGCAATTCTCAAGTGTCAAAGTAATTGTTTACCTAATTTCGCGGCCGCTACCATGACAACGGCCGTTACCATAACAACGGTCGCGATATCCAATTTCGCGGCCTGTATTGCGGCTGCGAAATGCTTATTTCGCGTCCGGTTGCACAAAAAATAACAAAAAAATAGATGTTAATGTCAAATTACGTCAAATACGTGCAATTTTATAATTGGGTCTATATTCATATTAGTCTTGCGTACAAGGAAGTCGTGTGGTGTCCACATCAATTTTTATTTTTGCAAAAATCTTCCAAATGTGAAATAATACTGGATTTTAATTTGCACATCTTTAAGGCACTTTTTATGTTCTTTCGACTGGCGATGCTCAAATTTTTTATCACTATTAGTTTTCGAGTTATGATGTCAAAGTTTTAATTTTTATATGGACACCATATTGGAAAGTTGCACCATTGAAAAGAGTTTTTTTTTAACTTTCCAACCATGTGTTATTTGTCTATATTTATTTGTTTCAAACACCGAAAATACAACAATTTCCAAATTTATAAAAAAAAATCTGATGTGGCCAGCACATTACCTTCCGTCAATTCTATGTATTTTGTATAAATGTCACACAGAAAGTTCCTTGCAAAAGATTTTATTTCTTGTACATTACATTAAGGTAGTTGTATGTATTTTATACAAATTCCATACAAAAAGTTTCTAGCAAAAGATCCTATATTTCCAGTAAAATTATTACACAAACACATTAGGTTTGTTCGTTTCGCTACCTTGCGTCTACGGTTTACTGCTGCGCCCATATATTTTGTATGGAGGGGACAGTAAACCGTAGACGCAAAGTAGCGAAACGAACAGACCTATTGTCAACTGCACTTGACACTGACACCTTTCAATCAGAATTTTCTTAATATAGCAGCTGTTTCCAGAGTTATAGCATAGCAGGCTAATGTATGATATTTAATTTCTTTATAATTTATTAATTTATATCCATTTAATATGAAGTATAAAATGCATTCAAATCGTATAGAGCAGTGATGCACAAACTCCGGCCCGCGGGCCAATCCGGCCCGTTTACTAATTCTATCCGGCCCGCGTAAAAATCAATTGATTATGATTTTTATATATATATATATATATATATATATATATATATATATATATATATATATAAATGGAAATAAAATTAAAATTAAACATAAAGCAAATTCATGAATTTATATGACACTTAAAGTTATTGATTTAACTTAGTTATTCTGTTAATACATAATATAAAGATTTTTTTCTTCGAAATGCTTGCCAGCATTTTTCGCAGCAGTATTCGTTCTTATGCTTTACGATTCACGCACTGTGCGGTGCGGCGTACTGGCGTAGTAGTGGTCACATGAATTCCAGAAATCGAATTAATGACGAAAATATAAATGACATCTTGCAGTGGCTACAACCTCCTTAGCATCTGATATTAGCTAAATTCAATGTTATCCTTCGCATTCTTCAACGAGCCAAAGTTAGTTAATATCTCTTCAATCATTTGTTTTTATTATATCTAAGAAATTGTGATTTATATTGTTAAAATTTTATTTGCTGTTTGTTATATTTATAGCAAAATATATAATGATATTTATTTTTATTGGATTATTGTATTATACACATACACAGCACAGCCAATAAAAAAATATATAAAGTAATTCATTTTTTATTGCATCCAAACCTAAATTATGTTTTGAAATCTTACTGGCCCGCGGCAACACAATGTATTTTTATTTGGCCCATTGTCAAAAAAGTTTGTGCATCCCTGGTATAGAGAATAAAATATTGTTTAATAATTATAATAAAGTAAATCTGAAAAAATTATTTCACATCGTTGAAAAACTGTTAAAATCTTCAAATGAGGGTACTTCCGGTTGACCAATTATAACCAAAATCTAATCAGCTCTTCATATGGATGTATCGAAGAGGAATACGGAAGAATTATAATTTTTGGAATTGTAGTGTTATAGTTATCCCATTAGAAAATTTTGTCACACACACACACGCACGCATGCACGCACGCACACACACACACACACACACACGCACACAGACATCATCATAAAAACGTAAAATCGTATTCTAGGGACCCTAAAACGTGTTTATTCATCAAAAACTCACCACCGAATTTTTTGATCAAAGACAATACCTTCCTTACCTAAAAGTGACGGAAGGTAAAAAAACAATTAAAAACATAATTAGAAATAACAATTTAGTTATTTTCATTGATAATTTAATTAGTTCTCAACATGGTTGTAAAGCTAATATATATATATATATATATATATATATATATATATATATATATATATATATATATATATATATATATTTTCAATGGTGCTACTTTCCAATATGGCGTCCATATAAAAATTAAAACTTTGACATTATAAATCGAAAACTAATAGTGAAAAAAAATTGAGCATAATAAAGTGCCTTGAAGATGTGCATATTAAAATCCAGTATTATTTCATATTTGAAAGATTTTTGCAAAAATAAAAAATCTGATGTGGCCAGCAGATTACCTTCCGTCAGTTATACGAAAATTCTAATCAGCTCCTCATATGGATGCAACGAAGAGGAATACGAAAGAATTATAATTTTTGGAATTGTAGTATTAGAGTTATCGCACACGAAAATTTTGTTACACACACACACGCACACACACACGGGCACGCGCACACGCACGCGCACACACACGCGAACACACACACACGCGCCCACGCACACACACACACGGGTACGCGCACACGCACGCGCACACACACACACGCGCGCACACACACACATCATCGTAAAAATAGTAAAATCGTATTCTAGGGTCCCTAAAACGTGCTTATTCATTAAAAACACCACCGAATTTTTTGACCAAAGACAATACCTTCCTTACCTAAAGGTGACGGAAGGTGAAAACTGCAAAATTTACATTTTCGGGTATAGCTAGTGAAATGTATTTTTTGTCAAATAACAAAACATCATTAAAATGGTCTCCTAATGGGGCAACTTTTATCTAAGTTAATCAACATCGTATCTCTTATAGTGCTCGAGATCCACATTTTGGAAAAGTTATCCTGGACATTCTGCATATGACCACAGTCAAATGGCAAGGTAATTTTTAACTCACCTATTATGCTCAAATCACTGACTTCAAATTCCAATGTGTAGATTCCCGTTCTTTTACACCTTACTAGTGCTTCTTTCACCAACATTCTCTCTTGTTTAAATTCTACAATGAAAGTTCTCTTACAATGATACTTCCGATAATTGGGTTCATACGCATTCAACAAATGCACTGTTAAGTAAACTTTGTTCTTCACTTGAAATTCGACGAAAAATAAATAATTCATTTGTCGAATTATACTGTGATATTCTCTAGACTGCGTGAAATCTATTTTATATCGAGCTGAGTTTGTGAAATATCTATCAGGGTGATGCTTTTGCAGATGTGTGATACAATTCATAAAATTTTCGTTTTTTAATAAATCGAATCTGCTTACATTTTTAGCGCAATATTTAGTTAAAAGGAGACAATATTTAGGATATTCTTGCACATCCTCATTGAAATATTCGTCTAAACTTCTTAAATAGTTGAGAAAATCCGAATCTTCCATTTTTATTGCTACAATGTAATAATAAGTTGTTTTATACATTAAATATTTCTATATATTACTTACCTAAACTTAACCTATCGGCAGACGAGATAAATATTACACAATATTATATATTGTTGCTGATTTTATATCAAATACCATTAGTGGAATGATGGGGATAATTTTGAATAAATTCGTAGAATTATGCAAAAAATCATAATCAAATATGTTATTACATCAATAGTTCGCTGCCGCAAAAATTTTTAACTTATTTTCCTCTAGGCCGACCATATAAACATGCAGTTTTTCCTCACAGACCGCTCACGCCAGAACAAAGATAATACAATCTATATAAGGAAAACGCTCACAATTTTTCAAAAAAGTGTTTCTCAAATCCAGAATTAAATTATTTTCATCTTATTTATACCCCGTCTCGGTCTGCATACCTCGGCCTACAAAAAAATCTGTGTTTATTATTTACCGGTTGTTTTTAGTTCTGTATTCGCTACAATTATTCATGTCCGTGAAGTTGGCCCCTCAAAACCATTATTTTTGAAGTAAATATACATCAAAATATTGTACTTATTATGTACTATTGGCGATTAAAAAGTCCTATAGAGGCGCTGCGTTTATTTAAGATGGCCGACTTGATAATTATGGTAATTTTCCTGCGGTGTGATTGGCTGCCATTACCAATTCGGAGCATTCGGAGGGTTCGCAAGTTTGCCGCGTGGTGGCTAGGGTTAATTTCAGTCGCGAATAGACCTTTTCAATTTAAAGAGATTGAAGATATGCGCAATGGAGATCTGCGCATAATAAGAACTGAGATTCATAGCATTTGTTACTAAAATAAATAGACGTAAAATGTGAGGAAAGTCTCAGACAACTTTAAAAACTTATTGAAAAAAGTTACAAAAGCTTTTTTTAAGCTAAAATGTCGAAAGATGTAAATTAACACCGAGAATACAGGTATTTTAATGACTGCAATATTTTTGACGTTTCGTTTGACAGCCCAACTGGCTGTTGTTCGCGCCATTGTAGTTACTATTTGCAGCAATATAAAGAGATAGCCGTTAAATTGAAAAGGTCTATTATGTGTAATAAAAATTAAATTTTGTACGTTTTTAGCACGGACGAAAATATTACATAATTTACACGTATTTGGTGTATTTGACGCAGAAATTTATCTTACTATGAGGCGCGGGCGGACACGTGACTTTGACAAGTGCTTGTAGGGCCCTACAAGGTTGCCAAGTATACAGTTTGTTTACCTTGCCTTTATTGCCAAATCAATTTAAGCGTAAAATTAATAAATACCATGGAGGTAGGAATAAATAAGGAGGGAGCAAGTGGCTGTAAAAGTGAAGCCATTTCCCCCACTCCAGGTTGGGCCTATCTGTCAACCTTTCTTTGACCTTAAAACCCAACCATTATGTTTAGCTTGTTTACGCTTGTGTTGTATCGTTTTTAGAGTGTTGAGTTTGTTCTTCGTTTTTTTACTTGTTCAGTGTTTTACTTTATAATAAGTACAGTACAGGGTGTAAATCGAAAAGTGAAACATAGGAATTTAACATGGAAAATCAATTTTTCTTTGCGCAAACGTTACCTAATAATTTTATGCAAAAATCATATAAAAGTTATAAAGATTTAAATGCAGCATCTAAATCATGTGAAACGATTATTTTATCTCTTCAAATTTTGTTGTTCATAATAAACCTATATCAGCCAGATTGTTCGTTTTTCATAGAATTTAGAATAATATACTCAAAATATACATTTTTTATAATATTTTTAAAGGCGGGCCGACATCTAAGGTCATTTGCTGCCTGTATCTAATATAATTATAAATATACTTTTTGCATTTCAATGCGTTTTATTAATTAAATAAAAATATTTGATTAAAATACGTGCGTTTTTAATGTTACAAAATTTAATTAAGTAAATTCAATAAGTAAAATGTATATAAAAATAAATTATCATATTTCAATAAATAAATACAACACATTTCTTTCAGTATTAATAGTTTTATAAAATTTTAGTTGAACGAATAATGCAATTTTGTTTAAAAATTGCCGCGCTTATCCCCTCTCTAGGCAGGGCCAACAGCTGTCTTCGTCCGTCCCCACTATGTTTCATTCCCCTGGCCCACAATTTAACCTCATGCTCCCTCCTTTCTATTCCTACCTCCATGATAAATACAATTGTAAAACTATACTCTATCCGTTTTAACTATAGACTAGATGGCGTTTCGAGCGCGGCCATTTTTACATGTATTAACTAAAAAATTCAAATTTTGGCGCCATTCCTGGATTAAATTTTTTTTTCTAATTGACATTTTTTAGTAATTTTGTCTTGTACGTACATGTATGCATATACTTAAAATCTCCGTACCTTTCTCTACATTTCGGCGAAAGGGGCATGCATAAATGAAAACCACATTATTCAAATAAATTTTAAAGAAAACAATATAAAATAAAAATATAATTCACATTTGAAAACAATAACAAAACTAACGAACTACTAACTAAAAACTAAGAAAACGCGCACAATGAAAACTAAGTAATATGAAATATAACGACAAAACACTATGAAAATTATATAAACGAAAAAAACAAACAAACAGAACTGAACAATTGATAATAAACTATTATTCACGAAAGATGACTATTCAAGGTCATTTATGAGCCGTCTGATATAATATTACTTGCAGATAACTTCATTGTATTTCATATGCATAGGCGTGCAACATGAAATATTTATGGCCACATTTTAACTGAAAAAATAAGTAATTCATTTGAAAATTGTTTCCTTCTAATGCCTTCTGAAAGATTTATGTTGTTCACTTATGTTTTTGCAAAATACAGAAACATAGACTTAACATAAACCAAGGTATAATAATTTGATTTAAACGTGAACGCCACTGGGTAAATATTAGCACAGAGGGCAGTGTAGTAGATAATTAGGTAGCTGTAATTCTACGACATATGTCATTACTATTTATAGTGTGTTAGAAAGTAATGCCACTATTTACGTATATCTGTCACACCACATAAATTAAATAGACGTAGGTCAAATAATCTTTCTCTTTCTAGTACAAAATGTTGCTAAGCTACTGCTATAAAATGCTGTGTAGTCTTTCTTCGAACAAATGACCTTGAATAGTCATCTTTCGTGAATAATAGTATATGTAATAAATCGTGTACTATTAACTATGTTGACATTTATATATTTAACGTCCGACTGGTATGTTATTATTATCATAACACACCTGCTTTCAGGGTAGTTATATACTAAATAATACCCTAGAGCGTGTTATGAGTTGTTGCTATGGTAATGTTGTAAATAAATAAATAATGATACTGGAATAAAGCCTAAAAAACAAGCAAATGCATTCATAGCCTACCTACTCAGTAAATTTAATTAAAATTTTCTGATCCGTAATTCGTAGAATATTAAAAATTATAGTCGGACGTTAAACGTTGAACGCACCACGGGAGTTAAAAGGACAACAATGCCTTCGGTCAACGTACATATCTCGGGCCAGAGGCCCTCGAAAAGTACACTGTTGACCTCAGGCGTTATTGTCCTTATAACACCCTTGATACGTTAATTACTATTATGTCAGACGGCAAAATAATTGATAGAGTTGTCAAGCAAATTTAAATTGCACGTCAATTATTTTACTGTGTAAACTCGGTTCACGTTTCAACCCTATCTTAAGCCCTATCTCACCCAACGCTCTATATTTAAAACGGATAGAGTATAGTAGATATTAATGAATATCATGTTGTTATTTTTTCTGACACATAAACTTATTTTTTAAAATATTTTCTATAAAAATAAAGCGATTAGTGCTGCCATCTATGATACAAAGATTTCTTGGCTCGTTGAATTTGAGGAAACCATCAGTTCATGTTGAACGCTCTATTTTTATAAAAAATAATTTAACAATTAAGTTTAGTATGTCAGAAAATAAAGCAACATGATATTCATTAGTAATAACTACTTTTACAAATGTATTTATTAATTTTACGCTTAAATTAATTTGGCAACACAGGCAAGGTACACAAGCTGCATACTTGGCACCCATGCGTGGCCCTACAAGCACTTGTCAAAATCACGTGTCTGCCCGCGCCTCATTGATATCACAACGAAGCAGTAAATCTGAGTTTTTTCTTTGCCGATTTTAGAATTAACATTAATTTAGTGATTCTTTTTCATACCTATTTGCTGGTTGCTTTTGTTCAAAGGTTGCTATGCGCTCAAAGTTTGTTAAATGGTTGCTATGTAAATTAAGGCTTATTGCAATAAATTTTAATGCAACAATTTAAAACAATGTTTAACAATTACTAAAACAAAATTTTTCAGAGCTATTGCTACTGCATTCAATTATCACAAAAATATTTGGAACGACTCGTCAATTTACGGGGTGGTAAAAATGCTAAAAAAATATGCGATTTCGAGAAAAAGTTATTAAGAAATATTGTTGCTCTCAACGAGTTATATTACTGGTTAAATTTAATGCACTTATTTCATTTACATCCTGCATATTCGATATTCGTAAAAGTTTTTGTATTTTTCGTATAATGATATAGAATGAAAAGTTTTTGATCTTCAAATCATAACCCAATTTTTGATGAATTAGCAATTTATTACAATATCAGAAGGTGTATCTAATGAATACCTCAAAGAACTAGATAAAATTGCTACACACTTTATCAGATTTTCTAACTAAATACTTACAACATAAATTTTCAAAGTAAAGGAGACTTCCACAAGAACATAATATGTATATTTGTGGTCGTTGCATGACGCAATATTAAGTAATAAGAGAAAAGCATCGTCGATCAAAATTATTAAGGTTAAAATTTGTATTCATGTACCAGTACCACAATTTGTATCATAGATGGCACTGGAGCATAAATTTATTTCATACATAAGACGCATCAAAATCGTCAAAAAAAATCTATAAGATCTTATTTATCCCTTAAAAGTATAAAGAAACGTCGGTTTTCGAGTAGTTGTTAACATATGAATTAATATTTCTGATAAATTTCAGATCTGTGGAGACGAGCTGTTGTTGACCAGAGATGCTGAGAAACTTGGAGACGAGAGGCGCGGACTTCTACAGTTGGATTTCAGCCCTGGAGAACTTGTAAAAGTCGACGCCAGAAATTCCTCTTCAAGTAAATTACCCCCTCCGTGTACCTCTGACTTTCGGTGATTTTTTTAATAAATGCTTTGTTAAATAATTAACTTAGATATAAAATTTGAAATTTTTAACTGTTAGTGTAGAAACTAAAAAATCTATTTTCTTTCTCAAATAAGGGTTGTAAAATAAAAGAATATATTATTTTTTTATAAGTTTTAGGGCCACTTTTACATGTACGGTATGTGATGGAATAGTTATCCGAGGAATAAATTTATCCCTAGATTTATCGGAGGTATAAATATAAATGGCTTTTACATGTATACTATAGCAACGGAATGACTATTCCTGGAATAAGTGAATTTTTTACTTGATTGTACGTGAAATTGACACATGTCAGTAATCATTACACAAAAAATGAATTACTTACATGAGTCTGATAGTGATAAAGAGTTATTAATCCGAATGGATAGAATGAGAGAACCAAGAAAATTTAAAGAAAGGTAATAATAGTTCATGAAAATGGACAACTCTTTTGGATAATTAAATAATTTATTAGAAATAATACTTTATATATTTAATACAATTCTTGGACATTTATTTTTATGTCATATAAAAATACTAAATTATAACAACTGACAAATAATTTTTCAAAACTACTTGATCTGGTAGGGTCATCATTAGAAAACACTTGATCTAATATTTCAACACCCTCCCTCAAGTATAAATTTACTATTTAAATTTATAATTGCAACATTACAAATTTTTAACATTTAATAAGTCTCTAAATTTACAATGTTTAATAAACGATAACGATTTAGTAAATATGTCGGCTACGTTTTCATGTGTAGAAACATACTTCATGTTTATTATATTTTTAGCGACAAGATCTTTTATAAAATGAAAACGTATGTCGATATGTTTACTACGTTTACTATTTTGAAAACTTTGAGAAAGGTCAATAGCACCTTGATTGTCTATGTAAACGGTACTGTCAGTTTTCTTCATGCCGTTGATGTCCGTTGATACTCCCTGAATTGCCAGTAACTCGGTGGCGGTGTTTGCAGCGGCGATATATTCTGCCTCTGTGGATGACAGCGCGACGGTCTTCTGCTTTCGTGCCAGCCACGAAACAGCATTTCCTTCATAGAAAATTACACAGCCGGTCATACTCTTTCGATCTGTGGTGTCCCCTGCCCAATCAGCATCGGAGTAGGCGACGATTTCATTCTTCGATGAATTTCTGAAAAAAGTAAGAGACAAGTTTTTTGTTTCTTGGAGATATCGAAGCACTCTTTTCCCAGCTTTCCATATTTGGGCTGTAGGTTTATCTAAAAATTGGCTTAAGTATGAAACTGCATAAGTAATATCTGGACGACTTGCTATAGACAGATACATAATGCTACCTATTAGTTCGCGAAATGGTACCTGTATTACTTCTTCTTCTGAGTTGGCTTTGAAATTTACTTCTAGAGGTGTTTTCGCACCTTTACAATCATTCATATTAAACTTTTTAAGAATTTTGTCAATCATTTTTATTTGGGTTATTTTCAGACAATCGTTACTTCTTTCTATTTCTAATCCCAAGTAATTTTTCAGTTCTCCAAGATCTTTTGCTTGAAATTTATCTTTTAAAGATTTTACTGTTTCATCTATTTCATGTCCTGTTACTAATATATCATCTACCCATATTAGCATGAATGTATTACTTCTTACATAAAGACAAAAATCATGTTTAGAACGTTCAAAATTATTTTCTTCGGCAAATTTATGAAATTCTTCATTCCAACAACGGGGTGACTCTTTCAATCCATATAAAGATCTTTTTAATTTATATATTCCTCCTTCTAATCCTTCAGGAGCATTTATATAAACATCATTTGTCAATTTTCCATTTAAAAAAGCAGTTGGTATATCCAATTGTCTTATTGGCCAATTTTCTTTTATAGCCTTCGCTAATATCATTCTGATGGTAGAAAATCTGGCAACTGGTGCATATACATTCATATCACATGTTGATTGATAGCCTTTTGCTACAAGTCTTGCTCTCTTTGTTCCATTTTCTTTTGTCCTAAATATCCATCTTGTATCTATCACTTTCTTCTCCTTTGGTAATGGTACTTTAACTTCTTCCCATGTTTCCATTTTTCTAAGTGCGTCCAATTCTTTTTGTATCGCATCTTTCCATTCTTTTGTTTTACACGCTTCAGTGTAAGTATGTGGATCTTCATCTGTCAATGAACAATATGCTGTGTAGACTTCGTATTCATTCAAATAATTTGGTACTTTTACAACTCTTCCTGACCTTGTTTTTACTTCATTTTCTTCTTGCTTATTTATTTGAGTATCATTATTTATTTCAGTATCTTCTTTCTCAGTGTTCTCTGTATTTTCAATTATTTTAATATTTTCGTGTTCATATTTTACATTGTCTTCGTCAAATGTTACATCTCGAGCACAAATTACCTTGTTCTCTCTAAAATTCCATAATCTGTAACCTGAACCTGAATATCCTACCATTATGTAAGATTCTGCACGAGCATTCAATTTATTGTCTTTTGGAAGAGTTACAGCCCATGCGCGGCTTCCGAAAACTCTTAATTTTTTTAAATTATTATTTCCGTGCCATCTAGTAGCAGGTGGTATTCCTTGATTGGCTCTTGTTGGACATCTATTCAATTCGTATGCTGAACATTGTATTGCTTCGCCCCATAATTCCTTCGGAATATCAGTTTCGGCTAGTTTTGTTCTAACTTTATCCATTAAAGTCCTATTCATTCTTTCTGCAGTGCCATTCTGTTGCGGACTATATGGCGTAGTATACTGCATTTCTATTCCTTTAATCTTGCAAAAATTTTGTAAATATTTTGAAGAGAATTCTCCACCATTGTCCATTCTAATTTTCTTTGTTTTCTTTCCATGTTGTGTCTTTATAAGTTTTATAAAATGTATTAAATTCTCTTCAGCTTCATTTTTTGTTTTTAGTAACTTTACTACAAGAAAATGTGAAAAGTCATCTATTAACACTTGAAAATACCTGTGTCCTTCTGATGTTGGTGGTTTGATTGGTCCGGATATATCTGTGTGTATCAAGTCCCCTATTTGTGTATACTTCTTCTTTGCTTCATAGAATGGTTTTCTTGTTGCTTTTCCTTCAATACATTTAGCACATATCTTCTCGCTACACGGTAATCCTAATTTTTTTAATCCTGTACGATTTAAATGCCCTAATCTACGGTGCCATATATTTTCATTTTCATTTATCGCTTTATAACATTTTTCTTTTCTATATTCTTCAATATTGTCAGTTAGTAACACAAACAGATTATTTATTTTTTGGCACTCGATGGTAAAATTTTTTCCTATTATTTTTGCTTTGTCTTTTTCGAATATTACTTTTATTCCCTTATTTAGAAGTTGTGAAACAGAAATTAAATTGTGTTTCATACCATCAACTGTCATTGCTGGAATAGACAGTTTTCTTCCTTGGCAGCTTGTACGTAAAATTCCTTTATTTTTGGCCTCCATATTTTCTCCGTTTGCTACTTTTATTATTACTTTTCTTTCTACTGGTACAATGTCAGTCATATGTTCTTCAATTTCCTTTGTAAATAAATGCTGTGTTGCACCTGAATCTAAAATAAACATACTTTTATTATTTAATTTTGGTATGCAATTTAAAGCAATAAATGTTGTTTCATCTTCATCTTCTTCATTAACTTCATTTGCTTTTTCGTAATATTTGTTTCTTTGATTCGGTATAGTATTTATTTTTCCTTTGTCACGTTTGAAGTTTCTTCCCTTGTATCGGTCTTGGTTTTGAAAATTTTTATATCTGTAACAATTAGGAGCTTTATGTCCTTCTTTTCCACATTTAAAACATGTAATTTTTGCAGCCTTAAATGCCATTTCTTCATTATTACTCCTTCTTCCATTTTTATTTGACAGTTTTATTTCTTCGTCGAGAAGTCTAGATTTAACAAAATCCATTGTTACTTCTGTATTTAGAGTCTCTATAGCAGTAATTACAGAATCATATTCTTCATTTAACGATAGTAACAAATGACATATTTTATCTGACTCATCAACTTTTGACCCAATATTTTCTAATTCTCGTACAGTGGTATCAAAATTCAAAAAATGGTCTTCTAATTTTTCTCCTTTCTTTAATTTTAATGTTAATAGCTTCTTTTTTAAAGTTAATTTCGTGAAGACACTCTTCCTTTCAAATACATCTTCCAACGCTTTCATCATTTGTTTGGCTGTTTTTGAATCTTTCACCAAATCTAAGTGCTTATCTGTAATACATTGGATTATTGTAGATTTAGCTCTCGCATCTTTTACTTGAAATGCACTCCTTTCATTTTCATCTGTGATATCATTTTCTTCTTTCTCTAGGGCCACCTTCACCTGTTTTTCTTCTAAAAGAGTTGTCACTCTAAATTTCCAGTTGTTAAAATTCCCTGAATTTAACTGGGGCAATTGCATGTATCCAGCATGCATTTTTAAATATTCCTTTTATCTGGATATTCGTATTCTTTACTTACACAGAACACTATGTCTGGGCCCATAACCTCATGAAAATGGACAACTCTTTTGGATAATTAAATAATTTATTAGAAATAATACTTTATATATTTAATACAATTCTTGGACATTTATTTTTATGTCATATAAAAATACTAAATTATAACAACTGACAAATAATTTTTCAAAACTACTTGATCTGGTAGGGTCATCATTAGAAAACACTTGATCTAATATTTCAACAATAGTGTTTAATATGCTGAAATGTGTGAAAAGATTTTCATTTTACAGGCACAGTTGTTTAAATGATCTGACAGACAAAGAATTTATATGAAGATTTAAATTGTTCCATGCATCTTCCTTTTTACTAATTGATATGCAATGTGTATTTTTGCATTCTAAAATTTCAGTAATTGAATATGTACTTTTAATATATATTTTTCTTTTTTCACTGTAAATAAAATACTTATCAACTATATTTTGGAACTCTAACTAAATTTACAAGAGTCTCGGCTTCAAATGACGAATAATTAGTCGTACGCTTTCGTTTAAACATTTTACACAAAATTTGTGTCATGTCAAAAATATGTGACAAATTATGTCAAAAATATTGACCAATGATATAAAAGTATAACTTTATACGAGGTTTGTCCGATGATATAAGCATTGGATAAGTATTTCTATGGTAACACCTTAATTTATCCTATCTGTAGTTTATCCGAGGAATGTAAAAGACATTTTGTTGTGGTATCTAAGGAATAACGTTATACTTGGTTTATACCGTACATGTAAAAGTGGCCCTTCGTCATTTTAAAACAAATACAATGTATTTTATAATAAATAACATCCAATAAAATGTAAAGCACATTCTGAAATTTATCACTCAATAATTCCTACCCTAATTACATTTTAAAAACTAACTTAACAAATATATATGTAGAATTGCACGTGGAGTTCAAATTTTCAAGAATCGAAACAGAATTACAATTAGATAAGAAGATATTAAAGAAAATATATTTTTTCACCTATTACATTTTTTAAACTTTAATAACTACGGCCCTAAGTAATTTTTAAAAACTAACTTAACAAATATACACACAGAACTCCAAGTAGAGTTCAAAATTTTAATAATTGAAACGATATTCCGATTCGTCTAGGCTATATTAAAGAAAATGTATTTTTTTTTATATTACATATTTCATCCCTTAATAAATCCTGCCTAATTAATTTTTAAAAACTAAATTAACAAATATGGACGCAGAATTTCACATGAAGTTCAAATCGATGCCGAATTCCAATCAGTTCAGGTGATATCGGCGCTAGAATGAAGTCAGGAAATCGGGCAAGTCGTTGGAGATGTTTTCCAAGTCGAGCAGGTCTGGAATTCCCACGATTTCTGTAGTTGCCACACCCGGGAGTTGAATGCAGTTCATTGATCCTAAAGAAACAGTTATTAATAATTGGTAATAAAAATGTCAGTAGCCGACAAAATTATACAACCCCAATTTGGAGCTCTATATATCCAAAGAAATTTTGGATGTATATTACACAACTTTTGATTCACTGCAACTTTTGTTATATGACATTTTCTCGTAAAGTTGATAGTTTATCAGATTACGATCCCTAAAATGGGTGGATATAAAGTTTGGGTACCGATTTTGGAATTTACGTATTTTTCTGCGTACATACTTAAAATTTGTCTTCTCAATTATTAAAAATTAGAAAAGTCTAAATTCTTCACACCCAAAACTAGGCCAAATAGGAAATATATTTTTGGTGTATAATACATTACTTACGATAATCTACAACTTTTATTATTTGAAATTTTCTTCTAGAATTGATGGTTCAGCCGGAAATGACGTCAAACCTTAAAATGAGTAAAGATACAAAGTCGACGTATTTTTCTTCGGAATCTACGTAATTTTCTACATATGTACCCGAAATTTGGTAATTTAATATTTGTAAACATAGGCCGTATCTTCATTTTCAATTGAAGGAGGTACTGTTGCTATATCCTCGTTTGTAATTTGCGGGAGCTATTGTTGGTCTATTCTCTTCTCCTTTTTTAAGCACTAGCGGGTACATATTAATCTTTGTGTGACAAAGAAAAATATATTGTACGACATAGATGGGAATATATAACTATTTCATTCTATTGATTTCTTCTTTTTTACTATAATTTTTATTGGGAAATAAAGTGTAAAGTCCGTAGCATTTCTCGGTGACAACACGATGCATTATATTGGACCCCTTTACAAATATTAAATTACCAAATGTTGGGTACGTATTTAGAAAATTACGTAATTCCGAAAAAATACGTCGACTTTGTATCTTTTCCTGATTTAAGGTGTAACGTCATTTCCGGCTAAACTATCAATTCTAGAAAAAAATTTCAACGACAAAAGTTGCAGAGAATCAAAAGTTATGTACGATGTACCAAAAATCTGTTTTCTATTTGACCTAGTTTTGGGTGTAGAAAATTTTTGACTTCTTATTTTTCATAATTGAGAAACCAAGTTTTTGATATATACGCAGAAAAATATGTACATTCCGAAAATCGGTATCCAAACTTTATATCTCCACCCAGTTTAGGGTGTGACATCGTTATCTGCTAAACTATCAACTTTACGAGAAAATGTCATATAACAAAAATTGTAGAGAATTTTAAGTTACGTCGATCGTACATTATACATTTTTCGATATTACCCCAAATAAAAGGTGTGGATGCTAAAAATCCGTTAAAACCGATATAAACCGTCATAACTCGAAACTGGTACATCCAATCGTAAAAAGTTAAATGTACACCTCCCTAGAAATCGTTTTCTCTATCTCTCACCGTTTCTGATATATGAATATAAAACTCTGAGTTTCTCAGGACCCGATTAAAATTTGATTGTTAATTTTTTTTAAAATTTACAGCGCCTTTGTAAATATTAAATAACAAAAATTTGGGTATATATGCAACAAGATATGTAGATTTAAAAATCTGATGTGGCCAGCACATAACCTCTCGCCAGATATTTTACCTGGTTGTACGCCTAACGTTGTACGCATAAAACGAAAAATATTTTTAAATACAAATACATATATTTATGTCTCACTACAAAATAATTCTCACATATATTTGCAAAATCTATGGAATATTTTAATATAAATTATGTACAATACATACATTTTCTTTATATTCAATATCCTGAAATTTACTTTTTCTACTTTCAGTTTTTTGGAGAACTTTTTCTTCCCTTTTTTTCTATATTTAGTTTTGAGGATGGACTTTTTTCGGCCTTTTTGGGAAGGGATTTATGTTTACAATACTGTTATTTAATATTTTATTGACTTTGGACGTTTCGTAGGCCCAATGGCCTTCATCTTCAGCATTTTTGTTTTTTGTTTTCTATTGTTACATTTTTATACTAATGAAATTTTTTTAAACCCTATGCAGGGTATGTTTGCCCACAAGGCCCCAACATGAAAAATAAGAGGTCAACGGACACCTCGCCTTCTCCTCCATACTAGGTTTTTGAGGGATTAAAACTTATTTGGTTGTTAATATTTATTTTATTTATACAGAATTACGTTTTTTAAAAATTATTACGAATTTTGAAGGTTAATATGGCCGAAAGATGGTGGAAAAAAAAAATCTTTTTTTCCACCATCTTTCGGCCATTGACCTCTTATTTTTCATGTTGGGGCCTTGTGGGCAAACATACCCTGCATAGGGTTTAAAAAAATTTCATTAGTATAAAAATGTAACAATAGAAAACAAAAAACAAAAATGCTGAAGATGAAGGCCATTGGGCCTACGAAACGTCCAAAGTCAATAAAATATTAAAAAACAGTATTGTAAACATAAATTTTTCTACTTTCCTTTTCTTTTTCTTTATATTCGTAATTTTTTCGCAAATTCCTCTTATATTCTTTTTTACGTATATTCTTTTACGTTGTTGACTTTTTTATTTTCATAATCTTCATAATAATGTACAAATATTTTTGACAGCGGGATACAAATATTTTTGACAGTGACATTTATGTGTCAATTACAAACATTTGAATTTCTTGCCTTGAAGTAGTTTAATTTGAGAATTTTTACATCAAGTTATTTTATATGCATTTCTTTATCTCTAAATCTATAGAAGATATAATAATGAATTCATATTTATCGAATAAAGAATTTAACGTTTTCTTTAATATAAGTATTTACATAAATTTACATAATATTTAGATGATTTTTTTCTTGTAACTACTACTTCCGGTTGTCCAATTGTTACCAAAACTTAATGAACTCTTCCCATTATTGTTAGATTGAGGAATCCGTAGTTAAACATGTCTTAAGTCTTATAGTATTTGAGAAAACGTGAATCCAACATCCACAAACCCATACGGACATCATCGTAAAAATGTTATAATCGGATTCTAGGGACCTTAAAACGTGCTTATTCACTAAAATCTGGATATGCGATTTTTAGCATGAATCCAATACCTCTCTTAGGCGAGAGGTAAAAAATGTGTATATCCACCCATTTTCGGGTATGGAAATTACAATGCTATGAATTATAATTCAGTCATATTTTGCATATATAGATAGAAAAATAAGTATAATTCAAAAATCGATATATCGAAATTTTATTTCCATCCAATCATGGGTGCGACATCATTATCTACTAAACCATCAACGTACCAAAAAAATATCTTATGACAAAAGGTGTAGAGAATAAAAAGTTATGTAAGATTCATCGAAAATTTGTTTGGATATGGGTGCTTCAAGTTGGAGTTTTCGGAAAAAATATGCAACACTTTGAAATATTTTAGTTGTAAAAGGTATTATTTATTGTTTTTATTGGTTTATATACGAAAGAAACCATGTATACATATATAAAGAAGTGTGCTGAATCTAATTTGCAATCTTCAGGTCGCTATCTCGATTAGTTTTCGAGATATTCAATGATAAATTGTTTAAATCTATTGACACTTACCTTCACTAACTTGTTGGTGTTTCAGGATTTCTGGAAGGATTTAAAAAGAAACAAACTTACAATTTCACAGGAATAATAGTTTTTTCAACACAGGATAATACAACGAATAGGATAATACACATATACAATTGACAGGATGTGAAGGATAAAACACAAGTTGGATGGACGTCGTGAACTTGATAAGAAAACAATTTTCCCTATCTTAAAAGATTCAGGGCGCGATGTCTGTCCATTTGTTCGGTTGGACGCGCTGTCATCTAGGTTCTATGATACTCCATATGCCTGGATAAACTTCGTCGATGTACAAATAACTTCTTGCAGATTTTACACTTATAGTCTTTTATTGCGCTATGCATTTTCATATGGTCTTTTAAATCAGAATTTAGTGTAAATGATTTATTACACACCGGACACTTATATGCTTTAATTCCATTGTGACTTTTATTATGTCTGGATAGAGTACTCTTATATGTAAATTGTTTATTGCATATTGTACAACTGTAGTCTTTTATTCCGGTATGAATTTTCACATGAGCTTCTAAATTATATTTATGTAAAAATAATTTATTACATGTTCCGCACTGAAATTCCCTAATTCCTTTGTGTATTTTCATATGCTTTGTCAAGCTTTTCTTCAACGTAAAACTCTTGTTACAAATGACACACCAAAAACTATTTGACTTAGTATTTTTAGATTTCCGAATATCATTATTTACAGTAATCGGATTGTCACATGTTTTGTCAATCTGTTCATCAGTATCACTCATACATTCTTCCTTCTTTACACTTAGCAAAATATTTTCATACGGTTCTATGTCTTCGGAATTTTCTTCCAGCGGTTCTTCTTTAATATAAATACTGTCAATATTTTGATAATTAGTTATTGTTGTATTCTCGTTCCCAGCATCAAAACCAACCATGTGTTGTTGAGCGTCCGTGTCCATCAATGTTTCTTAATTAATTAGTAAACGAATGAATATTTGTGTTACAAATGGATCAGATTCGCATAAGATTTCTTCCCAATTTGATGTTTATCTGAAACATAAATAAGTACGTAATTTATAGTAGAGTAACGTACGTCTCTGAAGGAAAGGATGTAAATGAAACGTTGTAATAACGGAGTATGTGACCAAAATGTTACTAGACAAAAAAATAAAATACCCGTATTTTTACCTTCCGTCACCTTTAGGTAAGGAAGGTATTGTCTTTGGTCAAAAAAATCGGTGTTGAGTTTTTAATGAAGAAGCACGTTTTAAGGTCCCTAGAATACGATTTTACTATTTTTACGATGATGTCTGTATATATATATATATATATATATATATATATATATATATATATATATATATATATACCGTGTGTCTATTTTAAAGGTGTACATAGGAGATTAACATAGGAAATCAGTTTTTTGCAATTTCCTGCTCGCCTAATGATTTTAAACAAAAATGCGTCAACTAAAAGTTTTAGGGTATAAAATTCTACATCTAAAACAATAAACAGAATTACCTATACATGCTTTATAACGACAGAAATTAAATATGAAAATGTCGATAATTACATTAAAAATACCGACAGCCATGGAATTGAACAAAAAATGACGTTTTATCTGTCACAACCAGAGACAACTATCTATCTATCTTTAGATAGTTGTCTCTGGTCACAACTTAAGTTAACTCATTTGACGTTTCTGACAATTTGATTTGAACAAATATCGTTAATTATGGCAATAATAGAAACATAAAATTAATAAATAAAGTTAAGAAAATACATTTTTGTTTAAATAATATGAACATATCAAAAATTCAACATTGCGTAAAAAATATGTATGATGCTGTTATGTACTCTCAACTCATTTCCAATACATCTACCTTAGTACTACAGAAGGGGTCTACACTTATCATTCCTAACACTTTTTCTTAGAGTAACGCATGTTCTGCTCGTTCTATATTCTGATTACGCGACTCACGTGTACTTTTTGAAGACACATTGGCAGTCTTTTCAAATTTTGTCACGAATTTACCTCTTCATTCGTATAAATGTTCATTTTTTAATCATTTCAGACAATAAAACTGGAGACAGAATCAAATTGTCAGAAACGTCAAATAAGTTAACTTACGTTGTGACAGATAAAACGTCAAGCATTTATTTATTTTTTGTTCAATTCCATGGCTGTCGATATTTTCAACGTAATTTTCGATATTTTCATATTTAATTTCTGTGGTTACAATGCATGTAAAGGTAATTCTGTTTATTGATTTAGATGCAGAATTCTATGCTCTAAAACTTTTATTCGACGCATTTTTGCTTAAAATAATTAGGCAAGCAGGAAATTGCAAAAAACTGATTTCCCATGTTAATCTCCTATGTACACCTTTACGACAGACACACGGTATATATATATATATATATATATATATATATATATATATATATATATATATATATATATATATATATATGTCTGTGTGTGTGTGTGTGTGTGTGTGTTTGTTTGTCTGTGTGTGTGTGTGTCTACGATAACTCTAATATTACAATTTCAAAAATTATAATTCTTTCGTTATCCTCTTCGTTGCATCCATATGAAGAGCTGATTAGATTTTGGTTATAATTGGTCAATCGGAAGTACCCTCATTTGAAGATTTTAACAGTTTTTCTTGTAAAAACGATGTTAAATATCATTTTTTCACATATAATGTTATTATTATAAACATTAAAGAACATTGTACTCTCTATACGATTTGACTGTATTTTATACTTCATATTAAATGGATAGAGAGTTATAAAATTATAAATAAATTAAATTTCAGAAATTAGCCAGCTATGGTAGAAACATCTATTAAGAAAATTCTGAATGAAAGATGTCAGTGTCAAGTGCAATTGCCATATTTGTAGTATATTTCTATTATAATTTTACTCGAAATATAGGATCTTTTTGCTCGAGACTTTCTATATGTAATTTGTATAAAATACGTACAACTGTCGAAAACTAATGTATATACAAGAAATTTAATATCTTTTGCAAGGAACTTTCTGTGTGAATTTTATAGAAAATTCTACCGGTAGATACCGCATCTACCGACTGTGTTCGAAAATTGTTCAGTATCTACCAGATCCATCTACCGGATTCATGAAGAATCTAATTTCAAAAAAAGGTAGTGATGCAAAGCGAAGCGCACGCGTTACAAGTGGAAATGTGTTAAAACTTGGACTCTGCTCAGTTTGTTAACTACGTCAAATTTCTAACCTGTTTCAAATTTTTTCATAGGTTATGGATCTACCCTGTTTACCACTTGCGCTCTTAAAATATCAATTCTGGTAGCTACAACCTGATAAAAAGCTGGTTACCGGTAACAGTTCACCGGTTAAAGTTTCGTAAATACTTCATATAACTGACGGAAGGTAATGTACTGGCCACATCAGATTTTTTTAAATCGATTAATTATTCCTACTTTACGAGAAAATAATAATTAAAAATTTGGGGGATTTGTGACGTGAGCATGGTAGAAGCGTGGAAGCGAGGCCACACGAGAATACAGTCCCGAATGCTTATCCCTGTTCAATGCGTGGCGTCAAACTATGAGGCCAGCGCGCTAGTCTAGCTCTATAAAAACAGTAGAGCTATAGCAGTCAGCGTGAATGGACGCACGACACAACGCAGCACAGAACGTCAAATTTTGATTGTTTTTACTTCCTTGTACAAAGTAAAGGAAGTATTGTATTCGCGAAAAATTAGGGTTTCCAGATTTCAACGGAAATATCCATTTTCACTAATTTCGTCGTGACGTCTGTACGTACGTATCTCCGCATAACTGAAAAACGGTAAGCCGTAGAAAGTTGAAATTTTGTATTAAGGACTTCTATAACATCTAGTTGTGCACCTCCCTTTTTGGTCATTACAAAATTTCCAGAAGTGGTACTTTATTTGAAGCCTATAATAGATTTTAATGAAAAACTATATTAAAATATAATGCAAAACTTTTCAAATTTAGTTATTTTTTTTACTTTTTTTTACTTTTATATCAATTGGAATAACATAGCAGAATTTGGTTAAAACAGGCTAACCGGAAATGATATATAACCTGAAGTTAATAGTTCTTCTTGAATAAAATGGTTATTTCATTTTGATTTTAGAAATAAATGCTTCAAATAAGTTTTAGAGAATTAAATTCTGCGTCTAGCACATCAAGTATTATTAAATTAGCCCTTTGTATAAGCGAGATATGTAAATTTAAAACTTATATACTTCTTGGTTTTTGTAATCAAGCTTGCTATGGACTAGGACAAAATAGTATATTATGATATAAGTGTATAAGCTAGCCTTTAAAGCACGCACGACAAGTTTAAAGCCGCGACGCGTAGCGGAGTGGCTTTAATGTCGTAGTGCTTTAAAGGCTAGCTTATACACGTGTATCATACGCTATTTTTTTATTATAAATGCATCATAACCATTTAAAACTGAAAATTATTGCAAATCATACGGTTTTGATTTTTGATCCAGTGAGTTTAAGCGTTTCCAAGGAGACAGTTAGCAATTATTCGTATTGTTTAAGTTGTCAACAAGTCAATATTTTTTCACGTGATTGTGAGAGTGAGAAATGAATGAAATTAAAGAATTAGCTGAACAGGCGGAGTTAAGATTAATTCCGCCTAAATCTAAAGACGCGTATTATAAGGAATACGAAAAATTAAATAAATGGATGGAAAATAAAAATGCCGTAACTGTGGATGAAACACTCATGCTGGCCTATATGAACCAAATGGTATAACGGTAACTTGTGAAATTTATTGTACTTATTTTGTGTTTCGTTATAGTCAAATCAGTATAAACCTTCATCATTATGGTGCATTCATTCCAAATTACAAGCAATGCTAAAACTTAAGAAAGGAGTAAACATAGCTACTTTTCATAAATTGCATGCTTTCATGAAAAGCGTTAATAAAGGCTACGAGCCGAAAAAATCTTTCGTATTTTCGGAAGAACAGTTAAGGAAATTTTTTATTGAAGCCCCAGATAATACCTACTTATTTTTGAAGGTAAGCGCGAGATTATGATATTTTTTACAAAATTTAATAAATATTTTATTTTAAAGGTGGTAGCCATATGTGGAATATTTGGCTCATGCAGGAGATATGAATTATGTGATTTGCGCCTGTCTGATATTAAAAAAGAAGGTTCTGTTTTAATTATTAATATTCGACCATCAAAAACCGAAAAAGGTCGAAAGTTTGCTGTGGTTGATAATGATGACATATCGTATGTCAAATTATTTAACAAATACCTATCTCTACGTCCAGAAAATATATCTACGGATAGAGTATTTTTGAAATACGCCAATGGAAAGTGCATTAAACAAGTCGTTGGAATTAATACTTTTGGAAAATGTCCTTCTCTTCTGGCGCGTTTCTTAAATCTTCCTGACGCTACAAAGTATATCGGACACGCGTTCAGGCGCAGTTCTGCCACAATCATGGCAAACAGCGGAATGAGTGTGGATGAACTGAAGCGCCAAGTAGGATGGAAATCATCAACGGTAGCGAGTGGATATATTGAAGAATCCATACAGAACAAAATATCAGTCACGAAACGCATTGGAGAGGCACTTACCAGTACACAAACTATATTAAAAGATAATATAGACATTCCAGCAAACGGCGAAAGCGAAACTAAATACCCAGCTAAAATCCTGTAATTTCCATATTGCTGACAACAAAAATTGTAATTTTTTATATAAATTTAAATAAAAACCAATAATAATAATTGTTTTAGTTGTTATTCATATTAATTGTCATTTTTCGTTACCTAGGTAACTCAAAAATTTAGCGTGTTTTTATGGTCGATTTAAACACGCTTTGGCGTGTTTTAAAGAGGGATTATGATGCATGACGGTGAAATTAGCAGCCGATTCGCAGCAGCCGATTCGCGGTTCAAGTAAGTGTGAACCAGCCTAACGCTGAACGAATAGATGCACTACCAAGACCAAGCATTATGTAATGAATTATATTAAATGTATAATCTACGCATTAATGTTATTTAGAGACACAATAACAATATGTAGATGGAACAAAAGTGTACATTATAACAATATAATGTTAATACTATTAAAATTACGCCAGTGTTTACAACAACTTGACATTTATGTCTTGGTCGAAATGAGCGATAAAATCAAAATAAAATTATATGAATTGTTCTAATATTACATTATACTTCTTTTTAATATTATCCATATACTATTATTAACAAAATGCAACAATATTATCCTCAGAACCCGTAGGACAATTTGTATGAATTAATTAACGTAAAAATACTGTCACACGTTAATTAAATAATTTATATAATTCTTATTAAGGATAGTCTTAGTTTCTAATTTTGGATATATTACCCCTATATTGTTACTAACAAAATGCAATAACAATATTATCCTCAGCACCTGTAGGACAATTTGTATGAATGAATTAGTGTAAAAATTCTATCGCCCATGACTTAAATAATTAATATAATTGTTATTAATGATAGTCTTAGATTCTAATTTTAGTAATAATATCCCTATATTGTAACTAACAAAATGCAGTAACAATATTATCCTCAGGACCCGTAGGCCAATTTGTATGAATTAATTATTGTAAAAATCCTGTCATCCGTGACTTAAATAATTAATATAATTGTTATTAATGATAGTCTTAATTTCACATTTTGGTCATATTATCCACATATTGTTACTAACAAAATGCAGTAACAATATTATCCTCAGGACCCGTAGGACAATTTGTATGAATTAATTATTGTAAAAATTCTGTCATCCGTGATTTAAATAATTAATATAATTGTTATTAATGATAGTCTTAATTTCAAATTTTGGTCACATTATCCATATATTGTTACTAACAAAATTCAGTAACAATATTATCCTCAGGACCCGTAGGACAATTTGTATGAATTAATTAATGTAAAAATTCTGTCATCCGTGACTTAAATAATTAATATAATTGTTATTAATGATAGTCTTAATTTCAAATTTTGGTCATATTATCCATATATTGTTACTAACAAAATTCAGTAACAATATTATCCTCAGGACCCGTAGGACAATTTGTATGAATTAATTATTGTAAAAATTCTGTCATCCGTGACTTAAATAATTAATATAATTGTTATTAATGATAGTCTTAATTTCAAATTTTGGTCATATTATCCATATATTCTTACTAACAAAATGCAGTAACAATATTATCCTCAGGACCCGTAGGACAATTTGTATGAATTAATTAATGTAAAAATTCTGTCGCCCTGGACTTAAATAGTTAATATAATTGTTATTAATGATAGTCTTAATTTCAAATTTTGGTCATATTATCCATATATTGTTACTAACAAAATGCAGTAACAATATTATCCTCAGGACCCGTAGGACAATTTGTATGAATTAATTATTGTAAAAATTCTGTCATCCGTGACTTAAATAATTAATATAATTGTTATTAATGATAGTCTTAATTTCAAATTTTAGTCATATTATCCATATATTGTTACTAACAAAATGCAGTAACAATATTATCCTCAGGACCCGTAGGACAATTTGTATGAATGAATTAATGTAAAAATTCTGTCGCCCTTCACTTAAATAGTTAATATAATTGTTATTAATGCTAGTCTTAATTTCACATTTTGGTCATATTATCCACAAATTGTTACTAACAAAATGCAGTAACAATATTATCCTCAGGACCCGTAGGACAATTTGTATGAATTAATTATTGTAAAAATTCTGTCATCCGTGATTTAAATAATTAATATAATTGTTATTAATGATAGTCTTAATTTCAAATTTTAGTCACATTATCCATATATTGTTACTAACAAAATTCAGTAACAATATTATCCTCAGGACCCGTAGGACAATTTGTATGAATTAATTAATGTAAAAATTCTGTCATCCGTGACTTAAATAATTAATATAATTGTTATTAATGATAGTCTTAATTTCAAATTTTGGTCATATTATCCATATATTGTTACTAACAAAATTCAGTAACAATATTATCCTCAGGACCCGTAGGACAATTTGTATGAATTAATTATTGTAAAAATTCTGTCATCCGTGATTTAAATAATTAATATAATTGTTATTAATGATAGTCTTAATTTCAAATTTTGGTCACATTATCCATATATTATTACTAACAAAATTCAGTAACAATATTATCCTCAGGACCCGTAGGACAATTTGTATGAATTAATTATTGTAAAAATTCTGTCATCCGTGACTTAAATAATTAATATAATTGTTATTAATGATAGTCTTAATTTCAAATTTTGGTCATATTATCCATATATTGTTACTAACAAAATGCAGTAACAATATTATCCTCAGGGCCCGTAGGACAATTAATTATTGTAAACATTCTGTCACCCGTGAATTAAATAATTAATATAATTGTTATTAATGATAGTCTTAAACTCTAATTTTGGTATAATTATCTCTATAGTGTTACTAACAAAATGCAATAACAATATTATCCTCAGGGCCCGTAGGACAATTTGTATGAATTAATTATCAAAAAAATTCTGTCACCCGTGACTTAAATAATTAATATAATTGTTATTTATGATAGTCTTAAATTCTAATTTTGGTAAAATTATCCCTATAGTGTTACTAACAAAATGCAATAACAATATTATTCTCAGGACCCGTAGGACAATTTGTATGAATTAATTACCGAAAAAATTCTGTCACCCGTGACTTAAATAATTAATATACTTGTTATTAATGATAGTCTTAAATTCTAATTTTGGTAAAATTATCCCTATAGTGTTACTAACAAAATGCAATAACAATATTATCCTCAGGACCCTTAGGACAATTTGTATGAATTATTTATCGTAAAAATTCTGTCACCCGTGACTTGAATAATTAATATAATTGTTATTAATGATAGTCTTAAATTCTAATTTTGGTAAAATTATCCCTATAGTGTTACTAACAAAATGCAATAACAATATTATCCTCAGGACCCTTAGGACAATTTGTATAAATTATTTATCGTAAAAATTCTGTCACCCGTGACTTGAATAATTAATATAATTGTTATTAATGATAGTCTTAAATTCTAATTTTGGTAAAATTATCCCTATAGTGTTACTAACAAAATGCAATAACAATATTATCCTCAGGACCCGTAGGACAATTTGTATGAATTATTTATAGCCGGTATCCCACTGTAAAAATTTTGATAAAAATGGACGTAAATATTTTTATAAAAACCGTTTTGACAGAATTTTTATGAAAACTGTATTTACATGACGTCACGTAAAAATTTTGATGTGACGTCACATAAATACAGCAGTCTGTATTCATTTTGTTGAAAGCTGCGTTATGATTGGATGTTGATGCGGGCGTGCGCAATGCGGTTGCTTGAACCATGGGTAAAGTCATTTTCTAAAGACAGCTGTTATTCTCTGACATTATTTGAACAGCGGTGAGCGTTTGTTTATAATGAAATTGGAAATAATATGAAGCAAAATAATCAAAATGTGTAGTGTGGTTACCTGAACAGACAGCGTTTTAATTGATTTGTATAGAAATGAAGAAGTTTGATAACACACAAAAACGCCTGAATAAAATAATATAATTTATACGCCAGGGGCAAAGTGCGATTTTCAACTGTTAAATGTTATTATCTTATAATAATCAGGTAATACAACATCACAAAAATAAGTATTAAAGTTATTTAATATTTACATGCGTTATTCTTTGCATTTCTTTTTTCTCCTTTTACATTTCCGTCCGAATCCTATTAGAATACTCATTAATCGTAACCAACAAAGTTTTTCAACCAATAATTTTACGTAGTATTAGTATAAATATCTTGATCTATAATTTATAGAAAGTGTATTTTAAATTACCTATACAAATTTGCAAAAATAAAATATGAAGTAAATGAGAAGCCCATACAAATCCGCCTCGTTCAAGCATTTTAAGATGGACTTTATTCACCTATATACTCGCGTCGTACCCTTTAAGTAGTGACGATAAAAGGATTAATTTCTCAAAATTTATGTGTACACTAGATAGAACAATGCCTATCTTTCATGTGCCGAAATACACTGCCTTAATTGAGTGTCACATTTCTTACTTTACTTTCGAACCATGTCCATGATTTTTAAGAAATGGTCTTTCATTCGAAGAAAATTTCTGTAATTTATTTCATCTTCTATTCGTAATTTGGTGTGTCTGATAATTAAACACTGCGATTTGTATTTCTTTTCTCCAGTCATAGATTAGTCCATCGGCGATGTTCTGATTTTTTTATTTTTTGTATAACTGTGTAAACCATTACTCCAACAATTATTGCAGCTAACATTTTTTTATTTGAATGAACGTTATTCATAATGAAATTACAAAACGCAACTACCTCTGCAGAACAACGGCTACAAAATGAGGTTTAGTAGTATCTTTGGCGCCAATTCTCTTTCATGAGTTATGCAACACTCCATAAAAACGCGTAAAAATTTTTACAGTGGGATGCAGTACTTTTCATGGAACGTTTTTATAAAAAAATTTACAGAAATTTTTATCAAAATTTTTACAGTGGGATACCGGCTTATCGTAAAAATTCTGTCACCCGTGACTTGAATAGTGAATATAATTGTTATTAATGATAGTCTTAAATTATAAATTTGGTAAAATTATCCCTATAGTGTTCCTAACAAAATGCAATAACAATATTATCCTCAGGACCCGTAGGACAATTTGTATGAATTATTTATCGTAAAAATTCTGTCACCCGTTACTTAAATAATTAATATAATTGTGATTAATGATAGTCTTAAATTCTAATTTTGGTAATATTATCCCTATATTGTTACTAACAAAATGCAGTAACAATATTATCCTCAGGACCCGTAGGACAATTTTTATGAATTAATTACCGAAAAAAATCTGTCACCCGTGTCTTAAATAATTAATATAATTGTTATTAATGATAGTCTTTAATTCTAATTTTGTTAAA
Source organism: Harpalus rubripes (assembly GCA_963082715.1). Classification (NCBI taxonomy): domain Eukaryota; kingdom Metazoa; phylum Arthropoda; class Insecta; order Coleoptera; family Carabidae; genus Harpalus; species Harpalus rubripes. The sequence goes on along the minus strand of OY720462.1, from coordinate 39,525,708 downwards.
ATTATCCCTATAGTGTTACTAATAAAATGCAATAACAATATTATCCTCACGACCCGTGGGACAATTTGTATGAATTATTTATTGTAAAAATTCTGTCACCCGTGACTTAAATAATTAATATAATTATTATTAATGATAGTCTTAATTTCTAGTTTAATAATATTATACCTATATTCTTACTAACAAAATACAATAACAATATTATTCTCAGGACCCGTAGGACAATTTGTATGAATTAATTATAGTAAAAATTCTGTCGCCCGTGATTTAAATAATTAATATAATTGTTATTAATGACAGTCTTAGCTTCTAATTTTGTAATATCACACCTATATTGTTATTAATAAAATACAATAACTATATTATCTTCTAGACCCGTAGGGCAATCTGTATGAATGAATTAATGTAAAAATTCAGTGACCTGTGACTTAAATAATTTATATAATTGTTATTAATGACAGTCTTAGTTTTTAATTTTGCTAATATTATCCCTATATTGTTATTAACAAAATGCATTGACTATATTATTTTCTGGACCCGTAGGATAAGTTATATATATATATATATATATATATATATATATATATATATATATATATATATATATATATATATATATAAAAATAAATTGTCCTACGGGTCCAGAAAATAATACTGCTATTGCATTTTGTTAATAACAATATAGGGATAATATTAGAAAAGATAAAAGATAAGACTATCATTAATAACGATTATACAAATTATTTAAGTCACGGTTGACAAATTTTTTACATTAATTCATTCATACAGATTGTCCTACGGGTCCAGAGGATAATATAGTTATTGTATTTAATTTATAACAATATAGGGATGATATTACCAAAATTAGAAATTAAGACTGTCATTAATAACAATTATATTAATTATTTAAGTCGCGGGTGACAGAATTATTTCGGTAATTAATTCATACAAATTGTCCTACGGGTCCTGAGGATAATATTGTTATTGCATTTTGTTAGTAACACTATAGGGATAATATTGCCAGAATTAGAATTTAAGACTATCATTAATAACAATTATATTAATTATTTAAAACGCGGGTGACAGAATTTTTTCGGTAATTAATTCATACAAATTGTCCTACGGGTCCTGAGGATAATATTGTTATTGCATTTTGTTAGTAACACTATAGGGATAATTTTACCAAAATTAGAATTTAAGACTATCATTAATAACAATTATATTAATTATTTAATTCACGGGTGACAGAATTTTTTCGGTAATTAATTCATACAAATTGTCCTACGGGTCCTGAGGATAATATTGTTATTGCATTTTGTTAGTAACACTATAGGGATAATTTTACCAAAATTAGAATTTAAGACTATCATTAATAACAATTATATTAATTATTTAATTCACGGGTGACAGAATTTTTTCGGTAATTAATTCATACAAATTGTCCTACGGGTCCTGAGGATAATATTGTTATTGCATTTTGTTAGTAACACTATAGGGATAATTTTACCAAAATTAGAATTTAAGACTATCATTAATAACAATTATATTAATTATTTAATTCACGGGTGACAGAATTTTTTCGGTAATTAATTCATACAAATTGTCCTACGGGTCCTGAGGATAATATTGTTATTGCATTTTGTTAGTAACACTATAGGGATAATTTTACCAAAATTAGAATTTAAGACTATCATTAATAACAATTATATTAATTATTTAATTCACGGGTGACAGAATTTTTTCGGTAATTAATTCATACAAATTGTCCTACGGGTCCTGAGGATAATATTGTTATTGCATTTTGTTAGTAACACTATAGGGATAATTTTACCAAAATTAGAATTTAAGACTATCATTAATAACAATTATATTAATTATTTAATTCACGGGTGACAGAATTTTTTCGGTAATTAATTTATACAAATTGTCCTACGGGTCCTGAGGATAATATTGTTATTGCATTTTGTTAGTAACACTATAGGGATAATATTGCCAGAATTAGAATTTAAGACTATCATTAATAACAATTATATTAATTATTTAAGTCGCGGGTGACAGAATTATTTCGGTAATTAATTCATACAAATTGTCCTACGGGTCCTGAGGATAATATTGTTATTGCATTTTGTTAGTAACACTATAGGGATAATATTGCCAGAATTAGAATTTAAGACTATCATTAATAACAATTATATTAATTATTTAATTCACGGGTGACAGAATTTTTTCGGTAATTAATTCATACAAATTGTCCTACTGGTCCTGAGGATAATATTGTTATTGCATTTAGTTAGTAACACTATAGGGATAATTTTACCAAAATTAGAATTTAAGACTATCATTAATAACAATTATATTAATTATTTAATTCACGGGTGACAGAATTTTTTCGGTAATTAATTCATACAAATTGTCCTACGGGTCCTGAGGATAATATTGTTATTGCATTTTGTTAGTAACACTATAGGGATAATTTTACCAAAATTAGAATTTAAGACTATCATTAATAACAATTATATTAATTATTTAATTCACGGGTGACAGAATTTTTTCGGTAATTAATTCATACAAATTGTCCTACGGGTCCTGAGGATAATATTGTTATTGCATTTTGTTAGTAACACTATAGGGATAATTTTACCAAAATTAGAATTTAAGACTATCATTAATAACAATTATATTAATTATTTAATTCACGGGTGACAGAATTATTTCGGTAATTAATTCATACAAATTGTCCTACGGGTCCTGAGGATAATATTGTTATTGCATTTTGTTAGTAACACTATAGGGATAATTTTACCAAAATTAGAATTTAAGACTATCATTAATAACAATTATATTAATTATTTAATTCACGGGAGACAGAATTTTTTCGGTAATTAATTCATACAAATTGTCCTACGGGTCCTGAGGATAATATTGTTATTGCATTTTGTTAGTAACACTATAGGGATAATTTTACCAAAATTAGAATTTAAGACTATCATTAATAACAATTATATTAATTATTTAATTCACGGGTGACAGAATTATTTCGGTAATTAATTCATACAAATTGTCCTACGGGTCCTGAGGATAATATTGTTATTGCATTTTGTTAGTAACACTATAGGGATAATATTGCCAGAATTAGAATTTAAGACTATCATTAATAACAATTATATTAATTATTTAAGTCGCGGGTGACAGAATTTTTTCGGTAATTAATTCATACAAATTGTCCTACGGGTCCTGAGGATAATATTGTTATTGCATTTTGTTAGTAACACTATAGGGATAATTTTACCAAAATTAGAATTTAAGACTATCATTAATAACAATTATATTAATTATTTAATTCACGGGTGACAGAATTTTTTCGGTAATTAATTCATACAAATTGTCCTACGGGTCCTGAGGATAATATTGTTATTGCATTTTGTTAGTAACACTATAGGGATAATTTTACCAAAATTAGAATTTAAGACTATCATTAATAACAATTATATTAATTATTTAATTCACGGGTGACAGAATTTTTTCGGTAATTAATTCATACAAATTGTCCTACGGGTCCTGAGGATAATATTGTTATTGCATTTTGTTAGTAACACTATAGGGATAATTTTACCAAAATTAGAATTTAAGACTATCATTAATAACAATTATATTAATTATTTAATTCACGGGTGACAGAATTTTTTCGGTAATTAATTCATACAAATTGTCCTACGGGTCCTGAGGATAATATTGTTATTGCATTTTGTTAGTAACACTATAGGGATAATTTTACCAAAATTAGAATTTAAGACTATCATTAATAACAATTATATTAATTATTTAATTCACGGGTGACAGAATTTTTTCGGTAATTAATTCATACAAATTGTCCTACGGGTCCTGAGGATAATATTGTTATTGCATTTTGTTAGTAACACTATAGGGATAATATTGCCAGAATTAGAATTTAAGACTATCATTAATAACAATTATATTAATTATTTAAGTCGCGGGTGACAGAATTATTTCGGTAATTAATTCATACAAATTGTCCTACGGGTCCTGAGGATAATATTGTTATTGCATTTTGTTAGTAACACTATAGGGATAATATTGCCAGAATTAGAATTTAAGACTATCATTAATAACAATTATATTAATTATTTAATTCACGGGTGACAGAATTTTTTCGGTAATTAATTCATACAAATTGTCCTACGGGTCCTGAGGATAATATTGTTATTGCATTTTGTTAGTAACACTATAGGGATAATATTGCCAGAATTAGAATTTAAGACTATCATTAATAACAATTATATTAATTATTTAATTCACGGGTGACAGAATTTTTTCGGTAATTAATTCATACAAATTGTCCTACGGGTCCTGAGGATAATATTGTTATTGCATTTAGTTAGTAACACTATAGGGATAATTTTACCAAAATTAGAATTTAAGACTATCATTAATAACAATTATATTAATTATTTAATTCACGGGTGACAGAATTTTTTCGGTAATTAATTCATACAAATTGTCCTACGGATCCTGAGGATAATATTGTTATTGCATTTTGTTAGTAACACTATAGGGATAATTTTACCAAAATTAGAATTTAAGACTATCATTAATAACAATTATATTAATTATTTAATTCACGGGTGACAGAATTTTTTCGGTAATTAATTCATACAAATTGTCCTACGGGTCCTGAGGATAATATTGTTATTGCATTTTGTTAGTAACACTATAGGGATAATTTTACCAAAATTAGAATTTAAGACTATCATTAATAACAAGTATATTAATTATTTAATTCACGGGTGACACAATTTTTTCGGTAATTAATTCATACAAATTGTCCTACGGGTCCTGAGGATAATATTGTTATTGCATTTTGTTAGTAACACTATAGGGATAATTTTATTAAAATTAGAATTTAAGACTATCATTAATAACAATTATATTAATTATTTAATTCACGGGTGACAGAATTATTTCGGTAATTAATTCATACAAATTGTCCTACGGGTCCTGAGGATAATATTGTTATTGCATTTTGTTAGTAACACTATAGGGATAATTTTACCAAAATTAGAATTTAAGACTATCATTAATAACAATTATATTAATTATTTAATTCACGGGAGACAGAATTTTTTCGGTAATTAATTCATACAAATTGTCCTACGGGTCCTGAGGATAATATTGTTATTGCATTTTGTTAGTAACACTATAGGGATAATTTTACCAAAATTAGAATTTAAGACTATCATTAATAACAATTATATTAATTATTTAATTCACGGGTGACAGAATTATTTCGGTAATTAATTCATACAAATTGTCCTACGGGTCCTGAGGATAATATTGCTATTGCATTTTGTTAGTAACACTATAGGGATAATATTGCCAGAATTAGAATTTAAGACTATCATTAATAACAATTATATTAATTATTTAAGTCGCGGGTGACAGAATTTTTTCGGTAATTAATTCATACAAATTGTCCTACGGGTCCTGAGGATAATATTGTTATTGCATTTTGTTAGTAACACTATAGGGATAATTTTACCAAAATTAGAATTTAAGACTATCATTAATAACAATTATATTAATTATTTAATTCACGGGTGACAGAATTTTTTCGGTAATTAATTCATACAAATTGTCCTACGGGTCCTGAGGATAATATTGTTATTGCATTTTGTTAGTAACACTATAGGGATAATTTTACCAAAATTAGAATTTAAGACTATCATTAATAACAATTATATTAATTATTTAATTCACGGGTGACAGAATTTTTTCGGTAATTAATTCATACAAATTGTCCTACGGGTCCTGAGGATAATATTGTTATTGCATTTTGTTAGTAACACTATAGGGATAATTTTACCAAAATTAGAATTTAAGACTATCATTAATAACAATTATATTAATTATTTAATTCACGGGTGACAGAATTTTTTCGGTAATTAATTCATACAAATTGTCCTACGGGTCCTGAGGATAATATTGTTATTGCATTTTGTTAGTAACACTATAGGGATAATTTTACCAAAATTAGAATTTAAGACTATCATTAATAACAATTATATTAATTATTTAATTCACGGGTGACAGAATTATTTCGGTAATTAATTCATACAAATTGTCCTACGGGTCCTGAGGATAATATTGTTATTGCATTTTGTTAGTAACACTATAGGGATAATATTGCCAGAATTAGAATTTAAGACTATCATTAATAACAATTATATTAATTATTTAATTCGCGGGTGACAGAATTTTTTCGGTAATTAATTCATACAAATTGTTCTACGGGTCCTGAGGATAATATTGTTATTGCATTTTGTTAGTAACACTATAGGGATAATTTTACCAAAATTAGAATTTAAGACTATCATTAATAACAATTATATTAATTATTTAATTCACGGGTGACAGAATTTTTACAATAATTAATTCATACAAATTGTCCTACGGGTCCTGAAGATAATATTGTTATTGCATTTTGTTAGTAACACTATAGGGATAATTTTACCAAAATTAGAATTTAAGACTATCATTAATAACAATTATATTAATTATTTAATTCACGGGTGACAGAATTTTTTCGGTAATTAATTCATACAAATTGTCCTACGGGTCCTGAGGATAATATTGTTATTGCATTTTGTTAGTAACACTATAGGGATAATTTTACCAAAATTAGAATTTAAGACTATCATTAATAACAATTATATTAATTATTTAATTCACGGGTGACAGAATTATTTCGGTAATTAATTCATACAAATTGTCCTACGGGTCCTGAGGATAATATTGTTATTGCATTTTGTTAGTAACACTATAGGGATAATATTGCCAGAATTAGAATTTAAGACTATCATTAATAACAATTATATTAATTATTTAATTCACGGGTGACAGAATTTTTACAATAATTAATTCATACAAATTGTCCTACGGGTCCTGAAGATAATATTGTTATTGCATTTTGTTAGTAACACTATAGGGATAATTTTACCAAAATTAGAATTTAAGACTATCATTAATAACAATTATATTAATTATTTAATTCACGGGTGACAGAATTTTTTCGGTAATTAATTCATACAAATTGTCCTACGGGTCCTGAGGATAATATTGTTATTGCATTTTGTTAGTAACACTATAGGGATAATTTTACCAAAATTAGAATTTAAGACTATCATTAATAACAATTATATTAATTATTTAATTCACGGGTGACAGAATTTTTTCGGTAATTGATTCATACAAATTGTCCTACGGGTCCTGAGGATAATATTGTTATTGCATTTTGTTAATAAAAATATAGGGATAATATTAAAAAGAAGTATAATGTAATATTAGTACAATTCATATAATTTTATTTTGATTTTATCGCTCATTTCGACCAAGACATAAATGTCAAGTTGTTGTAAACACTGGCGTAATTTTAATAGTATTAACATTATATTGTTGTAACTTACAGTTTTGTTCCATCTGCATATTGTTATTGTATCTCTAAATAACATTAATGCGTAGATTATGCATTTAATATAATTCATTTCAACATGCTTGGTTTTGGTAGTGCTTCTATTCGTTCAGCGTTAGGCTGGTTCACACTTATTTGAATCGCGAATCGGCTGCTGCGAATCGGCTGCTAATTTCACCGTCATTTATGATGCATGTATAATAAAAAATAACAAAAAAATAAAAAATAGATGTTAATGTCAAATTACGTCAAATACGTGCAATTTTATAATTGAGTCTATACTTCATAATAGTCCTGCGTACAAGGAAGTCGTGTGGTGTCCACATCAGATTTTTTTAAGGATATTGCAAAAATGCTTTGTGTCAATGTGCAGGACCAATTACGGTAACATGGCTAAATTGATATACCTGACATTAGAGAAATTTGAAGCTAAACAAGTTTTCCTATATGGTGAATGTATATCATGCAGAAGGGTCTGCATAATTTGCTGACCAAAAAAAAGGATGTAGTAATGTTATATGGTTTGCCTACCATCTTAATATTGTATATACAGCCAACATAAATACATATGTTTATGCTACCACCTACAAATCATCCCTACAACCCCTGACAGATAGACTTTACTTGTGTAACTATTACAATTATGCTTTAAATTCTGTGTTGTAATTAATGCTACCAACTTTATATTACACATGCTTACTTCAGTAATAGATGTGATTATGCTACCTTCCATAAACCACCTCTACAACCCCTAACAGATAGACTTTACTTGAGTAACTATTACAATTATGCTTTAAATTCTGTGTTTTAATTAATGCTACCAAGTTTATATTACACATGCTTACTTCAGTAATAGATGTGATTATGCTACCACCCATAAACCACCCCTACAACCCCTAACAGATAGACTTTACTTGGGTAACTATTAAAATTATGCTTAAATTCTGTGTTTTAATTAATGCTACCAACTTTATATTATACATGCGTACTTCAGTAATAGACGTGATTATGCTACCATCCATAAACCACCCCTACAACCCCTAACAGATAGACTTTACTTGGGTAACTATTACAATTATGCTTAAATTCTGTGTTTTAATTAATGCTACCAACTTTATATTACACATGCTTACTTCAGTAATAGATGTGATTATGCTACCATCCATAAACCACCCCTACAACCCCTAACAGATAGACTTTACTTGGGTAACTATTACAATTATGCTTAAATTCTGTGTTTTAATTAATGCTACCAACTTTATATTACACATGCTTACTTCAGTAATAAATGTGATTATGCTACCATCCATAAACCACCCCTACAACCCCTGACAGATAGACTTTACTTGTGTAACTATTAAAATTATGCTTAAATTCTGTGTTTTAATTAATGCTACCAACTTTATATTACACATGCTTACTTCAGTAAGAGATGTGATTATGCTACTAGCCATAAACCACCCCTACAACCCCTAACAGATAGACTTTACTTGGGTAACTATTACAAATATGCTTAAATTCTGTGTTTTAATTAATGCTACCAACTTTATATTACACATGTCATGCTTACTTCAGTAATAGATGTGTTTATGCTACCATCCATAAACCACCCCTACAACCCCTAACAGATAGACTTTACTTGGGTAACTATTACAATTATGCTTAAATTCTGTGTTTTAATTAATGCTACCAACTTTATATTACACATGCGTACTTCAGTAATAGATGTGATTATGCTACCATCCATAAACCACCCCTACAACCCCTAACAGATAGACTTTACTTAAGTAACTATTACAATTATGCTTAAATTCTGTGTTTTAATTGATGCTACCAACTTTATATTACACATGCTTACTTCAGTAATAGATGTGATTATGCTACCATCCATAAACCACCCCTACATCCCCTAACAGATAGACTTTACTTGGGTAACTATTACAATTATGCTTAAATTCTGTGTTTTAATTAATGCTACCAACTTTATATTACACATGCTTACTTCAGTAATAGATGTGATTATGCTACCATCCATAAACCACCCCTACAACCCCTAACAGATAGACTTTACTTCGGTAACAATGGGTGGTAGCATAATCACATTTATTACTGAAGTAAGCATGTGTAATATAAAGTTGGTAGCATTAATTAAATCACAGAATTTAAAGCATAATTGTAATAGTTACCCAAGTAAAGTCTTTCTGTCAGGAGTTGTAGGGGTGGTTTATGGGTGGTAGCATAATCACATTTATTACTGAAGTAAGAATGTGTAATATAAAGTTGGTAGCATTAATTAAATCACAGAATTTAAAGCATAATTGTAATAGTTACCCAAATAAAGTCTATCTGTCAGGGGTTGTAGGGGTGGTTTATGGGTGGTAGCATAATCACATTTATTACTGAGGTAAGAATGTGTAATATAAAGTTGGTAGCATTAATTAAATCACAGAATTTAAAGCATAATTGTAATAGTTACCCAAGTAAAGTCTATCTGTGAGGGGTTGTAGGGGTGGTTTATGGGTAGTAGCATAATCACATTTATTACTGAGGTAAGAATGTGTAATATAAAGTTGGTAGCATTAATTAAATCACAGAATTTATAGCATAATTGTAATAGTTACCCAAGTAAAGTCTATCTGTCAGGGGTTGTAGGGGTGGTTTATGGGTAGTAGCATAATCACATTTATTACTGAGGTAAGAATGTGTAATATAAAGTTGGTAGCATTAATTAAATCACAGAATTTAAAGCATAATTGTAATAGTTACCCAAGTAAAGTCTATCTGTCAGGGGTTGTAGGGGTGGTTTATGGGTGGTAGCATAATCACATTTATTACTGTGGTAAGGATGTGTAATATAAAGTTGGTAGCATTAATTAAATCACACAATTTAAAGCATAATTGTAATAGTTACCCAAGTAAAGTCTATCTGTCAGGGGTTGTAGGGGTGGTTTATGGGTGGTAGCATAATCACATTTATTACTAAGGTAAGAATGTGTAATATAAAGTTGGTAGCATTAATTAAATCACACAATTTAAAGCATAATTGTAATAGTTACCCAAGTAAAGTCTATCTGTCAGGGGTTGTAGGGGTGATTTATGGGTGGTAGCATAATCACATTTATTACTAAGGTAAGAATGTGTAATATAAAGTTGGTAGCATTAATTAAATCACAGAATTTAAAACATAATTGTAATAGTTACACAAGTCTATCTGTCAGGGGTTGTAGGGGTGGTTTATGGGTGGTAGCATAATCACATTTATTACTGAGGTAAGAATGTGTAATATAAAGTTGGTAGCATTAATTAAATCACAGAATTTAAAGCATAATTGTAATAGTTACCCAAGTAAAGTCTATCTGTCAGGGGTTGTAGGGGTGGTTTATGGGTGGTAGCATAATCACATTTATTACTGTGGTAAGAATGTGTAATATAAAGTTGGTAGCATTAATTAAATCACAGAATTTAAAACATAATTGTAATAGTTACCCAAGTAAAGTCTATCTGTCAGGGGTTGTAGGGGTGGTTTATGGGTGGTAGCATAATCACATTTATTACTGAGGTAAGAATGTGTAATATAAAGTTGGTAGCATTAATTAAATCACAGAATTTAAAACATAATTGTAATAGTTACCCAAGTAAAGTCTATCTGTCAGGGTTTGTAGGGGTGGTTTATGGGTGGTAGCATAAACATATATTTATTTTGGCGGTATATACAATATTAAGATCGTAGCAAACCATGTAACAGTACTTTTTTTGGTCAGCAAATTATTTTTTCCCCATGCAGAACATCAAATTTAGTTACGAAATTTTTTTTAGAGATATTCAGCAATATTTTACTAAATAATTATAAAAAAACTGTAAAGAACAAATTTGTAATAAAAAGCAGTTTAACAAAAAAATAAATAAATTAGCGAGCACCTAAATATATTTTATTTCAAAATAATGGTAATTATAAATATATATGTGCACCTTATGTATGTTATTCATTTTTAGTTTCATTATTATCATTTTCATATTATGTTCTATAGTATATTATTTCATTTGTTAGCTCCAGATCTAAAGATTTATTAATATTATTATCTTTATAAATCACATTTTACAATCCTATTTGTTTGAAATTTCGTATATTTCCTATGTTTACACTGCTGTCGTTCGAGGCGTGGCGTGACAGCAAGAGGCTAGCTGTGACGTCACGAATTGAGCATTCAGGCCTGTATTCTCGTGTGGCCTCGGTGGAAGAAAACGGATAGAGTGGGAGGGATAGTTATATTATAGCCAGTTGTGGTTGTGCCACGCCCTGCCACACCTACCACAACATAATCCGGACGCTATTCGGCTGATTTATAACTGTCTCTTTCCTTCCCGCAGTCTATCTGTCTTCTTCCACGATTCTAACATCCTTAAGGAATATATCCCTTCTCCAAAACATTAAATTGCAAAAAACAATATTATTACGAATTAATGTTTAGTTTTTATTATTATAATGAGAAGCTATATTTGTTAGCTTTTATATTTTATGACGTATGAAATTCGAATATGGTCACATACCCCATTATGATGACGTGTGACTGCAAAATAGATTACTAATTTTAAAGCCAACTGTAAATTCTATATAGCCAGTCAGAAAAATTTCACTAGTGTAATGTACTCCTTTGAAGAAGAGCACGTTATTGGCCGTATTTGTTTGGAACTTGTTAAGTAATCTAGTAGGTTAAGTCTGTTTAGTTAGCACGGTTTAAATAACCCAGAACTGTCCCGAACTGATCTGTCTCACCCAGCTATTTTGCTGGGTTGGTGAGTTGTTTTCATCTTTGTTTAAATATTGTTATCCCTTTCTAGACTGTCAGTACTGCCAGTTTCTGTTGATATTTGTAGTGGTATAGGTTATACACCTATTACTTGGTTATTTATTTACATCACAAATTAAATAAGGTAAATAATTTATTTACTTTTATAACTTAATACCTACATTAATAATATTAATACCGAATACAGATATGGATCAAGATCAGGAACAGTACCTGTGTACTGGTTGTAGTGCTTTTCTATCGCTACCAGAAGTTAATAATCATATCTGCGGTATATCGCAAATAGATAATAATTTAATATACCTCAATGAAGAAGAAAACAATCAAATCGTATTTATTTGAATTTACCGCTTTATACATTCACCAACAGCAAAATAATCCACTGTTATTTGATACAAACACGGGTAGGTTTAAGATCAGTTTACGATTGTATCCAAAGATCCCAAATAAATACGACTATTGTTATATTACTACAAAATGTCACTACCAACTATTAATTTTGAATTGTGAACTTAAAAAAAGAATACCGCAATGAACTTCTTAAATATTACTATACCTTATTACAATTTCTAACGAAATATATTTACAACGTAAAAACAACTTCCAACAGTTTTATTTCTGCGAGAGTTTATGCACTATAAAACACTTGATGACCTTGAGATGGAATAAATAGTGTATGGAAATGTCAGTAGAATATTTTAAAAATAACGAATCTTTTAAATGTATGCTATCAAGCACTTCTGAAAATATACAAATTGCCAATATTAGCAAAAATGAAAATACATGAAACAATTATTAAAACTTTGAAACTTACCGAATTTCACACAAGCTCTTTTTTTTGTTTAATATTAATATTTCGTAAGGTTAGAATATTTTGTATTAATACATTATAGATGGCACTGTAGTATAAAGCTTGGCTTGATTTACACCAACGACCACATATATGTATTTATGATAGTTGCTGGTTGCTTCTATTTAAACTATAACAGCTGACAGCAATTCACTTTTCAACCGTTTGCAGTGCCATCTCATGGATACTATCCCAAGTTGTCGAGGGTAAGCTCATAGAAATTTTAATTTCGTTTCACTACTTTCCACTGTCTAGTTCCTTAGAAAATCGCTTATAAAGTTGACGTTTTCAACGTTCTAATACATAAACTCTTAGAAACATGTCCGGAGATACTTTTTTGTTTGTTTTACATTGATATTTCCAACTTTGATTAACAAAAAACTAGTATAATATAACTGAAGACTCGTAGTATATTATAAGAGGTTTATAATCCTTTCTTACCGTTCAAATTAACTTGAAAATTAATGTTAAACATTTATTGTTTATTTTCGTTCGATAGTATCGGAACAGATGAAGAACTTGGCAACGTTGCACTATGATTTTTGTTATTTTAAAATTCTTTCTTTCATGTTATAAAAAACTTTGATTACTGAAATTTGTAGATAAATTTAATATAATAATTTTACAATAAGTAAATATATATATATATATATATATATATATATATATATATATATATATATATATATATATGTGTGTGTATGTACAGGGTGATTCATCGGTCCTCTCTTTATGACTCTTTTATTTTAAGTCAGATAGAAACTCTTCAAATATAATTTATATGATATATTATTGGCTATCTACGTACCATATGCATTTGTATACAGGGTGCTCCGTTTAAGCGCAACAATATGTAACTTTATATTTCTTAATGGAACATCCTATATTTATTTATTTTGATAGTAAATTAGATTCCCTTTAAAAAAGTATTAAGTAATAAGGGGTCTAAAATTATAAATTAAGAAGTTATTTACGCTCATAAAAAATAGTAGTTCAGAGTGGAAAAAACCAGAATATAATACAAAATTTTGATCCTTTTTTATTAATACTTATTTTAAACATTACACTAAATCCAAAGAAGCTATTAAAATTTAGTGACAGACCAAATAATGCAAAATTATAATAAATGTTCGAAAACTTGTCCTTCAACTTCAATAGCTTTTTCTATTATAAATATTATATTAACCATCTCATCTTTACTAAAATTTGTATTATTCATTTTCACATCAACATCAACAATGATAAACTAAGAGTAATTGGACAACTTGTTTGTTTAAATTCGAAACAATTGATCAAATTATCCATAGCTTACTTTGTTAATAATAACATGATAGAACATATCATTTAACGAATAAAGGTAAATAACTTCTTAATTTATAATTTTAGACCGCTTATTACTTAATACTTTTTTAAGGGGAATCTAATTTACTATCAAAATAAATAAATACAGGGTGTTCCATTAAGAAATATAAAGTTACATATTGTTGCGCTTAAATGGAGCAGCCTATATACAAATGGATATGGTACGTAGATAGATATTACTATATCATATAAATTATATTTGAAAAATTTTTCTATCTGACTTAAAATAAAAGAGTTATAAAGAGAGGACAGACCGTATATATATATATATATATATATATATATATATATATATATATATATATATATATATATAAATGAACGCGAACTCAAATAACAAGACGCGCTGTTGCCACATAACAACATATGTTCATTGTTCAAATGAACTCATTTCAGTATCTTTTTTTATTAAATACAAATTAATTATATATTTGTAAGTTAAATATTCTTTTATTAATTAAAATTATAAGTTTTAACAATTATTTTAAAAGAACAAAAAAATATAAATGCTACTTTGACTCATTAGTTTCGCTCGAATCATCTACACGGATATGAGTGCTCATGTGCCTTTTCAGATTATAAATTTTCCTAAACGATGTTTCACACACTGGACATACACAATCTTTAATCCCACTGTGAATTTTCATGTGACCGGATAAACTGCTACTTTGCCTAAATTGTTTATTGCATATTTCACACTTATAGTCTTTTATTCCACTGTGAATTTTAATATGATCTTTAAGATGCGCACTTTGCATGAATGATTTGTGACACGTACTACACTGGTACTTCTTAATTCCGGAATGGATGTTACCATGTTTTCGCAAACTACTATTCCTGCTAAACAATTTCTCGCAGACGTTACACTTATAAACCTTTTTCTTACTATGACTGTGCATGTGTTTATTTAAAGAACTTTTCAACGTAAACAGTTTATAACACATTGAACACTGATAATCCTTACTGCTAGAATGTTCTTTCATATGGTTTTCTAGATAATATTTTTCCTTAAATGATTTTTTGCAAATATTACATTGATAATCTCTGATTCCAACATGAGTTTTAATATGATTTTCGAGATGACCTTTTTGTGTAAATAATTTTTTGCATATCACACATTCAAATTCCTTCATTCCTTTGTGCATTTTCAAATGCCTTGCCAGACTGTCGTTACCCGCAAAACTTTTATTACATATTTCACAATTAAAATCGATTGAATTAATATTTACAGTTTTCGGAATATCATTATTTATATTAACTGAATTGTCACATTCTCCGTCAATCTGTTTATCACTTTCGCTTGTACATTCTTCCTTCTTTATACTATGTAATGCGTTTTCATAAAATTCACATCCTTCAAATTCATCCTGAGGTTCTTCTTTAATATAGATTTCTTCAAAATTTTGATAATCTGTTGTTGCATCCTCGTTCTTTATATCAGTGCTAACCATTTGTAGTTGAGTGTCCATGAATGCTTCTTTCTATTAATTACTAAACAAATGAACATTCGGTCAACTGGAATAGGTGCACATAAGCGATCTTCCCAATGCGATGATGACAGTCTGAAACAAAATTTTCTTTCATTCTTTTGAGACCTTTTTGAACCAAAAAAATCTGATGTGGCCAACACATGACATCCCGTCAATTTCATGTTTGAAATAGCAATGAACTTTAAGTAAAGTATCACTTCCAGTTGATCGTTCGTAAAAAAATCTAATTTGTTGTTCCAATAAATAGAAAAGTCTGTAATACCAAATTTTGGATTATATTTTATAATGTTTTTCCTCGAAAATCTGTTAAGAGCTCCAAATTAAGTACCACTTCCGGTTTATCATATAGGTATGGTCAAAATCGAATGTTGTTTCAAATTATACACGTGTTTTAAATACCAAATTTGAGAAGTTGTGGATCATGTTTTAATATATTTTTTCAAGAAAATCTGTTTATAGCTTCCTGTAAAGTAGTACTTCCGATTTATTAATTTTAGAAAACATCTAATATGTCGTTCTCATTAATATAAGTCTTAAATACCAAATTTGAAAAGTTTTGGATTGTATAAATTTATTTTTCACGAAAATCTGCTCAGAGCTTCAAATAAAGTATTACTTCCGGTTTATCAATTTTACCCAAAATCTAATATCTTGCTTCCCGTTATATAAAAGTCTTAAATACTAAATTTAACAAGTTTTGGAATATTATCATAATATATTTTTCACAAAAATCTATTCAGAGCTTCAAGTAAAGTATCACTTCCGATTTATCAATTTTAGAAAAAATCTAACATGCCATTCTTATTAATATAAAAGTCTTAAATACCAAATTTGATAAGTTTTCGATTGTATCAATATATTTTCCACGAAAATCTGTTCAGAGCTTCAAATAAAGTATCACTTTCGGTTTATCATTTGTATCCAAAATCTAATATGTTGTTCCCCTTCATATAAAAGTCGTAAATACTAAATATGACAAGTTTAGGAGTATATCATAATATATTTTTCACGAGAATCTGTTCAGAGTTTCAAGTAAAGTATCACTTCTAGTTGATTAATTTTAGCCAAAATATAATATGTTGTTTCCCATGATATAAACGTCTTAAATACTAAAATTGAAAAGTTTTGTATTATATTTTAATATAGTTTTTTTATTAAAAACTGTTATGGGCTTCAAGTAAAGTATCACTTCCATTTATCCAATTTTACCCAAAATCTAATCAACTCGTTATATGAATGCAGGAAGCTTAAATACGGAAAATATATATATTTGGAAATTTGTTATAAGAGTTATCGTGGACGAAAAAAATCGTCTCACACACACCACAGACATCATCGTAAAAATAGTAAAAACGTGTGGTGGGGACCCTAATTCGTGCTTATTTACTGAAAACACCATCGAATTATTGGCACGATTACATTACCTCCCTTACCTACGGTATGACGGGAGGTAAAAAGTACCACACTCCAAACCTTTAATCTTGATTTAAATTCGGCCTAATTCAAGGAAGCAAAGTTGTTAAAATTAACAACTATTTTCAGTTGTTAAATTGAATGCCAGTTGCTAAGTTCAAAATCCCAATTCACTATTACATCAAGTTTCTAAAATTTAACAACTAGTCGTTACGTCGAGCAATTGCATTTCTCCCGTTGTTAGTATTGAACAATCGTTGGTAAATGATATTACTTAAAAATTTTGTGTTAGGAAATAAACTTTTATTGGAAATAGAGGGTCGTAATAAAGGTAAACTATTTATAAACTAATATACAGGTGTTCGTTTTTCCAGCACACCATTGGGATCTCCACTTTATCAGATTTTCTAACTTCATATACTTACAATATAAATTTCCAAACTAAAGAAGGCTTCCACAAGAGCTTTATTTCTGTTGATCAACTGCTAGCATTGAAATATATCTTCCTAGAGAAGTTAAATGAAGTAGTTCAAGGCGATCGTAGAAGTGATGATTGGAAATGTAGAAACATCAGTGGAATACTTTAAAAATGATAAGACTTTTAGACGAACCACTTCTGGAAACATATGACGCAATATTAATAAGAGAGAAAATGACAACACATGAAAACTATTGAGGTTAAAATTTGTACCATAATTTGTATCATAGATGGCACTGTAGCATAAATAATACTTTTTTATACCTTGTTCCATTTAAGCCATTCAGTATTGCGGAAATGGCAAAATATATAATCTCTCCTAAATTATTTGATCGTGTCTGCCATTTATACTCTGTTCCATTTAAGCCATTCATTAGATGGAGCTGGCAACAGCGCAAACTGGAAGGAGCCGAAATTATTGGCGACTAAAACTACCGATGGCGGCGCTAGTGTTGTAGCATACACGTGCTCTGAAAATGGTATTGTGCTATAAGATCGCATACAGAAACATTGTGTAACCAACATTCGTTTTGAATTATTTCATTAAACTTTTTATATATACTGTTAGTAATAATTTTGTGTACGTACTTAAATTATAATGACATTCGAAGAAAGTTATCTTAGACTTATTTCTAAGGAAATGTTTACTTATTTGAAGGCAACAAATGTTTTTCGAAGTTTTATAAAAGGGGGAGAATTGTTTAATCATGGGTTATTTTTATGTGGCGTTATTGAACATAGTGCTACAGACTAAAAACAATTTAGGCTGTGTTTAAACAAGTGCTCTAACGGGGAACACACGCTCCGTCATAATGTACATATATTGCCCTATATATCTCCTGCCAAACACTGCGGCATAACGTACAAATCTAGCAATGTACACAGATCTCCCTGTACATTGTCTGCCAAGCACTGTTTCAGAACGTACAAATCTAGCCTATGAAGTTGGCGCGTATCAACTTCGCGCGCTTGTAAATTTAAAAAGTACACCCAGTCCTATAAATTGAATAAGTTAATAGTTATAGTAAGCACTGATAGATGTCATAACGTAATAAATTGTAAAAGTTACAAAAATTTAAGTTTATTTATATTATAAATATATGGAAATGGTATATAAATGTTAATAGTATTAATTAATTAATTAATAATATAAAAATCCCCTAATCTGTATATACAAGAAAGTTTATAAAGATAATATTTGTTGCAAGAAGCTGATAATTACAAGGTTAATATATATTTTTATAAATGGCACAAGACAAATAAAACCCTTTTATGTTTTAATAACTTTAAAATTAATTTTATTTTAAATTGTAAAGTTATGTAACGTAAGATATAATTGTTTAAGTGTAAAGTTATATTGACAAAAAACAGTTCCAAAAAAATATATTTAAAAATAAGGAAATCCATGTGCAATAAAAATTATATCAAGTCATTCATTCAAGCTACAACGTCGTAAAGAATAACCAAAAAACAATCGTACACTAAGTCTAATGAAAATTGCTACATGATTTTTTAAAATAACCTGACTTACCAATGCTTTATTCTGTGGGAAGAAGCTGAAACATATAAAATGAGGACAGCCTATAAAGGAATACTAAGGAAAAATTCTCCTAAAAGAACAAATTAGATATCAATAAATTTTCAAAAATCTTGAATCCAAACTGAGCTAAATTTTTTTTTCTACAAATCTATTAAAACTAGACTTTTTAATATGTGTTATTAGGTTAAAAAAATGCCATTTTTGGACGAGCAGGCCAAAAATTACATATTGTAACGTTTTTATTTATTTGGGTGAAGTGTAAATATTAGACAATTATTATTAATTAAAATAAAAGTTTATTATAACAATAAATAGATATTAAATGTAATTAAAAGATGATAAATATAACTAACACTACGATTTAACAAATATTAAAGACTAATTAAGAGCAAGAATATTATAAAACACTTAAACACTAAGATAATTTATTTAAACAATATATAGATCACTCATTTATTTATACAACTGTGTTTATTTATATTCACCACTTGTCTACTATCTGTTTATATCACCAACTGTTCAACGCGCAACGCTTATTTATATCAGACTGTCTAGTGCCTTTGCTAACGGTGCTTATATACCCTAGCCGAAAATTCCAGAACTCACTGGAAGACTTCTGGATAAAACACAATAGGTTTCATCAACCGCGTAATTAGGCAGGCTCCGACCAGTCGCTTGCGTCATCGCTAACAATAGACACTCGCTCGTCCCTGCGACAGCGGCGGCGACACCGACGGGGACAGAGGCGGTAACAGTGGCGGCGACGGCGGGCACTGCACATTACAATATCTATAACTCTATTTGTAGGCGTAAAGTATGATTTTTTTGGCTTTGGGGCGATTTAATAAATCATAAAAGCTCTAATTTTATTTTGAATTATTAATGTTATTGTTACAATTTAGACATAATATTGATTCACGGAACTATTATCATGCTCTTATTGAACAATTTGTATTTGCTCTGTTATTCTGAATTTGTTTAGAAGTTGAGGACTCTATCACAAACCAAAATTTTGTTAGCAATTTATAATTTATTTTCCACTGAATTTTCGATTTAACATTTCCCATTTTTATATAAAAAAGTTTGTGCTCAGTTTTGGGTTGGCGTAAAGCAGCATGCTTTTGTATATTTCTAAAAAATACGGTTAATACGAGTTTAGTCGTCGCATTCAGTTGAACTTCAGAAAAGTGTCAAAGAAACTCTGGTTTTCACAGTCCGACGTATGACGTTTCCATTATTACCAAAGAACTATCAAAAACAAGTAAGTATCTTAGCATCGGGATGTTTTGAACACGAGAATCCTTAACAGATAGGCTTTTTACATGGGAAAACATTTTTTTATCTCTTCTATAAACTTTATAGGATGCATTTTATATTGAATTTAAGAGCATAAAATTCTGTTTTCTTTAGTACCAAATTTTTGAGTTCATGCTATGACCAAGGAATCTTAATTTAAAGACGTTGCAAAAATATATCTTTTTATACTCAATGTATAATGTATCGCATAAAGTTTTACGGTACAGAAAATATTTGAAAAGAACTATTTGTCAGGAAATCTCGTTTGCATAATGTAGTATGTAAATCAAGCTTTATACTACAGTGCCATCTATGACACAAGTTATAACACTATTATAAATTTTACTCTTTATAGTTATAATTTATTTGTAATACTTTCCTTTAATTTATTACAAATATGGAAGATAACAAACTAGATTTACTTTGTTTGTCACCAGATATTACTGATACTGAATTTGATATACAAAAAGCCATATGAAGAATTTAAGAGTTGATGTAATGCAAGATGATGAAAAGTTTGGTCACATTTATCGATGTTAAAAGCAACAATAATTGCATACGACAACGTCGATTTTAGTAATTTAAAAGTCAAAAATTTTCATTAAAGCACAAATAGAAAAGATCATTTTAGAAGCACCAAATGATAGATATTTATTGATGAAGGTGAGTAAATATATTTAAACATTGAATTACACTAAGAGAAAAAAATTACAGGTAGTAACAATTTTTGGAATTGCTGGAGCATGTCGTCGGGAAGAACTAACAATCGATGACATACAAAATATTGGAAACGGACTGTTGGTGAACATACGAGAATCTGACTAAAATTGACTGTATGTTTACAGTTTTAGACAATATAGAAAAGTCACCGATTTTTTTAGAAATATACAAAAAGTATGCTGCTTTACGCCAACCCAAAATTGAGCACAGACACTTCTTCGTTTTTTATAAAAATGGAAATGTTCAATACAAGCAGGTGGCAAAAATACTTTTGGTAAAATATCTATGGAAACTGCAACACATCTGGAGTTACCGGATGCAAAATTATACCGGTCACTGTTTTCGACGTTCCTCAGCATCTTTGTTAGCTGATGCCTGAGTTGAGTAGAGATAGCAAGTGTGAAACGTCATGGTGGTTGGAAATCAACAGCAGTTGCTGAAAATTACATCGAAAATTCAGTGGAAAATATATTAAAAATTTATAACCAAATTTTGGTTGGTGATAGAGAGGCCTCCTTTCAACTTCTAACCAAATTCAGAATAACACAAAGCAAATACAAGTTTTTCAAGAAGAACCTGATAAACGTCCGAGAATCAATATTAGTTTAAATTGTAACAATAACGTTATTTATTCAAAATAAAAATTAGAGCTTGTATGATTTATTAAATCACCCTAGGGCCAAAACCTCATACTTTAAACCCGCAAATTGGGTTATAAAAAAAATTTGAAATTAATTGATATCTAGTCTGTTCCTTTAGGAGAATTTTTCCTTAATAAACCTTTATAAACTGTCCGCTGTCCTCATTTTGTGTTTCAGCTTTTTCTATAAAATAAGATAGCATTGGTAAAACAAGTTTTTTTTTAAATAAATTCATGTAGCATGTTTATGTTAGACATGTGTAAGATTGTTTTTTTGGTTATTAGGATGTTGTGGCATGGAGACTTCGTACATTACTTGTTTTCATTTCGATTGTATACAGATTTCGTTAATAATCGTGTTTAGATAGCTTGGAATTGTTTTCTGTCAGTATCATTTTCCACTTAAACATTTATATCTATGCACAATTATTGTCATTGTGTGATGTAAAATAAAATAAATTTTAAACGTGACTCAAACTTAAAAGGGTTTTATTTGTCTTGTGCCATTTAAAACAATATATTAACCTTGTAATACATCCGTCTCCAGTTTCTTGCAACAAATATTATGTTTTTATAAACTATGTTGTATATATATATATATATATATATATATATATATATATATATATATATATATATATATATATATACCTATATATATATATATATATATATATATATATATATATATATATATATATATATATATATATAGATTAATAGATATTTATTTTATTAATTAATGCTAAGAACAGATACATACAATTCCCATGTATTTAAAATATAAATACTTAACCGATATTATACATATACAAATAACAAATCATAAGTGATTTACATAAGACTGATTTATTATTTGATGCTTTATTCAAAAAACTAACATTAAATTATTTTAAATTTTCGTTAACTTTTATAAATTATTAGGGAACACACATTGTTTCATAATGTACATATATAGCCCTGTACATACCTTGCCTTATACATTTTCCTAACATACAAATATCGTCGTGTACATTTCCTGCCTTATACAAATTCCTAATGTACATAGATCGCCCTGTACATATCTTGCCTCGTACATTTTCATAACGTACAAATATTGTCCACGAAGTTGGCGCGCGTCCTACTTCGCGCGCTCTCAATTTAAAAAGTACATTCCGGAGTTCAGATATTTATTGAAACGGAATAAGTTGATAATTGGGAGCACTAATACTAATAGATGACGTAATTAATAAATTGTGGATATTACAAAAATTTAAAATATAAATAATATAGGTTTTATATACAGGTGTAACAGCTACGCGAGCTACCTCAAATAATTTCTATATTATTAAACATACAATAAAATACTATGAGACAATCTTGTAGAAGACCAAGAGGAACATCCGACTAGAGGAGAAAATATTTTTTTGAAACCAGTAGTTCTTAAGTAACAACACAAAGTTATAATTTTTAAAATGATATGGTATATATTTTTTGGCTCATTCGATAGAGTATTTTTCTGAATTCAATTGTATCATTTTATACGAGTATCCTTACATATGAAAAATATTAAGACAAATTCAATTGAAATTTAATTGAATTTGATGTTTATAATCATTTTTGAAACGAAACATGAATATATATTAATAAGTTTATAAATAGTGTTCTATTCTATTTGATTTCCATCCTCAATAATTCAAATTGACGAATAGCAGTTTGTTTTTCATACATAGCCTACTGAAAAATAACAAAAGAAAGTTTGCTGTAAGATAGATAACGTGGAGGAAAATCGTCACACACATACATCATTATAAAAATAGTAAAATTGTGTTGTGAGGACCCTAATTCGTGCTTATCCACTGAAAAGCATTGCCTCCCTTATAGACCGGGTGCTAGTGCTCCGTGAAAAATGTATCATGTATGGTATTCCAAGTACTCATCCTTGGTACTCACTATTTAAATACCCAGAAAAAAGGCGATCTACTCAGCTGTGGGTCATAACCTAAAACTGTTTTAAAAAATATTTTAGAATATTAGATTTTAAATATTAGAAGTGTAACAACATTGGTTGCTGTCATTACGGTTTTATTTTTACTAAGACCAAACGTCAAGCGACGTGATTTTTTTTAAGAAAGAAAGAATGGATGAATTTATCCAAATTTTCGTTCAAAAATGCGACACATGTATAAAATAAAATGCTGTACATCATAAGTCCGTTAAATAATTTTTACGGTAGGTACTCATTTCGAAATTCCTGAACATCTTATTCGTACAGTAAAAACTCATTTACCAGACTTATAACGTAAATTACTACAACGTTTTATTTTATACTGTATCACATTTTTCAATATTATTCGAAGGTTCGATTTTGCTGCTTTCAGAATAATAAATGATTTCACTAAGTACACGCTTCATAATAGAAGCGTGATTTTACATTATATTCTTGTAAGGTTAAACGGCTTTTTTTAACAAAACCAATCTACAAAAAGAGGTTCCTAGAACGGGCCAAAGTTTTATATTTCAATGAAAGTAAAGGTAAAAATTGTGTAAATCAAGCTTTATACCACAGTGCCATCTGTAATACAAATTGTGATATAAACATATTCTACCCTCTACAGGTATTTGAAAAAAGCATAAACAAATAATATATTTGGTATTTCGTAAGTTTCAGAGATTTCAACATTATTTATATTTAGCTTCATTGTTTATACAAATATTGGCATTGTATAATATAAAATAAAGTTGGTATAAAAATAACGGTAAATACAATGTGTTTTATTTATCTTCTACCGGGAGCTATTTCTATGTGAAATATATGTAACATAATATTCCAAGCAACAAACAATGGCACTTGGTGCTCACTTTAAATACCCTGGAGAACAATTTGCTGCCTTTCACGATTCCCGGAAAAAAGACGATCTACCCTTGTGGATCATAATCTAAAAAATATGTATTAAAAAAATATTTTGAATTTTTTGTGTCTTTTAGGGTAAAAATTGTTGTTTGATTAAAACTCAGATGGAACGGCATGACCAATTTTTGATAGGTAAAATTCACAGCAATAAAAGACTTTAGCGCCCCATGTAATGATTGAAAATGGCTGGTATTTCATATTGGCTACCATTTACATATACATAATGTCATTTTAAGCAGGTCCCACACAGAGAATACCTAGATTCTAATAGTATAAAAGAACGTGTTTTTTTGGCACGCGTCAAAATTTAGAAAACGAGCGTCAGCGAAAGAAAGTCTTTTAAAATGAGTTCTTTATACTATTTTTTATATTTTACGCCTTCTACAAACTAAAATATTTTACTCAATTTGTGATTATATTTGTAACCATTTGTACATTTTCATGTAAATAATTTTACCTAAATAAAAAAAATAATAATTTCGACATTATATTATTAAAATGAATTGTCAATTAACTAAAAATAAATTAGGTTAAAATGGGTTAAAGAAACGTCATCTAGTACCAACCGTCTAAAACAAAAAATTGCGTATCGAAATGAAGGTCATTACGTAATGACTTCATTATGAACGCAAAATATAAAAAATATTTTTTAAAAGTTTTGGGTCGTCTTTTTTCCAGGGAAGCCAGGAAATTGTTCGCCAGGGTATTTAAAGTGAATACCAATACCAAGGATGAGTAATTGGAATACCATGATACATTTTTCACGTAGCACTAGTCCCCGGTCTATAAGAGAGTTAACGTTTTTCAGTGAACAAGCACGAATTAGGGTCCACATAACACGATTTTACTATTTTTACAATGATGTCTGTCAGTGTGTCTGTGAGTAACGATTTTTTCCTCCACGATATCTCTTTTATATCGAACTTGGAGAGTAATGTTTTTCTGAATTCAACAATATAATTGTTTTATGTCCTATAAATTTGATTTTTGTTATTTTTCAGCAGGCTATGTATGAAAAACAAAAACTTATTTGTCAAATTGAATTATTAAGAATGGAAATCAAATAGAGTAGAACACTATTAACAAATATTTATTTCGTTTCAATTTAAGCTCATTTTTTTCTTATACATAGCCTACTGAAAATGTCTATATATAACATCAAATTCAATTAATGTTTGACAGAGAGTTTGTAGTCGGTACTTGGTGGAACATGATGAATATAAAATAATAAAACACACACTTGGTTTGTCCACAAATTTTTGGACAACCAAGTGTGTGTTTTATTACTTTCAATTCAATTAAATTTCATTTGAATTTGTCTTATATAAAGATATAAAATGATTACACAGTAGAATTTAAAAAATACTTTATTGAATGAGCCATAAAATATACAATTCAATTTTAAAAATTGTAACTTAGTGTTAAAAACCACTGGTTTCAAAAAAAAAAAAACATTTTCACTAGTATGTTTAATAATATAGAAATTATTTGAGGTAGCTCGTGTAGCTGTTACACCTGCATATAAACCTATATTATTTATATTTTTAATTTTTGTAACATCCACAATTTATTACTTGCATCATCTATTAGTACTTCCTAGAATTAGCCTTTACTATTTGAACTCCGGAATGTACTTTTGAAATGGTGAGCGCGCGAAGTACGACTCGCGCCAACTTCGTGGACAATATTTGTACGTTATGAAAATGTACGAGGCAAGGTATGTACAGAGCGATCTATGTATATTAGGAATTTGTATAAGGCAGGAAATGTATACGACAATATTTGTACGTTAGGAAAATGTATAAGGCAAGTTATGTACAGGGCGATCTATGTACATTATGAATTTGTATACCTACCCAATTATTATATTACGTTACTACTATCGGTGCTTACTATAACTATAAACCTATTTTGATTCAATAATGACAGCCTTAGCACAATATTTCTCCCGATAGGTTCGCTACTGGGCTAGTTTTGAAACGTCAAACGAGCGTCAAACAACTATTAATTAAAATAATAAATTTAGATCACGTGTTTGTTAAAAACGTTTGTTTTATTGCACCTATAGTATATTATTGTATATTATTCTATTTTTTGTGCCACAACCTTAGACCAGGAATAGAGGGGGAGACATTGCATGCTATGTATTTCGCCATAAAACGACTTTCCAAATCATCCTAGCGATTTTCGACCTTATTGAACTGTCAGAATCAGCCGCAAAAGGCTAGTCGGCCAAATGTGTTACATACGTGTGCAGTCGAACGAATAAGTTTTCAATGTCAACAAGCGTCACCTACCGTTTTAACTTGTCCCTTATTTACATTACGTTTTTCTTTATTAATATTCTTTCGTATTTATTTTAGTTTTATAAAACAAAATCAAGATAATTTGTAGTTATGGATAATCAAGGATTTATTTAGATTTGGCCAACTGTACCATAACAGTATTTAACTGGTCGACTAGCCTTTTGCGGCTGATTTTTACATTTCAATAAGGTTCAAAATCGCTCAGATGATTTGGAAATATACGCGTGACTATGCCTTGTCTCCCCCTCTATTCCTGGTCTAAGGCCACAACCATGAAAAGTCACGGTTACACACAATAATATCTGTGTATTCTTACAAGAGTCTGTACATTGTAATAATTTACCGAGAATGTCCATATGCTGCCATCTACGCTAAGCTTTGCGCTACGGGTCTCATTTATTTTTAGTTACAATTTGTAGGGCGGAGTGTACTTTTTAAATTTATTAGCGCGCGAAGTTGATACGCGCCAACTTCATGGGCTAGATTTGTACTTTCTGAAACAGTGCTTGACAAACGAAGTACAGGACGATCTGTGTACATGGCTAGATTTGTACGTTAGGGCAAAGTGTTTGGCAGGAGATATACAGGACGAGCTATGTACATTATGACGTTGTATACCTAGCCGCTCTAACGTCACATCCTCATGAGATTAGAAGAACTTTACATTTACAATTGATTATTTACAAAATGCTCTTGTATAGCTGGCCATAGTGGCCAATGCAAACACATTACAGCTGTCTTAATATTTTGTACAAGATAGTAAAATAGTACCATATATTATTCATGGATGTTAAATAAACAGGTATTCACTTAACTTAGTTAAGAAAATTAAAATGGAACTAATCTCAAATGTCTTTCAAATTGTTTTATTTACAAATATAAGAAATATATTGAATGCTACACATAAAGTGAAAAGTGTAATATTTTACTCATGAATTGGTCAGGAAATAATACCATGATTTTCATTTTTGTTATCCTCTTATGATTCGTCACTTGTTTTCCAGTTCATATTTTCCTAAACCAGCCCTCTCTTTTGTCGATAGACTCCATTTTACCAAATTATTTTGGATGTCACTCTTCCTCTCACCAATTTTTGGGACAGATAATTTCTTATTACCCCGAGAATGACAGCCATACACGCAGCAATTGACGTTGTTAATATTTTCTCGTTATTTGCTCATATTGCAAAGTAATTTATATGTACTTTAAAACAAAAAGACAAACAAGAAACCGGCAATGAACCCTATGCACTATACATATATATTTACTGTAAAGTTGAATAACAGAATACCATTTTCAAGAGTTGCAAATATCGTCCGCTTGAGGGATTCACGTTAATTTTAGTCGCCAATTGGCGATATTTGCAACTATTGAAAATGGTATTCTGTTATTCAACTTTACATTAAATATGTATAGTGCATTGGATTCCTTCCCGGTTTCTTGTTTGTCTTTTTGTTTTAAAATACATATAAATTACTTTGCAATATGAGTAAAGAACGAAAAAATATTAACGTCAATTGCTGCGTTTATGGCTGTCATTCTCAGGACACTAAGAAATTATCTGTCCCAAAAATTAGGAGAGGGCGAGTGACATCCAAAATAAATTTGGTAGATCTATAACCTATAAAAAAATTTGAAACAGGTTAGAAATTTGATGTAGTTAACAAACTGAGCAGAGTCATGCTTTGAACAAATTTCCACTTTTAACGCGTGCGCTTCGCTTTGCATCACTACCTTTTTTTAAGATTAGATTCTTCAAGAATCTGGTAGATATTATACAACTTTCGAAGACGGTAACTTTTTACCACTCGTGTTTTCGAACACAGTCGGTAGATGCGGTATCTACCGGTAGAATTTTCGTAAATGCCTACGTATTTTCTATAAAATTTACACAGAAAGTTCTTTGCAAAAGATTCTAATTTTCTTGTATGTATATACATTACCTTTCGATAGTTGTATGTATTTTATACAAATTCCATACAGAAAGTATCGAGCAAAAAGATCCTATATTTCGAGTAAAATTATAATATAACACAAATATACTACGAATATGTCAATTGTCGGCTCCGGTGGCTCAATGGTTAGAGCAACGGCTCTCAGTCATGAGTATGCTAGGGGTCCTGGGTTCGAATCCCACTAAGGCATGGATGTTTGTATATGTAAACCTCTCTGTAATTGGGATTTAACCCTGTTGAGAGGTGTTTACAAAAAAAAAAAATTGACATTGACATCTTTCAATCATAATTTTCTTAATATAGTAGCTGTTTCTAGCATAGCTAGCTAATTTATGAAATTTAATTTCTTTACAATTTTATAACTCTATATCCATTTAATATGAAGTATAAAATGCAGTCAAATCGTATAGAGAATACAATGTTCTTTAATATTTATAACAACATTAAATGTGAGAAAATTATATTTAACATCGTTTTTTCAAGAAAAACTGTTAAAATGTTCAAATAAGGGTACTTCCGGTTGACCAATTATAACCAAAACACACACACATACACACAGACATCATAAAAATAGTAAAATCGTATTCTAGGTACCTTAAAACGTGCTTATTCATTAAAAACTCACCACCGAAATTTTTGACCAAAGACAATACGGAAGGTAAAAATAACCTGTTTGTTCATCCTGCGGTAATTCTAGTAAAAAATCCTTGTACGACAGAGGTACTTGGTCCCCTTCAAACCATTTAAAGTTTAATGTGTTCTCCTTTTGGAAACCGCGCCAGTGAGGTATACAACCCACAATAACTCGCGCCTGCGGGGCATTTCCTGGTGTTTACATCTCGTAATCGCTAGTGCATGGTCCTAGTAACATGTAAACCAAACGGCTTGCTTGCATCACAAAATGCAGGGTGGAGGCAAATTTTGCCCTTTTTGTATTACTGAATATACTGATTGGGTGATAAATGTGTTTTAATATTCTTAATTTCAGCGCTAACATTTAATCGAAATCTATAACATTAGGAAAAGTAATTAAACTAGTTGAAGCATGTCTGTTTACGCAGCCTGGTTGCATGCGGTGATTGCGTCATCGCTAAGAATAGACTCTCGCTCACCGCGGCGGCGGCGGCGGCGTCGGGTCCTTTCAGTGTGTAACTTTATATGTAACCCCATTTGTTTATACAAATTTGAAAAGTACATGAAATTGGTTACCCATTATATAAACAATCATAGGTATTTTTGTTAAATACAGGAGGCTTTGCAATATTAATTTTCGAATTAGATCTATTCTGATAATATTAAGTAATAGGTGAAATAATAAAATATAGGTTGAGGTATTTAATTAATTTAGTTTTCTTTAAATTTGAATGTCTTTATTATGGGATCTAGTGGCCGCGTGCCTGAGTGTCTGGTCGTGAATCTGGGGAACCGGGTTCGATCCCGACCGACACGAGGGGTTGATCACTTGGGAATTAGTTGTACACTTGAGTAGGAATTGGCAAGAATTAGCTAGGAATTAGAGCAATTTCCATGGAATTAAAGGAATTAACACAGAATTATAGGAATTCTCTAGGAATTGAAGGAATTCACTAGGAATTGAAGGAATTACCCAGGAAATAACTAGAATTTTAGGGAATTCACTAAAATTTTAACAATTACCTTGGTTTATAATCTAAATATATATTCTAGATATCAATATATTTTTTACGTTTTTTAATCCATCTCAGTTCTAATTTTGACTTATGAAAATAACTTTAAAATTTAATAATAAACTATAATAATAACAAATTAATAATAATAAATATTTATTTATTTAAAAAAAGAACATTTTCAAAACTATTCAATTATATTTTACGAAATTTGGTACCTAGGGGTTTTCCGACATACCCGTTTCAACTAAAATATTTTCAAAACAATTATTATTCCGGTTTAACCGGAAATGTTCCTAACTTTCTTATTTAAATAGTATGCCAAATTTTTTATTTTGTCCTTGAATTCAGCAGAAAATTCTACATATAAAACAATTGAAACATTTTACCATAATCAACCACTTCCGGCTTAACACATCTTTTTTGTTTTTCCTTAAAAACGGTCACTTCTTTATCATCACTCTATCTCAAAAATGGAATCGAATATCTATAATCTGTAAAAACAGTTTTATAAAGAAAGCTTTTGTTTACATTGACATGAATTAGTGATCGACAATTTTTGAAAAAAAATAATTTCTATGTTAAGCTTTTTAAACATAACACCCCATTTTTTATTATTTAAATGAAGTTAAAAATTGGACTAGTTTGAGTAGCATGTTCAATATTGAAAATTAATATATTTATAATAAAATGGAAAATAAGTAAACGATATTTAACATATTCTTTGGCATGTTTATTTCTGTCCAGTTTTCTGTTGCCATGTTTATTTTGTATTGGTATTATCTTTGGTTTTTCAATTAATGTTATCCTTACTTTTAGCTTTTAATTTGACTTCCATTATGTCAGATATGTATCTATAAATCTAATATAATTTTAATTTTTACAATAACATTAAACAAGAGGTGTTTTCAAAAGTATACTTAAACACTAAGAGCGTATTAACGCAAAAATGGATTAGATACCACATAATTTTGAAATTACTTAGAATAAATGTCACAAAGTACGTATATAATCAAGGTATTGATTATCAAAAATTTTAAGAATTGGATTGGAATTATCTGAGAATTAGCGGAATTATCTAGGAATTAGAGGAATTACCTGGGAATTAGAGGAATTACCTGGGAATTAGAGGAATTACTTGGGAATTAGTGGAATTACCAAGGAATTAGTGGAATTAGCTTGGAATTAGAAGAATTAGTGGAATTAAAATTGAATTGAACGCTTTCTTCGTAAGTGACCAACCCCTCGGACCGACACCAAATATTTCGAATTTTAAATGGCACAAAATTTACCCCTGTGGTGCACTCTCCACGCCAGCAATGAGTGCCCGTGAGGTGACGCCTGGCAATCGCCCGCATGGTACAAATATGTCATCATCAATACCAAAATCTGTGTTCCAAGCAGATTGGCACACCCAGCAATGGGTAATTCGTCGTGGTGATATATTTATTTATTCATTATACAGTTTTAAGGTCTAGTATTAATAAAAATGACCCACGTTCTAATTTGTTACTACGGTGGAGGACCCCTTTCATAAAAGCAGGAACAGCTATTTCCATGGGCGCCCATACAATGTTGTTCAGGGGGGGGGGGGCAAAGTCAAGAATACAAAAATATAATATACTAAAAATAAGTATGTTCTTAAAAATATAAAACAACATAAATATTTATGGAAAAAAAAAATTACAATACAGTAATAGTACATTACTAACCGAGGTGGAAAGTGTTTCATTACTGTCGAGGGCGAAGATAGCTGACCAAGGCGCGAAGGTTAACAATAACTAACTTCCCAACTTTTTAAAAGTCAGAAATCGTTATATTACCAACTGATTGTGAATAAACAACATTACCTACTTATTCTTTTTCCGAAAATGCTAATTTAAAATTCCTTGCATCTTTGGCAAATTCATTTAGAACTTCGTCTATATATTTTTGTTTATTTTCGCTTATGTAATCGCGATGGAGGCTCATCATACATAAACCGTCTAGCCGATCTTCGCTAATAGTAGATGTAATCCATGTTTTCACTCTTCTTAGAGTGCTAAAAGATCTTTCCACAGTGCATGTAGTTGGAGGAAGACAAATTAAAAT
The DNA here is from genome assembly GCA_963082715.1 of Harpalus rubripes. Lineage (NCBI taxonomy): Eukaryota > Metazoa > Arthropoda > Insecta > Coleoptera > Carabidae > Harpalus > Harpalus rubripes. Next base: position 39,492,734 of record OY720462.1, on the reverse strand, counting down.
TTCTAAAGTTTTTGGAGATTGCTGGGTAAAATGTACAATGTTGTAAAAGTTCTGTTACAGGAGTTTCTTTAGTAATAATCATTTCTTTATTTGAAACCCAATATTCGTGCCATGCTAAAGCTTCTTCAAAAAAATTGTTAATTTTATAATATGAATGAATCTCTTGAGCTAGTTTAGTAAAATTATTATAGTTTATTTGTTCTAAATTAATCGGATGCAAATTATAGAGCAAAAAGGCAACATTATCATCTTTCGAAAACCGAGAATCTAAAGAACTAATTAAAAAATCTAAGTAATTTATAAAAATTGCTTTTTTAAAATATTCTCACACAGAATTAGCTTCGTAGTTTGCACGGTGAATTTGTCTTCCACCACTCTCGGGATTTTTAATTCAAGATCAAAGTTTTGTGCAACTTCTTCAGCGCTATTAAATAGTTCAGTAAAAATTATTTCTAAATCAGAGTTCCTATGTTTATTAAATATATCCAATAAGTGATTAATATGTTTCTGTACAGCTAGCATATCAACAGAAATACCCTGCAAAATATTTGTTACGGGTTCCAGAAGTGCCGAATATTTAGAAATTATTTTAAGGGAAACAATAAAATAGCTCTCAACAGTAGCACTTGATAGTTGTTGTGCTCCTAATCTAGTAGCACGATTAACTTCAGCTATGGTATTGGTAATATTTTTATTTATAATGTGTACTGCGGATGTATCTTTTAAATTACGTGCGCGCGAAGCTTACGCTAACTTCATGATGAAGATTTGAACGTTAGGAAACAGAACTTAAGAAGAAAACAACAGGGCGATGTAAGGACATTAGGTTGCGACATTAGCCGTGGCAAAACAATTAAAAATGGTAACTTTGCTTTTAAAATTCTTAAAATTAGAGAAAAGCCAGGGGGGGGGGCAAGAGGGGGCGCCAATGGCTATTGCTTTGTTTCTCTATACATGGTGAGTCATTGGTATGTTCCTTTTTGATAACTCGATCACATTAAATGTTTCAAACGACCTTTAATAAATAAAATTATACATATAGAGAAAAAAGAGTTCATCTCACGCTTTGTTTTTATAATTTTATTTGCGAATGTATGAAAAATAAGCCAATTAAAAACAACGAACATAATTTACATCCAATAGTACTATGTTAAAGGATGTACGAATACAACAAAAATTCAAGAAATAATCCATAATTTTTGACAAAAACGAAATTTGATCGACTCACCAAAAAAAGCGATATTCTGGGAATTGATAACAAATGTTTAACGATTTATTTATAGTTCATTTTGTACGTGAATCTATCTATTAAATAGATAAATGTACACCTGAACAAATATTACAAAAAATAATGGCAGATAAACCGTTAAACATTTCTTAATTTTTATTTCAATTTCATGGCTATCTCAATTTTTTATACAAGACGATAAAATTATAGTTTATCGACGAGCGGAAAGTTTCATTCACGAGCAATTCCTCGAGTGAATTATTTTTTGCTATTTAATAATTTAATCCTAATCGTGGTTTATAAAATCCTATTTTGTTCTATAGCAGATATGAAAGAAAAAAAAATACAAACTATAAATAAACACATGGCCGTATTATGGTTAAAACTATAAGTTTAAATCTGTAAAAAAACTGATAAAAGTACATCTTTTTTTGGTGATTAATATAAAATTATGCATAAGAGTGGCAGGTTTCGTTGCGATTTTGATCACTATTTACAGATTTAAAACTTACAGTTTTGACCATAATACGGCCAACAATCACAGTATTTACGTATGTGAGTTATTATGGATTTTGTTTGTAAATAAATAAGAATTAAAGTATTTTTTCTACGACCACCATGAAAAGTTGATATTTATGCTCTCTTTTGTCATCGTAAAGTTAATGATTACTAAGGAACGAGCAAAACAACACTTTACGACTTTACGCCGTCTTCCATAGCAACGCGCGGTAAAGTACTTAATTTGCTCGCTTAGATAAATACATATTGTTGCTGAAATTTTAATTTATTAAAACATTACTTACGAAACCTAAAATATACGTTAGGTTCTGTTTTACACTAAAAATGTGCTACAAACAATACGAAGTTAGCTACGCTACCAACTTATTTATTTAATTAAGTTACAACTTTATTCTGTTGGTGAATGTACATTTAATTACAACTATAAATATATTTCATAATTAACAAACTTAGTGGATTTAATCATTGACCGACAATGTTAAAATTGAATGTGTAGTTTTGACAGTTTTGTATATTTATTCGAGAACTTGAAACAGCTGACTAGGATAAATTAGATTCTGTGACTGTGACATTCTCACTAGTGTGGCAGTGGAAGAAGTTTGATTCTCCTTGTTTGTTAAAATTTTATGCGCTGTCAGCTCCGGAAATAGCTAGTAATGTAGCAGAGGATCTGCGGAAACAATGGCCTGTAAACGATTTCGAATCAGGTAAATTCAGATATTATGCAATGTTAAATGAAATTTTTCCTATAGTGTTCATTCCAACAACTTGTGCGGTACATTTGCCATGCTTATAATTTATGAATAATCACCGAGATGATATGTTAGAGGGTCGAAGAGCAACATATCTTCTGTACATTGACAAAAGATTATGATCATCAACAATAAATGTTCGCTGCACATTAGTTTTTGAGTCTGGAATCTTCACAATTAAAATGGACCCATTGAATTTGCTGATATCAATATCGTTCTTAACTGCTAGTGTTGATTTTAGCATGGAAAAAATGGAACAAAGAGAAGACGATTTCATTACATTAGATTTTTCCAAAAAGTAAGCTAGTAAAACATTTTCACTGTAGTTCTTGATTTTTTTAACTTACACCATTCAATGAAGAGGTTATAATTCTTTTCGTATAATGCTCTTGATTTTGCAGGTAATAAACTCAAGAAAGCATTTTGCGCCGTTTCGAATATATCTGGAGTACTGCAAGAAAAATCACTATCTTCACTATTTTCGTAGATTTTTGAGCACATTTTTCATGTATGTGTGAAAACTTTTCATAAAACAATGATTGTTGGCATTGGTTGGCATCAGAATTATTTATTTACTCATATCGTCATGGTTACAGCAACACAAAACAGGAAATTGGTTGAGATTGAATTGAACTTACTAAATAGGTATTATTATTTTTTTACTTCGTTAGTAAAGTCGTAGAAAAAATTATGTGTGCATCTCTAGCGTAAAGTATCTTTATTGCTCTAGCTCGATTTACGAGCACGAGCAATAAAGATTCACTTTACGCTCTTGATACACAAATAACTATTATCTCCCCTTGCTGTTAAAATGCTACTTGATCTACTATTTCAAGTAGATAAAAGCACACTTTAACATCAGCTATAAACAATATTTTTTTAGAATGGCTTGGTATACTTTTTTATTATTTTAAAATATCGTGTGAAATATGGAAATTTATACTGATTTATACAAACACATTCCGTCCCTTTTTGTCGTGGGAAAATAAACTAAGTTACGTGACAGATAAGATAAATATTTTAGTTCAAATAACTCACGCAATATGTACAGGAAGTCTCATTATCGATGTTTTTTTAAGGTAATATTAATGATAGAGCAAAACCGTTTGCACATTCCAGGGTCAACTTTTCCAGAAATGTTTAATAGTCACCACAGGAAGTTTCGATCTCTCATATTTAATTTTTTGTGATAGAGAAAAAATGTTTTCATAAAAATTTTACCGGTTTTCAAATAGAATAAAATGGCGTAATGAGATTTTTTGAAAACTTAATAATTCTCGAGATATAACATGAACTTATGATTTTTTAAATGGAAACCTATGTTGAAAATAGTCTTGTCTTTTTGATTATTTTATAAGCTTTTCAATGATATATAACATTCTTTTGTCTTAAACATTAATAAAAAACGAATTATTAATTTGTTGGGGTGAAAATATTGGAAATTATTAAGAAACAAATGAAAAAAAAATATATTTCAAATCATTATTTGTTTATTTTGATTCAATATCTATTAATTTTGTTCTCAAAATTATTCTTAACCAATTATTTTCGGGTTAGTTAAATTACTATTTATCGACGTTACAGTTGGCTTTGACACGATCCGAACAAAATGGTTTAGTATGCTTTTGAAGTAAATAAATTGAAAAAATCTGATGTGGCCAGCACATAACCTCTCGCCAGGTATTTTTTCTGGTTGTACGTATAAAACAAAAAATATTTTTAAATACAAATACATATATTTATGTCTCACTACAAAATAATTCTCACATATATTTGCAAAATCTATGGGATATTTTAATATAAATTATGTACAAATATTTTTGACAGTGACATTTATGTGTCAATTACAAACATTTGAATTTCTTGCCTTGAAGTAGTTTGATCTGAGATTTTTTACATCAAATTATTTTATATGCATTTCTTTAACTCTAAATCTATAGAAGATATATTATAATGAATTTATATTTATCGAATAAAGAATTTAACGTTCTTTAAAATAAGTAGTTACATAAATTTTCGATAAATAATATTTAGATGATTTTTTTCGTGTAACTACCACTTTCGGTTGTCCAATTGTTGCCAAAACTTAATCAACTCGTCCCACTATTATTAGATTGAGGAATCCGTAGTTAAAAATGTCTTAAGTCTTATAGTATTTAAGAAATCGTGGATCCAACATCCACACACACACACGGACATCATCGTAAAATGTTATAATCGGATTCTAGGGACCTTAAAACGTGCTTATTCACTAAAATCTGGATATGCGATTTTTAGCATGAATTCAATACCTCTTTTAGCGAGAGGTAAAAATGAGTAAAACTGAAACAAATACTATTAGAAATATGCAAATTATGGTCTGGAATAGATATTTTCATTTGTTTCTCAATAATTTCCATTTTCACGCCAATAAATTAATAATTCGTCTTTTATTAATGTTTAAAACAAAAGAATGAAGACTTGTTATATATCATTGAAAAGCTTGTAAAATAAGCAAAAATACGAGACTATTTTTAACATAGGTTCCCATTTAAAAAATCATAAGTTTGTGTTATATGTGGAGAATTTTTAAGTATTCAAAAAATCTAATTACGTCATTTTATTCTATTTAAAAACGGTAAATTTATTATAAAAAATCATCAACTATCATAATAAAGAAGATATGATATATTTTTAAAATGAGCGAAAAACGAGTTTTTGCCTGTAGCTCAGAAACAAAAGAAGATCGAAAATTCCTGTGGTGGCTATTAAACTTTTCTCGAAAAGTTGACCCTGCAATGTGCAAACGGTTTCGCTCTATCATTAATATTACCCGAGATACCTTAAAAAAATATTGAAAATGAGACAGCCTGTACATTTAGCATTAGATCATTTTGCAGATTGATATACTACGTATATGGGGTTTTATTTTAGTTTTTAATTAGTTAAAATATATATCGTGTTAATAATTAACAAATAAACTGAGAAAAATGATGTTTGAAAGTAAAGGGTATCATATGTATAATCACTTTAAATATCGCGGAACGAACGAAGCTTTTGGAAGTAACGTATTATACGTTTAAAATATACAAATATACAATGTTTTAAGGAAATCCAAATAAATCAAACAATTAGGGATCGACCGATACCGGTATATCGGCCATATCGGTCTTCTTGGCCGATATCGGTATCGGCCGATATGTAAACCACGATATCGGCCTATATCGGTATCGGCCTAAAAATATATATATTGCTTAATATTTCAGTTGCTAAGGATTTTTTAAAGGAAATTAAAACAGAAATACTAAATAAAAAACAAATCAAGTTTATTCTTATTCAAAATTTAGCAAAAAAGTCATTAAAAATGTAGAAGTAAAGTTACACACTTAGTTAAACGAATTAATATTTATAGTTAAGTTTTGGCAAGTTGTAATGTAACAAAATTAAGCTTTCTGCTTTTTCCGGAGTTAGACGATTTCTTGTGCTTTCATAAACATTTCCAGCTGAAGAAAATAGCTGTTCACTAGCAACACTACTTGGCGGTGGTGCTAAATATATTATTGCAACTTTGTACATCAATGGAAAATAGTATATTGTGTTATTAGGAGTAAAAGTGATACTTTGTGTGGCGAGCATGGAAGTTTGCACGACGAGCGAAGCGAGTCGGACAATTGCATGCAAGGCACACAAAGACACTTTTATTCCGAATGACACATTAAATTTTTTTTTTCGCACTAATTTTCTTTTTATTTGCTAATTCTATGTAGTTTCTATGGACATTTATTTATTTTATTTCTACGCCGCCGGCGTAGAAATTAGCTATTTCTACTCCGGCGGCGTAGAAATTTTTTTCTTCAAAAACATTAGATTCGTTGTAATTTTTTCACGGGTGCGGTAGGGGACATCTGCAATGCGTGCGACAAAATGCCTCACGCGTTTTCTTGACACGCCCTTATAAAAAAAAAATTTACTGCACCGCCATTTAACATAATTTGAGTATATAACCAACCACTACTGCTATTCCAGTGCACGATTCTATATATGATATTCGTGCTGCTACTTAATTTCCTAAATCATGCCAGCCGTTGGATGCAATTGAACCTCGGATCTCTGGTGCATGCAGTTTGGTCTATCTACTTATCTTGTCAATGCAGCGTCGAAATATCTGGATTTCACGCATTAAAGTTGAACCACCCACATCGCACACACAAGTGTAAACTATATACACGTCTGTACACTCCAGAAGAAAATACCAACGCTATTGATGTTGAAAGTAACAAACAAAAAAATTAAGAAAAATTAACAACCCAGTTGTAACTAACTTCAATCTAAACCGAAACAGTTTGGATGGGCATGTTGCGTGGGCAGTTTGGGTGGGCATGTTGCGTGGGCTGTTTGGGTGGGCATGTTGTGTGGGCAGTTTGGGTGGGCATGTTGCGTGGGCAGTTTGGGTGGGCATGTTGCGTGGGCAGTTTGAGTGGGCATGTTGCGTGGGCAGTTTGGGTGGGCAAGTTGCGTGGGCAGTTTGGGTGGGCATGTTGCGTGGGCTGTTTGGGTGGGCATGTTGTGTGGGCAGTTTGGGTGGGCATGTTGCGTGGGCAGTTTGGGTGGGCATGTTGCGTGGGCAGTTTGGGTGGGCATGTTGCGTGGGCAGTTTGGGTGGGCATGTTGCGTGGGCAATTTGGGTGGGCAAGTTGCGTGGGCAAGTTGCGTGGGCAGTTTGGGTGGGCATGTCATAAACCACTATCGGCGGAGCCCTAGGGAAAACTCGGCGAAGCCGAGGTTACGCTAGTAAACATCTATTGACTTAGAATTTTTTAGATTTTTGATTATATTTATCACTTCCTCAACAGTTACAGGTGTTAAGAAAAATGAATTAGTTTGCTCATTGCTTTTCACTGAAGACTTTGGGAATTCAGTATCTTTAGGCAGGGTTTCAGATATTTATTTGCAACAGTAACAAAATGTTCATTAAGTTGTTCAGGAGATAGATCAGTGCGTATATTGTTATTTTTACTGTTTTTTTTTCTAAATTAACAATTTTCCAACAATTTTTGGAAAGGTTATTGTCATTTTGTGATTTATATATGAAGTCTTGATAGGTATTATGTTTTTCTATCAAAATTTCATTATGATAAATTTTTCGGATTATTTTAAGCGCATTATAATGTGCAGGGTTTTTAGTAACGTTAAAAATATCTTTAACACTTTGTACTAAGTCTCTTAGTCTTTTCAGCTTGTCATTGAACCAGCAAAATTTGGTATTCATTTTTCCAGAGAAAATTTTTTAAATAGAAAATAAAGACAGATAAGACTGCTGGGTTTATCTACCAAAAAAGATGATAAATAATTACAATCCAAATCATTATTTTCAAATATGCTCCAATCTACAGATTCTAGAGCAGTCAATAAATTTTGGAAACCATTAGCATTAAAGTTTCTTACCAAGATGTAGCTGTCACATCAGTGCTATTGTTTGTGTGTTGAATTTTAATTACTTGTGCGCGATGATCCGATATTCCATGTTCAACGACGTCTGTCTTGAATATCGGCTGGTCTAAATTTATAAATATATTATCAAGACATGCATTGAATCTGGTTGGTTTATTTATTGTTCTGTACATATTATATGTTTTCATTAAGTACTCAAGATCTCTGACTTGTGGAGTGTCTACAAGAAAATTTATGTTAAAATCTCCTAACAGAGCAATGTTATTATACTTAGGAGTTAAAAAGTTCAATAATGATTCAAGTTTTTGCATAAACAAATTACAATCACCATTAGCACCCGATCTATAAACCGTGATAACTGCTAAATTTAATTCTTTAATCACAATACCGCAAAATTCTGCATGAAATTCGCTACTGTATTTATTTGTCAAGTACATCTACTTTTAAAGTGTTTTTCTCGTTTATAAAAATTGATACACCTCCATGAATTGCTTTAGTGCGACAAAAAAAGCTTAATAATCTAAAACCAGAAATTTTAATCATTTTCATAACGGATTCATGACACCAGTGTTCAGATAAACATAAAATGTCGTATTTATTCTGTTCTGCTACAATTTGAAGTTCATTCATTTTATTTGTTACACATTGTACATTAAGATGGAATATACTTACCATATTAATTTTATTTATATTACATTTAGCATTTTCACTTTGATCTATGCCTGTATAGTTTTTAATTTTATCTTTTGACGCCTGTTCTGTATTCACACTCACAGCTTTTGTGTTTTCTTCTTTGTCAAGTAGAAAAAACGATTGAAGCCGATCCCTACTGGCCAGATGTCTGGGTCCATTACTGTTTTAAAATTATTAGCGTAGACCATCACCTTAAATGAAGAATAGTGGTCGGGAAATTTTGGCTTCAGTTTTTCAGCCTTGACTTCCGGAAACTTATCTTTTAAATAGTTAATTACATCATCTTCCGTTGTATTGGGATGAAGTCTGTATATATGTATATAAGTGGTGCGTTCGGCTTGTTAACTCTAATGGACTTGGAGTGGAGTACGGAGCGTTGTCATGTGACCTTAAATCTTTCGGAGCATATAGTAAGCGTTCGGCTAGCATAAGGAGTGTGGTAAATTAACTGTCAGCTGTCATTTTAAATTTACAAAAAAAGAATTGTAGGTACTGCATTTAAATAATAAAATATTTAATAATTACCTATTTAATTATTTTATAATCCAGATAACATATGAATTATATATAAAAATTAAAAATATTAATAAATCACTCTTCCCTATTTTCTCAGCATGAATACAGAGTACCTATTTTTTTAAAAAAAATACTTACAACCACAATACCGGAAAGAAAAATAGCTAAACAAACGAAGCTCTAAGATACATCACGATTAGCACAGAACCCTGTAAAAATTAAAACTCAAACTTTCTCTTAGCCGTCAAAAAATAACCTAATACGCATGTGCACTCCTTGAGTCCCATGCAGAGGTAGAGTAAATGGAGTTAACTCTTTTAACTCCATTCCGTTTACCCGAACGATCAAGGAGTGAGATCTATTTACTCCATCGTACATACCCGAACGGTAATAGGAACACTTGGAGTCAAAAGAGTGAAAAGCGTTAGCGAGCCGAACGCACCAAAGAAAACTTTGGTACGGATTGTAAAAATGAATTTTGATTTTGATTGTTTTCTTTATTGCCAAAGAGAGACTTATTTTTCCGTTGCTGTTTTGAATGTTTACCTTCTTCCAAATTACCTTTTTTGGCAGCATTTATAGATTCAGATGAATTCAAATTATCCTTAATTTCATTAGTAGGATCATTACTTTCACTATTCTTGTTAATGATACTATTTTGATTATCACTATTATCTTTAAACTGTATTAGGTTATCGTTATTTTGTGGTTTGTTTTTACCGATTGTGTTGCTATTTGTTTGTATTGGCCTTGTCCCTCCCGGTAGACAAGAATTAACCGATTTAGTTTCTTTATTATTGTTTTTCGTTTCTTTTTTCTTTTTATGAGAAGATGGCGTTGAATGGTTTGTTTTATTATTAAAATTTATTAAAACTTCATTTAATATGTCTATCTTCTCTTTTAAAAATTTTATTGTTTGTTTTTGATTTATAATTAATTCATCTTTCTGTATTATTATTACTTTTAAGTAATGAACATCAATAGGAATTATATTTTCACATGCACCTGTAAGTACCTTCTCCGTGTCCTCATCACCTTCACCCACATTGTCTTTATCATTTGTACCTACAACAATTTGTCGTACTGTCATTTTGAGTATTGGTAGTTTCATTGTATTTACGCAGGTCGTATGTGACGTGATGTTACATTTTACACACCTTAGACCACTATTGGCTTGTTTATGACATCTTTTACAGAGGTTTTTTCTGTTTTATTTTCTTTGCCAAAGAAAATTATATATATATATATATATATATATATATATATATATATATATATATATATATATATATATATATATATATATATATATATATATATAATTTAATAAGACGCAAAATCTGGCAGACTCGTTATCGTCACTGATAATAAAATTATTAAAGGAAATAAAAATGACAAGGTAAACATATACAATATTGACAAGGTAAACAAATACAAAAAAGCATTTTATTACAACTAGTATAAATAGATGAAGAAGCAAGTAAATATTTTTACTCATCATTTTATAGTCGGTTCAACACCATGCTGATATTGATTTTTTTGTTGATCTTGAGTGCAACCGCCAAATGGAGTCCAAAATGTACGCCTTGCAACTGTTTGGTGACTTCAGTATATGGATTTACGAATTTGAAAACCGCACAATGTCTTTGGATAAATAATATGACATCAGTGCCATCAGATTTTCCTACAGATATACAGTATATTGATATTAATGGTAAGTCATTTTAAATAATATCATCCCCGACGTCTTACCGCCCGCCACCTAATAATAAAGGGGGTATTCTTTTTTGTTTTACTATTTTACATCCCATTACCATAGCTATAATAAAGAGTATTATACATACATACATATATATATATATATATATATATATATATATATATATATATATATATATATATATATATATATATATATATATATATATATACAGGGTGTTTCCTTTAAAACAACCAGCGCTTTTTTGGGCGAACTAACAACTTTAGAGAAAAATGTTTTATACCAAAAATGATCAAGAATAAGGGTATAATGTATTTATAGTAACAAAATGAATATTTAACCAGTGGTTCTCAAACGGTAGAACAAAATTATTATTTTTTAAATGGCACCCTATATAATTTTCTAGCCCTTTAAATAGAATATTATTTTCTGATTTCACCGATATAAATATAGCATAGGATTGTATAACAATTATTTTGAGAAAAATGGTATTAAAAACTAGAAATAATGTAATAAAAAATAAGTTTAATACTAGCGTAACTAGGCAACAGACGTATACCTGTGTATTGCATAGCCTATTGTAATAATATAACATTAATTTTAATACCATTTTTCTCGAAATAATTGTTATACAACCCTATACCATATTTATAGCGTTGAAATCAGAAAAAAATCTCTATCTAATGGGCTAAAAAATTCTATAGGGTACCATTTAAAAAAATATAATTTTGTTCTGCCATTTGAGAACCACTGGTCGAATTTTCGGTTTGTTATTATTAATAAATTAGCCCCTTATTCTTGATCATTTCTTGTATATAACGTTTTTTTCTAAAGTCATTAGTTCGCTCAAAAAAGCGCTGGTTGTTTTAAAGGAAACACCCTGTATATATATTCATGTATTGCTTTAAGTATGTGACTAAAACTATAAAATTAATCAGTGAGTGAGCACTTTCGAATCATTACGAATAGTTTCACAGCTTTCACAGATTTATGTTAGCTTAAAATTAATTTGACAGTTTTAAGTCCCCAGTAATAGTTTGGCAGTTTGTACGGCATCAGATAATAATTTGGCGCATTGATATCAACAGTTTTTAAGTCAGTTAGAAATAATTTTTAACACTCCCAGTAATTTCTTTGACATCTTTGGTAGTTTTTAAATCACCAGCAGTTAATTTGTCAGTTTTTAAGTCCCTTAATAGTTAGTTTGAAACACTTGGCAGTTTTTAATTCCCCATAAATTAATTTGACTGTTTTATGTCTCCCAGAAATTATATTGTGGCCAGTAGAATGCCTTCCATCATTTCTATATATTTTATATAAATTCCATACAGAAAATTTATTGCAAAAGATTCTTTATTTTCAATACATTACCTTCCATCATCATCAGTTTTATTATCGTCAAATAAACTCACTCTCAGCGACTAGATAACTGCAAGCGTTTAGTGACATTTCAAGCTTCTGCTTTCATTTATAAAAATCTTACACTCAAATTGGAGAATTGAATAAACAGTTGTATTACACTGACGGTTAAAATGAATGTTTAACTCGCTAGCGACTTCGCCCCTCGCGTGCTTAAACTTACCACTCATTAAACATCCATTTGAACCGCTTGTATAATAAATAACTATTAATACTTATATCATTAAATATAAAAAATCTGATATGGCCAACACATGACCTCCCGTCAATTCCATGTATGAAACAGTAATGAGCTTTGAGTAAAGTATCACTTCCAGTTGATCGTTTGTAAACAAAATCTAATTTGTTGTTCCAATAAATAGAAAAGTCTGTAATACCAAATTTTAGATTATATTTTATTATGTTTTTCCTCGAAAATCTGTAAAGAGGTCCAAACTAAATACCACTTCCGCTTTATCATATAGGTATAGTCAAAATTTAATGTTGTTTCAAATTATACACGAGTTTTAAATATCAAATTTGAGAAGTTTTGATCATGTTTTAATATATTTATCCAAGAATATCTGTTTATAAAATTTATATTTTATTAAATAGTTATTTGTATATCAAGGCTACGAAATCACTCTTTAGCGTACCGAGAGAAAAATTGTCGCCGAGGCCGCTTGCGGCCGAGGCAAGACAATCTCGAGGGCGCTAAAGGATTTCGCGGACAAGGTGTACACAATATTTTTTGTGCAACCGTAAAAAATATGTAATTACAAATTTTATTAATTTTAAACAGTTTCATTGTGAATAGAAAGTTAGCTTTCAAGGTGGCTATGGGATTAACATTTGATAAACAAAACCAAACAATTCTCAAGTGTCAAAGTGATTGTTTACCTAATTTCGCAGCCGCTACCATAACAACGGTCACGAAATTTAATTTCGCGGCTTGTATTGCGGCTGCGAAATGCTTATTTCGCGTCGGGTTGCACAAAAAATATATTAAAATAGTACTTCTTTATCAATTTTAGCCAAAATCTAATATGTTGCTTCCTGTTGCATGAAAGTCTTAAATACTAAATTTGACAAGTTTTGGAGTATATCCTATTATATTTTACACGAAAATCTATTCAGAGCAGGGACCCGAACCATAACGAAACCGTAACCGAAAACCGAAACCAATATTTTATTTCTTCAAATATGGAAACCGAAAACCGATACGAAAAATAAATTCGTTCTGTAACCGAAAACATAACCGAACCGAAATAATATCGGTACTAAAACCGTAAATTTAAAAATAGGTATTTTTTTATTAACCCACATCTTTTTCGTAGAAATACTGTGCATGCCTTCGAATTCATAAAAAAGAAGTTTCTTATTTAAAAAAAATAAGGCATTTTACTCCATTTTTCAATTATTTTTTGCAATTATAATAAAAAATATTACTCATTTGTTGACATTTTTCAATCAATCACGCATTTAGTTTACGTATTACTATTGTATTAGAATTAAAATATTAATATAATATAATTTACGAGACGTATTTATTTTTTTTTTGCAAAAATAAACTTAAGAACTTTAATGTAAAAACTTTAACTCATAGTTACTTTTTGACCGCGAATTTTATTTTTAAATCACACCTTAAAGTAAAAGTACCTACCTACCTTTATATTTTTACTTAAAATAATTACTTACAGATTCGTTTCGAATTTTGATTTCCGAACAAGCCGAATATATATATATATATATATATATATATATATATATATATATATATATATATATATATATATATATATTAGTACTAGTTGTTAGTGAAACGTGGAATTAAAATGTTATTACATTACGAAATAGGTACTAAATATATTTCATGTTGCAAAAAATTAAAACAGCTAATTTCTCATTTAAACCGAAACCGAAAAGAACCGAAACCGTAAAGAAAAAGAAACTTATTTTTTTTAACCGAAACGAAAACCGATATAATATTTTCAAAAAAAACCATAACCGATAACCGAAACCGAATTTATATAAAAGTAAAAACCGTTAACCGTAACCGAACCCCATAATTTTTCGGTTCGAGTCCCTGATTCAGAGCTTCAATTAAAGTGTCACTTCTGGTTTATTAATTTAGTCAAAATTTAATTTGTTGTTCCCCTTGATATAGAAGTTTTAAATACTAAAATTGAAAAGTTTTGGATTATATTTTAATATAGTTTTTCATTAAAAACTATTATGGGCTTCAAGTAATCAGTTACTTCCGGTTATCCAATTTTACCCAAAATCTAATGAACTCTTTATATGAACGCAGAAAGCTTAAATACGGAAAATAGAAATATTTGGAAGTTTGTTATAAGAGTTATCGTAGACGAAAAAATCGTCACACACACACACACACACACACACACACACACACACACACACACACACACACACACACACACACACGTACACACACACACACACACATCATCGTAAAAATAGTAAAAACGTGTTGTGGGGACCCTAATTCGTGCTTACTTACTGAAAACTCACCATCAAATTTTTGACACGGTTACATTACCTCCCTTATTTACGGTATGACGGGAGGTAAAAATTATATTTAATAGCATTTTTTTAAGAAAAACTGTTAAAATCTTCAAATGAGGGTTGACCAATTATAACTAAAATCTAATCACGTCTGCTTATAGATACAAGGAAAAGGAATACGAAAAATCATAATTTTTGGAATAGTAGTATCTAACCAAATCAAACCATAACCTAACCTAGAGTGACCTCCGCTTGACCACGCCCACGTATACGGTTTTTGAATGATTTGGGCGAAGCGCTTTCTGCCGATGCGCGATTGTGTTTTTTGAATATTCGGGATTTGAATGATTCTGTCTATGCATATTGTAGTTTGGAATATTCGAGCGTTGAAGACATTCCCAACAAAATGCATTGTATTGTTATACATTTTACAACAAACGACATACAATATAACCAAACAATTACATTATGTGCGAAATTTATTTCAATACAAAATAATAAAAATACAAACACCACATTTTTACTTGTGGGGTTTGAATCTCGATTTGAATAATTAAATTTTAACAAAATCTAACTTGCTACCCACAAAACTACAACGCTAAACAGAAAATTAAATACCTTCGTCACAAGACCTATGCATATCATTTCAATTTAATTTTTTTACCATCTGTCACCTATTAGATATGGAAGGTATTGTCTGTGATCAAAAGATTTGTTGATGAGTTTTTAAACAATCACATTTTAGGGTTTATAACAGATCGCACTTGAGAACTGACTGCATTCAAAATATATTTCCCCATTTAAATCAAAGCTTTTTCTTATTTTTAAATTTCTAAGTAATTTTATAGTTATTATGAAACCTACCGTTAGTTTTTGTCTACGTTAAAAATTATTTATAATAAAAAAAATTCTGTGGCTATTACATAAACATGTTAAAATTATTTAAATTACTGCTTTTCTATGCGCTTACATGCACTACATTTATTTAAATGTTGTGTTCACATTGGGTAAAAAGTTATTTACCTATCTTATCTGATTTTCTGGCCTTGACTGCCAGGGGCGCGCCGTACCATTGTGTCGCCCGTGTGCCAATGCTCATCTTGATCCCCCCCACCACAAAAATTCAACAGTTACAAAAAAATAAGCATCGCCGTTCGAAAGAACATAAAAAAGTGGCCTAAAAAGGTGCAAACTAAAATCTAGTATTATTTCATATTTGGAAAGTATATATTCACAAAAAACTGCAAAATTTACATTTTTGCCTATATCTAGTGACCTACGGATTTTTTCTCAAATAACGACACCACTAAAGTGGTCTTCTAATGGGGCAACAATTATGTGAACACGTTAACTTGAACAGCCTGTGTACTTTTTCAAAGTTACCATATGTTTTAAATAAACCAATATAATTGTTTTTACCCTAAAATTAATAATTCTTGCATTTTCTACTTGAAACTCTCTTTCAATGGTATAATTTTGCGAGTATGGAAATTATAAATTGGACCCCATTACTTGAAATCTAATAGTGATAAAAAATCTGAGCATTGTCGTTTGAAGGAAAATAAAAAAGGGTCCTTAAAGACGTGCAAACTAAAATTCCATATAATTTCATATTTGGAAGTTATTTGTGAGTATAAAAAGAAGTGGCTAGAGTAGGTACAGAACGCGGGACCGTGTTCAAAAAATTAAGATCTCAAATTGACATGGTTTTCGCAATTTCTCTAAAAATATCCCAACATTACCCAACCTAACGCCCAAACTCAGGCTTGGAAAACGCGGGCCAAGTATGTGTTAGGTAAGGTTATTGTTGTTCTTTTTAGAGTAATATAAATGCAACATTAGTAAGCTATTGAACAACGGTCCCGCATTCGTATCGGGATTTGAAGTTTTAACAACGGTCCCGAATGTTAAGACACTTCTCTTCGACGTTTCTAGTACTAACCGAGGTACTAAATCACGCCATTTGGAGATTTGTACAGTAACCATTTGTATATGCATTTTTCGGGTAAAACAAAAACATCTTTAAAATAGTCTACTAATGGGGCAACTTTGCCCTAATTTAATCGACTTCTTATTTCTTATAGTTTACGAGATCCCAATGTGTGCCTCGAAAAATGGGAATATTAAATTAAAAAACTTAAGTCTTATTACAATTTGCTCGCCGTGTCGCCCCTGACGAAGTGTCGCCCGTGTGCGACGCACACATCGCACCCTGTGACGGCGCGCCCCTGGTTGTGTTCACATTGGGTAAATAGTATATTATGTTATTAGGAGTAGAAAACGGTCTTTTTGTGTTGAACCCAGCTATTGCGGCCGAGGCGCTAGCCGAGGCTAGGCAAGCTGGGTAAAACACAAAAAGGGCGTTCTACTCCGAATGACATATACTATTTTTTCTTCAAGTGTTTCAAAGATTTTTTTGACATTTTTTTTGGAAATTTTTAATTGTAGTGTTTGCAATTTCAACCAAAGCTGGCTGTATACACTATAAAACAAAAACGATACAACTGTCAAATAACAATTTTCAATATAATGTGTTGCTGTGACGACTGCCGCCGCCAGCGGTGAACTAAGACACTAACATTTTTTTACTAGTACAACAATAACAACATTTTTGTACTAGTAAAACAATGAATATCTTCTATAGTGTGTATACAGTAGCATAATATGAATATTGTAATACGCTTGAAGAAAAAAGTTATTTACCTATCTTATCTGATTTTCTGGCCTTAAGGGTGCGTTGAAAAAACAGCGCCATGAGGCGATGCTGGGTTAATTAGGAACTATTTCTTAAATACAAAAGTATTTCACAGATGGCTCTGTCTCTGCAGGTTTAGATCCTAGTTAATATGAAATTTAAACTTTGGAACGCGGGCATGTCTAGCGCAAAATATTTGAGGGATAAGATAGAAGGGTGCACCAAATTATTCTTATACGATTTGTTTCGACATTTGTATGCTGCTCGAATTCCCAGTTTCATTGTTATTAACAATTTGTTGTTACCATTATTATTATTATTTTCGTTATTGGTTTTCTTAACTTGTTTCGTTAAGTGTTGCTGATATTTATATATTTGTTAATTTTTATCGTTATTGTTATTATTGGGTTTGTTTTAATATAAATCTTTTTCGCCCATTTAAAAAATGGGCAAACCAAAACCACGTATACGTAAGAGAAATAAGGCGTCTCGTAGTAAAAAATTACGCTACAAGTGTAATAGTACAAATAGTGTAATTCAAAATGATAGTATTAGTGACAATAATACTATACAAAATGCAAGTGATGCAAATACACCAGGATGTGATATGGATCTTTCATTTATTTCTGACGTCGAATATGAAAGGTAAAATATAATATCATCTCGTTATAATAATTACAAATTATTATAATCCTCTCGTATGTAGCAGCATTACAATATAATAAAGGACGTAAATGGCAGCATAATGCATGGAAACAAAGTACCAAAAAATCTCCTGGCAAAATTTTAAAACGCTTAATTGAGCATAGTAAAAAGAAAAATATCAGACCAGTCAGAAAAAAATTATTTTCAAAAGAAAAACAAAAATTACATAAATCCGATAAATTGGAATATGGTATTCAGGCTATAGATGTTATTACCAAAACATAATATCAATCAGAGTATAAAAGAAAACTCGATGATCTAAAAGTAAATATGTAGTTATTAAAATAATTTTTACAAATTTTAATGTTGTTTTTATTAATGTAGATTATTAATGAAGAGAGATTATCAATTGCCCAACGAACAGTTGGACAGTTTGATAATCCTGAACACTTATATTACAAACAAAATAGATTAACAGCATCTAATTTTGGTGTAATAATAAAACGAAAAGAATATACACCATGTAATTCATTGGTGAAACAAATTTTGAATGTTCACCACGGTGAAGGTACCGAAGCCATGAAATTTGGCAAAAGGCATGAGGTAACAGCAATTCGTATATTTGAAGAACAATTTGGTAACATTCAAGTTAAAAAATCTGGGTTGTTTATTAATGAACATTTATGTTATCTCGGTGCTTCTCCTGACGGTACAATTTTCAATATAATTTAATAAAAAAATAATTTGATGTACCATTACTGTACACAGGTATAATGAAGTATCATAACTATTTTTATCAGGTATTTATGTAAGATATAAAAAATATGTGTTTTGTAATAATAATGACAGGTGCAAGGGCAATTAAATATTTGCCAAATGTTAGTGTTTTTTTGTTGTCTATACAAGCGAAGATAAATATATGCATGTGGAAGAAATAGAGAGAGATGAAAATATTTGGAATAATTTGATAGTCCCGAAGTTGAAGAAATTTTATTTAGAATGCGTACTACCAGAAATTGTAAATGGTAATCGACTGAGAGGATAAAGGTGCGAGGACTCTGAGGACATAAAAAAAGCTATTGAAGCCAGGAAGAAAAATACAAAATAAATGTGTCATGTATCATAAATAAAATGTTTAAAATGTTCAATAGTACGTACAAAATAGTATATTGTTCAACAAGTGCGTGAAATTGACTTTTGCCCAAGAATGATGCAGCCACAAGAGTGCAAAAAACTGTTTCCCGCACTTGTTGCATAATATACAGTACACCACAAGAGTCAATTTTGTGCCATATAAAATTCGAAATATTTGGCGTTGGTTGGGATCGAACCCGGTTCCCCAGATTAGCGACCAGATACTCAGGCACGCAGCCACGACAACCCTAATATTAATAAACAATATATTAAATACTTTGTATTTTATGTTTTTAGTTTTTTATTTGTTTATATTAAATAGTAGGGTTAATTTTCTATGGAGATACCCTTATTTTTAATAAATATTTATTGTAATACTCGTATGAGTCTATTATTATTAAAAAAAAAATTATAAGTGAAAGATAAACGCAATAGTGCGAAAAATAAAAGCATTCCGACATTCAAAATGTCATTCATTTGTTGTCATTTGAAAATAGTTATATACCTAGGCCCGGAAATAAGTAATGTTTGACGTACGAAGAATGAAATCAACAACCCAAGCGTAGCCAGACGATATTCTGGGAACAGTAAACACATTTCGAAAGGGGGTATAAAGGCACCCTGGTACGCTGGGCAGACGGGGAGGGGGTGTTAGGTTGAGAGATAATTACCTCTAATAAACCCCAGGCTTTTTTCCGTAACATTATTATTATATTATAACAATTAATGTAAATAATAATAAGTAGATACCTAGTAGGTTTATTGGTTTTCAAAATCTAAAGAAGGAAGAATCGATTTAGTACTATAAATATGTGAAAAATTAAGACATTACTAAAGCTGGCCGTTACTACTCGCTACATGAAATACACTAAATACTATACAAAATCGCGTACAACAATGTATACTTTTTTCACAATTGCATACAATAGTAGGTATATTAAAGAATAAGTTTTATAAAATAGGTACCCTGGCGAGTTTTCTAAATAAGTGCAAAAATAGAAAATTCGAAAAAGTGTCGATTAAATTCAACTAATTTTTGTCAAATGCAAAAAACACAATTATGTTACAAAATTTATAATATTTACCAACAAAGTCGCTTTTTCATTATATGAGTAATTGCGCGCGCTATTTTTCATATTCTGTATTACCGGCCACTCGAGTGTGCTGCCATCCTACGGGAAAACCGTACACTACGCACAGTGACAAAACTGTAAAATATTCAATATATTGCTATTTCTCACCTCGAAAGAAATACATCATTTTAGAAAAATTTAGAGCAATACTTGCAAAAAAATTAATTTATATAGTTAGTCTATAATAATAGCTATCACCTAAATGTATTTTTGTTATAAGGAGAAGGTAAATTAAAGAAATATTTTTTTTATAGTTTGCAATTAATTTTTAAATTTATTAAAAATAGCTTTAAATAATAGTCCAAAAAAAATTATGAATTTTGATGTATAATACAATATTCTTTGTTCTTTCAACAAGCTTTAAATGATGAATCTATAAATACGCTATTCGAAACGCACCCTTAACTGCTAACACAAAGCAGATCACTTTTACAGCCTTGATATAATCATATCTATTATTATCTTGTATTTTAGTATTATTTTTAAAATTTTTGTTTCAGGAGGATATCTAGGAGGAAATATAAGTTCACTTGCAGGGACTGAATTTATTCCATATAAAAATTTAACGCATATACGGTTAATAGACAACCAGTTGACAGATTTGCCAAACTCGTTATTCTCCAGTACAATGAACATACAAACAATAGATTTTTCATATAACAAAATAAAAAAATTACCAACAAATTTATTTACAAATTTGAAGTATTTGGAACAAGTCAGGATGAATGAGAATCAGATCACTTCCATTGACGATAACTGTTTTGTAAATCTTCCCCTGTTAAATTATATAGACATTAGTCATAATCGTCTCACAAAAATTAACGAAAGGTTCATAGATGATTTGAGCAGTTTAACACAATTGCACTTTCATGACAACCCCGTGCATTGTGATGAAACCGGATGTGAAATGATGAATCTTGTGGTACACCGTAAAATGTATTATATTGATAGTTACATTCCGACGTGTGCGACGCCAGGCAGCGTTAAGAACAAGACTTGGCCCGAAGCGGTGGAGTTTCTATGGGGCAAAGGACTAGAGCGATGCCCCAAAGCACGTCAGCGTCATGGAGATCACATCCGCCTCACAGAAGGTATATTTATTGTTATTAAATATTTTGTAATTAATAGTCACTGTAACACGAGGGGGGTCTTTGAAGCTGACTGGCAATACTGCTGATTACTAAGGATGATGATTCCCAACGATGATACACTTACTGACTGGTGGACGCTTTGATGGCTGGCGTCCACGGCTTGTGAGAAGGAAGAACACACAGACACTTTACACTTTAACTGATGAACACTACGGACATGAACACAACTTGTGATTTAAAAACTAATACTTTTATTTACATGATTATTTTATTATTAATTAATACTAAGCCTAACATACACAACTAAACTGTTACATTCCGTAACCCAGCTGGCGAGCGTCGCCCCAAAACTAAAGGACACTACATGTCCAAACCAAAACACGTCTTTCCGACGCCACGTACTAATTTCGACTCTCCCATGTTTATCCCATGGCTAACTAATACCGACTGCCTTAAAACAAAAACGCTATCTCCAGGATAGGATTATCTTAGGGGGACGGGGTGCATAGGCTAGGGCACGTATACATAATAATTTCCAGACTTAAGATCAACAAATAAATGTCGTGACTATCATAATATGATAAGAATATCTAAACTGAATTTTGACTTAAATAGATAAACAGAGTTAAAATATGAATATTGAAACTATAATTTAGAAGAGTTTATAAAAAGTTATATATCTGTTATTGTGCTTACCCTCGCCTTGTCACATCACCTACGAGGGCAGTTTATGAATTATTGGACCTAACAGAAGGAAACAACTGGCTCGTTTAAATTTATAAGTAGGTATTTTCAACAAAAAAGTTAGCAAAATGTTACACCTTTTAATTCTAAATTGTTAATTGTAACTTAAATGAACACATTTTACAAGGAAATGTAAGTGCCGAATTACATTTATTTGAACTTGCCATGCAAAAACAATAAAAAATGTTTGCTGATTTTTTAGGTTATGTTTGTAAATCCATGCCATTTGATATTATTCAAATCGTTTTCCCAACCGTGTAAACATGACACTATTTTATATATATATTTTTTTGTAGAAAAGTAGGCCATTTAAGTATTGTTTATAACGTAGCAACTGTACGAAAAGCAAATCATTTTTTGGAATAGTTCAAGAACTACAATTGACATTTGGACAAATAGTTTTTTTGGCACTTGCAAAATATAATGCCGTTTGCCTGAATATTTAGTTGCGAATCCGGGTACCCGGGTTCGTTTTCGAACAACGCCAAAACAATTTGATCATAACATAATAACAATGAAAAAATAAATAATTGACAAGGAATAACTTTGTTACGGTAAACAATTATTACCTTAACTGTTTCTACAGCCTACCTGATATGACTTAATCAGGCTAATTATTCATAATTTTCTCTTATTTCTTCGATAAAAATTCACTTCAATCATATTGTTGAATTTTTTAAATTTTATAATGAACAAAAACGAGTTTTAAAAATTTATCGCAATAAGTGAGTTATAAATACTGAAACTTTGTAATTTGACGTAAGGCGACATAATATGTTGTACAAACAAATTAGGGTACCTTTATAACCAGGGTATGGCCACAGTATAAGTAAGCCAATTGGCTTACTTATACTGTGGTATGGCCATGGGCCAAGATCACCGCCATTATCGGTAATTCATTTCCCTATTTATTTGTAATAAATGTGATATATTATAAAAGAATATTAAATTATCACACTGTGAATTTATAAAGGTAATAAAAATTAATTAATTTAAGAGATACACAATTATTATTAAGACATACATTTAGAGGTTATGTAAAATATATGACAGGGGTTGTTATTATCACATCTAATTTAATATCTGTAGTTCTTATTTACATAATAATTGTATATTCTAAACTTACCTTTTAAAAATTTAAATGATTGTGCTTAATATTGGTAATTTATAGTTGTTTTCAATATGTCAGTAATCGTGGTGGGTATCTTAACAAACTACACAAGTAAATAAAATAAAATATATTACTTACACTTTAAATACATATTAAAATGATAATTAAATGTGTTTTTCATTAAAATAAAACAAATAGCTACGAAAATACATAATAATTTGCACAAGAACAACACATATAACACTCTGGCCCGGTAATGGCGGACGAAATGTGAGCCACACCATGGCCATACCCTGGTTATAAAGGTACCCTAAAACAAATTGGTTTTATACGGTACCTATAGTGTTTTTAGTACATTAACTGTATGTGTATTTATTGCAGTACTCCATGTTAAGGACAATTCTAGTGATTCGGATGTCTGCAATTGCTTTACACCATAATACCGGTAGCTTGAGTATCCAACGCCTCTGAAGATTATAAAAAACAAAGAATATCACGTTTATACCAGAGCTGGACAGTAGTTAATACATTTATAAGATAAGAGCAGTACCAATGTAAGTAGAACGCCAAACTTGGTAGGTCATTTAAGTACGTAACGGACTGCCTGAAATACTTTATTTTTAAGCACTTCATCAAATATACTTGTACTTAGTAGTAATTAAAATGGTGTAAGTATCAATAAAAAAGTCCCTTGGGGATACTTTAATAGATATGTAATTACTTTATAAGTAGTTCACCTTTAAAATGAATAAAGATGTTTATTATGAAGATTTTTTAAAGTAATTTTTAGTAGTGATCCTGTACCTATACGATTAGAATAGTATACGTATCCAATTGTTGCAATATGCAGTTAAATACATACGGCTGTATCAAGTGTCACATCGCTTATATTAAACGACATAGCTAACAATGCTATCAAAATTTGTGGCTGTGGTGAAAAACACTTAGTGTCACTTGTTACATTTGTTTCTATTTGTCAAAATATGTAACTACGCTGTTTAATATAAGTTACGTGTTACATGATTTAGCCGGTAATCAGCTAACAACATTTTATACAACTGACCCTTTGTGATTAATGTGTACGAAATTGTTGAAAATATTTTTCTATTTTGCGTCTAAGCTATTACTGCACCCAAAAGAGTCGATAAAGTAGAAATTTTTGTACATTTACTAGGCTCCATCTATTAGATAATAGGCATACTTTGTTCCAAATCACAAACCCAAAAGTAAAAATGTGGTGGGGTGTGGCAATAATTTCAAATTTATTAACGAATGTAAAGATATTTTTCCTACAGTCTATATACAAAGTAGCCATTTGCGCTCTCTTTTGTCAACGCAAAATGTCACTTTGCCGCTCTAGAGCGACAAAGTAGAAAAAACGCTCGCTCCTCAAATTTCTAACTATACAAAGTTGAAAAATGTTACTTGGCTACATTCTTAATGGAAACGTTTAGTCAGGAATTAACGAGACTGTAGTTACACATTACCCACTTAACAAGTCAATCTGACATATAACTGCTCTGTCGGGATGTTACATAACTAAACAACATGCCGCACTGCTATGAAAATAAAATAGGGCATTCATTTACAAAAACGAAAGTACAAATGCTTAGATTAGATTGAAGTAATAGCTCAAGAAGAATGGAAAATACCGATAAGTAAAAATAAATAAAAAATAAATTTTTGTTATGGTGGGGGACCCCATTGTGGCGACCGTAGAAAAAATATTGTGTGTGTTTCGAGCGCAAATGGACATTGTCGATTTCGAGAGAAATCGACAATGTCCCATTTTGCGCTCTTAATACACAAATAGCTATTATGTATACGAGATGAAATATTAGTAATATATTGCAAGAGTAACTTTTCTTGGAAAGAGTAATGATACAATGGATAATAAATAAGAAATACCTATATAATATTTTTCTCTAATTACATAATATTTTGTATTTACCGTAGTAAACTTTTATTATGAGCATATATTCTCAAAAGAGTTTGTTAATAGCTCATTCGAGTGTTGTACAATATTTTTTGTTGGTTGTAAATGTCAAAAAATATTAAATGTCAAATAGTTGTAATAAAATGCTTTTTTGTATTTGCTTTCCTCGTCAATATTGTATATGTTTTCCTTGTCATTTTTATTTCCTTTGATAATTTTATTATCAGTGACGATAACGAGATTGCCAGATTTTGCGTCTTATTAAATAATATATGCATATTATATATATATATATATATATATATATATATATATATATATATATATATATATATATATATATATATGTCGCGGGGTAGTATCACTGGCAAACTCTATGTCGACCAACACTATTTCAGAACCACAGCGATAATATAAACGTGATGATCTCAGCGAGGCGGACCTGCACTCACTCCTGAGCACCGCTACACACTGATTCCATCCAAGCATTATAGCCTAGAATGCTTGACGTTTCGATTACGACAATACAATTAAAAGATTATAAGTGATTCATGTAATACTTGATTCATTAAATGATCGTTACGACATGCTTTAATATTACAATCTCCGACATATATATATATATATATATATATATATATATATATATATATATATATATATATATATACATTATGTCCCATAACGTCAGGTATATATTAGAAGGGCATATAGTTCTTAATGTCCTGATTACGGAACAAAAATAATTTTTTCAAAATTCAAAAATTAGTTTTTGAGGTTTTTGAAGGAAACAGTTTTGGGACATGGTTGAATAGGTTGTGTGTTTTTTTCATTACATACACATCTCCTAAACTTAATTGGTGTAACAAATGAGGGTACTTCCGGTTGACCAATTATAACCAAAATCTAATCAGCTCTTCATATGTATGCAACGAAGAGGATAACGAAAGAATTATAATTTTTGAAATTGTAATATTAGAGTTATCGTACACACACACACACAAACAAACAAACACACACACACAAACACACACACACACAGACATATATATATATATATATATATATATATATATATATATATATATATATATATATATATATATATATACATTATGTCCCATAACGTCAGGTATATATTAGAAGGGCATATAGTTCTTAATGTCCTGATTACGGAACAAAAAGAATTTTTTCAAAATTCAAAAATTAGTTTTTGAGGTTTTTGAAGGAAACAGTTTTGGGACATGGTTGAATAGGTTGTGTGTTTTTTTCATTACATACACATCTCCTAAACTTAATTGGTGTAACAAAGCTTTACGTAATTGCATAAATTAATTTCATTGTTAAATTATTTTATGTAATAGTTATAACTAATTTCACTATTTCAAATATTATAGTATCCAGGGGTACAAAAAATGTTCTTCTTAAGTGAACTACCCTTAATTATAGGAATTTTGAAAAAAATCTTTTTGTTCCGTAATCAGGACATTAAGAACTATTTGCCCTTCTAATATGTACCTGAAGTTATGGGACAGCCTATATTGTGACACAAATGAAGGCTACTCACGGGTATAGGCGGGAGCATAGGTTGTGGGTCGAATAATAATTTGGTGGTATACTGTAGCCCAACTAAATAAAAAAAATCTGATATGGCCAGCACATTACCTTCCGTCAATTATATGAGGTATTTACCGAAATTCTACCGGTGAACTGTTACCGGTAAACCACATAGAAAGTTCCCTGCAAAAGATTCTCAATTTCTTGTATGTACATTACCTTTCGACAGTTATATGTATTTTATTTTTGTGGTGGATCCGAATTTTGAAATAAATACCCTAGTTTAATATAGGGTACCTTTATAATCAGGGTATGGCCATGGCGTGGCTCACGTTTCGTCCGCCATTACCGGGACATCGGTTATATGTGTTGTTCTTGCGCAAATTATTATGTATTTTCGTGGATATTTGTTTTATTTTAATGAAAAACACATTTAATTATCATTTTAATATGTATTTAAAGTGTAAGTAATATATTTTATTTTATTTACTCGTGTAGTTTGTTAAGATACCCACCACGATTACTGACATATTGAAAACAACTATAAATAACCAATATTAAGCACAATCATATAAATTTTAAAAGGTAAGTTTAGAATATACAATTATTATGTAAATAAGAACTACAGATATTAAATTAGATGTGATAATAAAAACCCATGTCATATATTCAACATAACCTCTAAAGGTATGTCTTAATAATAATTGTGTATCTCTTAAATTAATTAATTTTTATTACCTTTATAAATTCACAGTGTGATAATTTAATATTCTTTTATAATATAATATCACATTTATTACAAATAAATAGAGAAATGAAATACCGACAATGGCGGCGATCCTGGCCCATGGCCATACCCTGGTTATAAAGGTACCCTAGTTTAATATAGGGTACCTTTATAACCAGGGTATGGCCATGGGCCAAGATTGCCGCCATTGTCGGTAATTCATTTCCTTATTTATTTGTAATAAATGTGATATTATATTATAAAAGAATATTAAATTATCACACTGTGAATTTATAAAGGTAATAAAAATTTATTAATTTAAGAGATACACAATTATTATTAATATTTACATTTAGAGGTTATGTACAATTAGGGTGACCAGACGTCCGGATTTCCCAGGACATGTCCTGTTTTTTGATGTGACCGGGGACGTCCGGGCGGTTTTTTAAAATATGTCCGGGATTTCATAACGTTCACATTTTTAATATTAAAAAATATATTTTTGCCAAGTTTTCAAAGTGAAAGAAGAAGAACTGCATTCCGCACATCCGTACTATAACATCAGCTTGCTTCTACGTACTTTCAGTCAATCGCAGTGATGCTAGCAACAATACTTTTACGCGGTATTTTAAAACTTTACAAATACGCAGTCGCAGCAACAGAGCAACCAAATATGCAACTGTGTGCAACCAAGTATAATCTGTGAAGCTGGCTTCTTTGCTTTAAACTTAACCTACCTAAGAAGACGGTACGATATATAATTATTTAATATAATAAATATATAATTAGTATTCTGCATTTTTCAAATTTCTTGGTATGTGGTATCTATATATTATTATACTTTTTATCTATTAAAATACTTTATTTTAGGAAAAAAATGGGCAAAAGGAAATGTTTATTGACAGATGAAATGTTAAAAGAATATCCGTCATTTAAAAAAGGGAAGACTAATAATGAGGCATATTGTCTCCTTTGTCAGTGTACTATTTCTGTTGCCCATAAGGGCAAATCAGATTTAAAGGATCATGTAGACACGGAAAAGCACAAGAAAAATATCAGATCTAACTGGATCGTCAAATATGCTGAAGAATTTTATTGTGTCTGAGAAAGATAGTAAATATATTAGAGCTGCAGAAGGTGCTCTAGCATTTCATACAATAACTCACCATCAATCGTATCGTTCTCTTGATTGTGTAGTACCACTTTTAAAGAATATTTTTTCGGACTCAAATATTTGTCAAAAAATGGCCTGCGCCAGAACAAAAGCTGAAGCTATTGTAACAAATATTTTTGGACCACATTCAGTTGAGTCTGTTATGCAGAGTTTAAACGAAATTCCATTTATTAGTATTTCAACAGATGCAAGCAATCATGGATCATTAAAAATGTTTCCTGTGTTAATTCAGTACTTTGATTTTCAAAATGGTGGTACACAATGTAAATTAATTGAACTAGTTAGTCAGCCTAATGAACACTCAGATACAATAGCGGAAATGTAAATACAAATTTTAAACAAATTCAGTATTACAAAAAAATGTGTATCTTTTAGCGGCGATAATTGCAATACTAACTTCGGCGGGTGCAGAAGATTGGGCAAAAAAAATGTATTTTTTAAACTTAAAAATATAATTGGTAATAAGCTCATCGGCATTGGATGCCCTGCACATATTCTTAATAATACCGTCCATTTTGGATTTGATGGATTATCAATAAATATTGAGAGTTTAATATCCATGATTCACAACCATTTTTCAGTATATACTGTGAGAGTTGAATCATTAAAAGAGTTATGTGATTCTGTAGCCATGGAATATAAACCTTTATTATATCATTCAAAAACTCGATGGCTATCAACATTCCCGGCAATTCAAAGAATTTTAGAGCTGTATGAACCGTTAAAAACATATTTTCTATCTCTTGATGCACCGCCCTTACTTTAAAAATTTTTTTTTCAAGAGAACATTAAAAAAATTGAAAAGAGCTGTATATCAGTGGTTGAAGTGAAAAAAATATTACAAAACGTGTGTCAAAGTATAATGGAAAGAAAAAATGAGAAATTTATACCGCTGAAAGTTAGATCGATTTTAAAAGGTGTAATGGAAAAGGAAGAGGAACAAAGAGTAAATGCATTTAAATCTGAAATAGAAAACATGTATACTCGAACTATTAATTACATTAATTCTTGGCTGGAACCGTTAAATGATTTCCAAAAAATGGAATGGATTGACTTGGCTGAAATACCTGACTGGAGTACCATTCAAGATTCTTTAGAGTATTTTTGTGATAAGGGTATTGATATTGACGATTCATTGCTTTTTAATCAATCTCAAAACCTCAAATTGTTTTTGGAAAACAATTTAAAGAAAGACGAATTCAAAAAACTAGACGCTCATTTAAAATGGACAAACTATTTTAAACAGTGTGATTCTTTAGAATGTTATTCTGAACTATTAAAATTAGTTCAATTTACTTTTTGTATTTTTGCGCACAATGCGGATGTAGAACGTGTGTTTTCACTGATAAATAGTCAGTGGACAAAAGAACGAAACAAATTTGAGTTAAATTCTGTTAAAGGAATCCTATTTACAATTTTTAATTTGAAGATAGACTGTAAAGAATTCTACCAATATTTATTAAATCGCCCCAAAATTCTGGACCAAATAAATTCATCATCTAAATATTAAAAATAAATCACGGCACTGGCTAATGCAATATATTTATGTTTATATTGAGTATTTTTTTTATTCAAACAAGAATTTAAATTTGTTTTTGTTTATTTTTTCATTAAACGTTATATATATATATATGTACTCTAATATTTTTTTTAAATGTCCTGGTTTTGTCCTGGTTTCAAAAGTCTTCCAATGTCCTGGTTTTGATCAGTTTTGTCCTAGTTTTGATAAAATACATCTGGTCACCCTATGTACAATATATGACATGGGTTGTTATTATCACATCCAATTTAATATCTGTAGTTCTTATTTACATAATAATTGTATATTCTAAACTTACCTTTTAAAATTTAAATGATTGTGCTTAATATTGGTAATTTATAGTTGTTTTCAATATGTCAGTAATCGTGGTGGGAATCTTAACAAACTAAAATGATAATTAAATGTGTGTTTTATTAAAATAAAACAATAACCACGAAAATACATAATAATTTGCGCAAGAACAACACATAAAACAGATGTCCCGGTAATGGCGGACGAAACGTGAGCCACGCCATGGCCATACCCTGGTTATAAAGGTACCCTAGTTTAATAGAACAAGCAGTGACATCTAGCGAATAATCTGTGAGGAAACTTAACATATCACTATCCTTAGTTGTCTCTTTCTGTCCATCCGAAAACAAAACAAATGCTTTGAAGTTATATCTAGTGTATTTGTGATCGTTGGGTCACATCAGAATGTTTAAACTGAACTATGCGTCTGTGCACATGTACACAACTTTTTGTAATGGTGTTACAATATACTTACAAGGTTGGCAACGTTTCGCACGAACTTCATTGAGTAAATGCGAATAAATCGTCAAGTTTCCACGCTTTTTTAACGTTTATGCGTAATTTATAATTCATGTAGTACGATTGTGTTTAAATAATACAAAATGGTGAAATTAGCACCAGATTTAATACAAAACTCTATGCAATATATTAATCCAGTGAATGATCGAGAATTAGATTTACGAGGTAATGTTTTTGAGGTTATAAAGCTGTATCCGGCGTTTTATAAGTTTTATTTGTATTTATTCGTACTTAAACTTAATTTATCTTTGTTACAGGATACAAAATACCAGAAATTGAAAACTTGGGAGCAACTTTGGATCAATTTGACACGATAGATTTTTCAGATAATGACATACGTAAACTCGATGGTTTTCCATACTTAAAACGATTAAAGTGTTTGTTGTTAAATAATAACAGGATAGTGTAAGTAATTTAATTTTTATATAGGATGGTATTTTAGCAGTAAATAGCGTACAAGTTGTAACTTGCTTTTGCTGTAACTAGAATTAAATGATGTAGATTACCTGATTGTATCATTTTCTTAATTTGCTTTTTTACTCATTGTCTAAAACCACAGATATTTAAAACTTCATTTTATAAAACAAGCAAAAATTTATGTGATCTTTTCATCATTAATAATTATTGTTTCCAAAAATTCTTATTCGTGTATAATTTACAAGAAATATTAATTGGATTCATATGTTTTTTAAGTTCATTTATTGTCTTTCAATCGTCTTATGTTTTTGAACTGTTTACTTCATATTCGCTTATTTTAAAAGTACCTCATATGTCGCTTATTAAGAGAGATAAAGAAAAGATTTTTAGATAATTTTTATAAAATTTTAAAAAAATGTACTGTAAATTGCCTCAAATTTGAAAATATCACAAAATATCCATTAGATATTTTACAATTAATTATTGAACTTTGTGAAATATTTTGAAAGTCACATGATTTGAAAAAGACAAACTATCGTCTACTTTTGTTTATACAGCTGTTCATTTTATTTTGTCCACTATCTCGAGAACTATAAGAGCTACGAGGTCTTTTAAATTAGCAAACAATTTATATTTTACTACACTATTACAATGAGCAAAAAAATATTTTTTCTACCAGTGATTCTCAAATTACGTGATACAACTTTCTTATTTTAAATGGAAACATTTTTTTAAATCGCTTTTTCGATTCAGTATTTGTTTCTAAATTCAACGATCTCCGTATGTAATACCTTAATATTACAAAATATTTGAGAAAAATGCAAATGTAAATTATGTTGATTTAATTTAAATCTGATTCTAATAAGAGTGCTATGGAGAAAACAAAATGTAAACCATACATTTCAAGTTTTTCTTCGTAAATAAAACTCATTTTATCACTGATAGTATACAAAATATTTGTTTCGACATTAAAATACAATGGACCTTTTCAATTTAACGGCTATCTCTTTCTATCGCTGCAAATAGTAAGAAAATGGCGCGAACAACTGCCAGTTGGGCTATCAAACGAAACGTCAAAAATATTGCAGTTATTAAAGTACCTGTATTCTCAGAGAAAATTTGCATTGTTAGACATTTTACCTTCAATAAAAGCTTTTGTAACTTATGTCGATAAGATTTTTTTAAAGTTATCTGAGATATTTTCACATTTTACGTCTAAATTTTTTAGAAACAAACGCCATAGATCTCATTTGTTCTTACTCTGCGCAGATCCCCACTGCGCATATCTTCTATCTCTTTAAATTGAAAAGGTCCATTAACATGAAACAAAATATTCAATTGTTTTCTTCAGAGCACTCTTATTACAATCAGTTTTTAAGTTAAATTAGCCAAATTTTAATTTGCATTTTTCTCAAATATCTTATAAAATTGGAGTATTACATATGAATATTGTTGAATTCTGAAAAAATATTGAATCGAATGAGCGAATAAAAAATAGATTTCCATTTAAAATAAGAAAGTTGTATCCCGTATTTTGAGAACCAGAGCAATAGTGGACAAAATAAAATGTATAAATAAGGTCCTATCGCGTGCTGTATATACTTTGATGCCGTCACAAGAGTGGTGGGGTTATTTTTCGTGAATATTTTTGGCGCCAATCTTTTTATTTAATTATTTACGAGAATAATTACAAATTATTATTATTTTTGTTATTTCTATGAAAAATACTGCATAAACTTTTATTTAAAATACTTTTTATAAAGTGTGAAACCTGCTCATAGGACCAATACAAATTTTATAAACAATAGAATTAACCTTTCGAATACCCAGGTGCACCGTTAAGTTAGGCATAAACAAAAAATGCAAATGATGTAGTTAATGTTGGGAACTAAATTATAGTTGAATGAAGGATAATAAAGGCCTTTAAGTTCCGTATTGTTATTAATATTATTTTCGTGCCTCCGTCCATTTTGACTAGTATTACAGAACTCAAAATCGTCCAGAAATGCGCTGTTGCTGACCTAGGCCGGCAAAAGGAGTTGGCATTACTGTTCTGGTGATATGTCAATTTAAGATTATTTTCAACACAAGAATTAGCAAAATGTTTACAAATTTTAGGGCTAAATCTTTAATTATTGTAACTTAAATCACTAAATTTTGTCATAAAAATAATAATATGCTGTCATTGCTGTCATCTCGTATAGATTAATTATAAGTTCCAACTTTAGGACTAATTTGTTTCGTTTGTTTTGTAATTGTAACTACAACTAACTTCGCATGATACAATTGAGTTTCCGGTATCTGTCATTGAAAATATGCTAAAATATATCAAATATAGTAATGTTTGTATGATATATTTTCAATAAATATAAAATAATTACGTATTTTAAGCTCAAATGTAAGTAATTATATTTAAACTTGCAATGCAAAACCGATAAAAATATATGTTCATTTTTTTTAGGTTATGTAAAATAGAATAAAATGTTAAGAAATATACGAAGAATTTATGGAGATGTCGGCACAAAAAATCTTGTGTATCACACGCCCAGAAACTGTTTTGCGAGATCTCGTATTTGCAGGCCTCGCTTTCAGCTCGGCCTGTCAAAATAAACTCGTTCTCGCAAATATTCAGTTTCTGGACTAGTGATACAAATAACTATTTCTTTTATTCAGACGTTTCGGTCAGTATTTGACCATCCTCAGTGCAAATTTTACATTTTAAATTAACATTGTTACATTGAGTGTTGTAATAACAATATATGTGAATTCATCTTAGATAATAGAATACATGAAAATATCACGGAAGTGTTCCGTTTGACCAGCCCACGCTCTAGGTTGAGCGAGGTTAAGTTACTCAAAATGTTTTTACATCGCTTTCAAGTTGATTTTTCTCAATAAATTTTGCATTTTCTTCATTTATATTTCATAAACTGTACTTAAAAAACATGATATTTTCATGTATTCTATTATCTAAGATGAATTCACATATATTGTTATTACAACACTCAATTGTAACAATGTTAATTTAAAATGTAAAATTTGCACTGAGGATTGTCAAATACTGACCGAAACGTCTGAATAAAAGAAAATAATATTAATAACAATACGGAACTTAACCCTCAACTGGTATGGTGGGTCAAATCTGACCCAAATGAATTTTCTTTCAGTTATTACTATTGGTTCTTTTTCAGACAGCTGCGCGCCCCTCCCAAAATTCTCCTAACATTTAAAGTAGTTGTACATGCTACAAGCGTTAGTCACTTATCTTCCGTAGTTTTGATGTTATACTAAGGTTTGGGTCATATATGACCCACCATACCATAAGTGATATTATTTAGTGTAATTAACATTTTGTTAAAATGGACACAAAACGGCCGCTTGCAGAGCAGGAGTTGGAAATATTAGCTTTAGATTCTTATATAAGTGATTATTCCGACGCTGAGGATGAAATGAGCATACACAGCACAGATACTGAACAGAACACTGATTCAGAAGATGAGGAAATACTGCAAAACGAATTGTTTGACATTGAAAGACATGAAGACAATGAGACAACGGAAGAAGAAACAGAAGAAGGTGTACCACAGACAAAAGAGAGCCAGTATTTTTTCAAAAAGAATTATTATAAGTGGGCTAAAACACCCCCAACAATTGGAAAAACTCGTACAGAAAACATAATAAGAATGCGAATCCCCGCTGTAATAGGTGAGGCAAGAAGATATGTACCAACGAAGCCTATTGATGCTTGGAATTTGTAGTTTGATGATAATATGTTGAAAATTCTAATAGAACACACAAATGAGAGAATAACGCAAATGGCGGGTAATTATGGTGATTCTGCACTAAACTGTCAATTTACAAACCATGTCGGTAAAAACGAAATGAATGCTTTCTTAGGGCTTCTATTATTATCCGGTGTCTTCAAGTCTGCTCATGAGGATGTATGCTCACTATGGGCCACTGATGGAACGGGTCGTGATATATTTCGGGCCACGATGTCTCTAAAACGGTTTTCTTTTTTATTATCCGCCTTACGTTTTGATAGCAGTACTACCAGGAGAGAAAGGATAAATAATGGCGATAAAGCTGCCCCTATATCAGAACTATTTAATTTGATGTTAGTAAATTGTCAGTCAAATTATGCTTGTGGCCAGAATATGACCATCGATGAGATGCTTGTGGCGTTTCGTGGGAGATGCGGTTTCAAAGTTTACATGCCAAATAAGCCTAACAAGTACGGTATAAAATTTTTGTTTGACTGATGCCAGGACCCATTATCTACTAAATGCGTTTATATACACAGGAAAAGATGTCAACATAGTCAACCCCAGAAAATTATCTGTGCCAACACTAAGCGTCATACAAT
Source organism: Harpalus rubripes (assembly GCA_963082715.1). Classification (NCBI taxonomy): domain Eukaryota; kingdom Metazoa; phylum Arthropoda; class Insecta; order Coleoptera; family Carabidae; genus Harpalus; species Harpalus rubripes. Next base: position 39,456,869 of record OY720462.1, on the reverse strand, counting down.
TAATTCCACCCATTGCAAATACAGGCCGAAACATTACAGCGGACAATTGGTTCTCTTCGGTTGAATTGATAAATCAACTAAAGAATGTCAATTTAACCTATACAGGAACACTCCGAAAAAACAAACGCGAAATACCAAAAGAATTTTTAGCCAATAAAGATCGTCCCGTATTGTCTTCAATATTTGGATTTACAAGAGACGTAACTCTCTTATCATATGTGCCTAAAAAACGTAAGGCGGTAATAATGTTGTCATCACTACATCATACAAATAACATTGAAGACAACGATAAAAAACTTCCAGAAATTATCCAGTTCTATAACACGACAAAAGGCGGAGTGGACAGCCTAGATCAAAAGTGTGCTTGCTACAATGTAGGTCGAAGAACAAGGCGATGGCCTTGTGCGATATTTTTTGCAATGCTCAATATAATAGGAGTAAATAGTCACGTTATTTATAGTGGTGCAAAAGACACAGAAGAATCTATAATGGATCGCCGAAAATTTTTGATTTCAGTTGGTCGAGATCTAATAAATGAACACCTAAAAGATAGAGCAGAAATAAAAAATATATCAAATGAAATACGGAACATGATCAGGAAACTACTTGGAACTGAAGAACAACAAAAAACACAAAATAAACCAAAAGATATAAAAAGACGAAGGTGTTACATGTGTCATAATGACAACAAACATCCCTTTAAGTGTTCTACGTGCAATAATGGGGTATGTAAGGCCCATAGCATCTCTACTACAATTTGCCTACAATGCAGTGATTGAAAAAAGGTAAAAATAAAACACTCCAGACTTTTTTGATAGCAACAATTTTTTTTGTATTTTTTTCAGATAGTATTATGAATTATGGACTGAATCTTCAGAATTTATATAAACTTCATCCCATTTTTGAATAAAAAAAATATTTTCAAATTTTATTATACAGTGTTCACAAAAACATATTGTTTTATATTAGCTGAAAATGTATGTGCACTTAGTATAAAATAAAGTTTATTTTGCTATTACTATTTAGTTAAAACCTCAAAAAATCAAGTAATCACCAACAAAACGTTATTCATGCCAAATTTTTTACAATAAAACAATAAAAAAATTGAGGGTCAGTACTGACCCACCATACCTTAAGTGATTGCCGAACCTACCATACCAGTTGAGGGTTAAAGGCCTTTATTATCCTTCATTCAAAAATGCAAATCGAAATTTTGACAGCAATATTCAATTACACATTTGACGTTTCGTTTCGATACGATATTGTCAATTTAAGGAACACTTAAGGGGATCGGTTACGCTTTTCCAAATGAACGTAAAGAGGCTCTACATTTTTACCAATTATGCAAGATCTGTTAGGAATTTGTTACTTATTTTTAATATATTTGTAAAGAAACCTTGATATTCGCAATCGTAGATAAAATTTCCCCTCTAGTAGCGAAAATCGGTACTACGGAAAGCAATCGTACAAGCACCACATTGAATAAGTGACAGCTGAGTGAGTGTAGTAATTAATAATTAAATATTTAAACTTATCGCCTTCATATACATAAGTTTTTAAACTCGGTTTATGAAACACAGTGAACAATGTGAACTGTCATATGACAAAACCATCGTATGGCGGCCATCTTTTTTGGAAAATCAGTGCCTCTATCGTTAATTTCGATTGCGAATTACGTCTGTACTTTTTATTTTTGCAATATCATTGTTCTTATACCTGTGACAAAGCTCTGAAATTGTCAATTTTTGGTTAATTTTGAATTTAATTTTTCGAATAAATAATAAATATTTTAAAATATTACGTAAAAGTTACGTACCTAATTTCATGTTTTCTAAAAGCAAAGGTTTAATTTTATTACAAATGAATGACAAATACAGTCATTATTAGTAAAAACCTGAACCGTGTTTTGTGTATTTTCAACGCTAAAGTACAAATAAAAAGTTATAGACTAATCAAGCTCATTTATGAGCAGTCTGATATAATATTACTCACAGATAACTTCACTGTATTTCGTACCCATAGGCGTGCTACGCAAAATATTTATGGGTACATTTTAACTGAAAAAATAAATGTATCTTATTTAAAAAATTTGTTTCTTTTTAAATAATGCTTTTCTCAAAGTTTTACCTTCTTCACCTACGTTTTTGTATAAATTAAAAATATAGACTTGACGTAAACCATAAAATAATAAATTAATTTGAATGTCAACGCCACCGGATAAACATTAGTACGGAGGGCAGTGTAGTAGATAATAAAATGTCTGTAACTCTACGACATACGCCACTGCTATTTTTAGTGTGTTAGAAAGTAATGGCACTATTTACGTATATCTGTCACACCACACAAATTAAATAGACATACGTTAAACAATCTTTCTCTTTTTAATACTAAATGTTGCTAAACTACTGCTATAAAATGCTGTGTATTCTTTCTTCGAACAAATGACCTTGAATAGTCATCTTTCGTAAATAATAGTTTAATATTAAGTTTTTCTATAACATGATAAAAATAAGTTACAAATTCGTAACAGATTTTGAATAATTAGCAAAAATTTAGAGCCTGTTTTCGTTCATTTGGAAAAGTGTAGACCGAAACGTAGATAATTCCCTTAAAATTTAAGTGTTAGTAGTGCAATCGGACATAAGCAAATAAAATTAAAGAGACAGATTTTATTAAATTGTCACCCTTCTATCCAAAAAAATCTGATGTGGCCAGCACATTACCTTCCGTCAGTTCTATGTATTTTGTACAAATTTCATACGGAAAGTTCCTTGCTAAATTAAATATTCTATTTCTTGTACATTACCTTCCGGCAGCTGCATGTATTTTATGCAAATTTCATACAGAAAATTATTATTTTGTGACGTTTTCTATATACAGTGTAATGTATCTGCAGAAATAAAAGATTTATTATTATTATTTTTTGTACATTACCTTAAAGCAGTTGTATGTATTTTATACAAATTCCATACAGAAAGCAAAAGATCCTATACCTATTTCCAGTAAAATTATAAGACAAACACATTATGTCAATTTCACTTGACACTGACATCTTTCAATCAAAATTTTCTTAATATAGTAGCTGTTTCCACAGGTATGACTACTTTATGAAATTTAATTTTTTTATAATTTTTTAACTCTATATCTATTTAATATTAGGTATAAAATGCAGTCAAATCGTATAGAAAATAAAATATTCTTTAATATTTATAATAACATTAAATGTGAAAAAAAGATATTTAACATAGTTTTTTCAAGAAAAACTGTTAAAATCTTCAAATGAGGGTACTTCCGGTTGTCCAATTCTAACCAAAATCTAATCAGCTCTTCGCATGGATGTAACGAAGAGAAATACAAAAGAATTATAATTTTTAGAATTGTAGTATGGAAGTTATCGTAGACGAAAATTTTGTTACACACACACACACACACACACACACACACACACACACACACACACACACACACACACACACACGGACACACATACATACATACATACATACATACATACATACATACATACATACACACACACACATACAGACATCATCGTAAAAATAGTAAAATCGTATTCTAGGGACCCTAAAACGTGCTTATTCATCAAAAACTCACCACCGAATTTTTTGACCAAAGACAATACCTTCCTTACCTAAAGGTGACGGAAGGTAAAAAATGTAGGATGCAAAAGACCTTTGCATGTTGATGATTATTATGGAAATATCAACTTTTTAAGACAGTTTTTACAAGACATTCACATATTTCTAATTTTCAGACGTATAGGCGAACATTTAGAAGAACACATCCCCAACATGGAGAGCTTAATTCTAACTGGCAACCAGCTAGAAGAGCTCGCAGACATCGACAACCTCGCCTCTTTGGAAAAGCTCCACACTTTAAGCTTAATGCAAAATCCACTAACCGCTAAACAACACTACCGTTTGTATATTATCTATCGTCTACCCCAGGTTCGTATCCTGGATTTCCGTAAGGTGAAAACGAGGGAACGTGATGAAGCCCGCTCGCTCTTTAAGAGCAAGAAGGGCAAGGAGATACAAAAAGAGCTTGAGAAGCGCGCTAAGACTTTCGTGATTGGGGATGTTGTTGGTGCAAGACAGAATGGGCCTTCCGAGCTAGAGTTGAGGCAGATTCGAGATGCTATTGCCAAAGCGTCGTCTTTGGAGGAAGTGGAAAGGTTGCAAATGCAATTGCAGGCTGGGCATGTGCCGATTCATGATATGGAACACAATGGGCACAATTGTAAGTTTTTATTAATTCTGCTTCCTATACTTCCTAACCCAATACTTGCCATAATTCATATAGTTATGTAATTGTATTTTTAGAAAATTGCATTTAATATGTTCCAAGAAACGCTTTCCCATCAAAATTTCACGAAAATCTGTTGAGAGCTTCAAGTAAAGTATCACTTAAATACGAAAAATAGAAATATTTGGAAGTTTGTTATCGTGGACGAAAATCGTCACACAAAATCAAAAACGTGTCGTGGGGACCCTAATTCGTGTTTATTTACTGAAAACTCACCATCGAATTTTTGGACCGATAGCATTACCTCCCTTACCTACGGTATGACGGGAGGTAATATGCATGATAATAGTATATTAAAGAACGTGTTTTATAAGACATGTTTTTTTCGCACGCGTCAAAATTTAGAAAACGAGCGTCAGCGAGTTTTCTAATTGACAAGTGCGAAAGAAAGTCTTATGCGTTCTTTATACAATTTTTTATATTTTGCGCCTTCTACAATAACATTTACTTACTCATTTTGTGATTATATTTGTAACCATTTGTACATTTTCATGTAAATAATCTTTCCTAAATAAAAAAAAATAATAATTTCGACATTATATTATTAAAACGAATTGTCAATTAACTAAAAATAAATTAGGTAAAAATGGGTTAAAGAAACGTCATCTAGTACCAACCGTCTAAAACAAAAAATTGCGTATCGAAATGAATGTCATTACGATACGCAATTGCGTATCGTAATGACTTCATTATGAACGCAAAATATAAAAAAACTCGGTTTGTATGTATACAGACAAAGAAACACTGAACAATGTAAACTGTCACATCAAACGCATCGTATGGCGGCCATCTTGTTTGGTAAATCAGCGCCTCTATCGTTAATTTCGATTGTGAATTACGTCTGTACTTTTTATTTTTACAATATTATTGTTCTTATATCTGTGACAAAGCTCTGAAATTGTCGATTTTTGGTTAATTTTGAATTTAATTTTTCGACTAAAGAATGAATATTTTAAAATTTAAAAAGTTACGTACCTAATTTCACGTTTTCTAAAAGCAAAGATTTAATTTTATTACAAGTGAATGACAAATACAGTCATTATTAGTAAAAACTTGAACCGTGTTTTGTGTATTTTCAACGCTAAAGTACAAATAAAAAGTTAGACTAATCAAGCTCATTTATGAGCAGTCTGATATAATATTACTTGCAGATAACTTCACTGTATTTCGTACCCATAGGCGTGCTACGCGAAATATTTATGGGTACATTTTAACTGAAAAATAAATGTATTTTTTCTTAAAGCGTATTATACTATGCATATTATGCTACTGTACACACGCTGTAGAAGATATTCATTGTCTTACTAGTACAAAAATGTTGTTATTGTTGTACTAGTAAAAAAATGTTAGTTTCTTAGTTCACCGCTGGCGGCGGCAGTAGCCACAGCAACACAGATCATATTGAAAATTGTTATTTGACAGTTGAATCGTTTGTGTTTTGTAGTGTACACAGCCAACTTTGACTAAAATTGCAAATTTTACAAATAAAAAAATAGCAATAGCTGGGTTCAACACAAAAATACCACTTTCTACTCCTAATAACGTAATATACTATTATTTAAAAAATTTGTTTCATTATGAACGCAAAATATAAAAAAAACATATCACAATATGGCCAGTACTAAAAAAATAATAAATCTATCTCTATAAATATAATTTCGCAACTAGTTATAAAAATGCTTAAATTTAAGCCATAACAACCTGTCAAAGTGGAGAAAAACTAAATCCAATGCATAGGTTCAAAATATCTTAGATTAGAAAAACGTCCCAAAAATGGGACAATGACCGGTATTGGGTTAAGGTAGTGTTTGTGCGAATTAGCCATTCTAGCGGTAAACTACACTTACTGCTTTTAATAAATAACAATTTTTTTGTTGCAGCCGTTTACGACGAACAAATGGATGAAGATATGGCGTGAAACATATTTGGGTATATTAATTCTATATTTTTATGTGCTTTATGTAGTCTTATGAACAGTAAGTACGCAAAGGTATTTATATTTCTTATACGTCTCTTTATCAATATTTATTCATTATACTATTTAAATTCTATGAGGTTTTTTTTTGACTAGAACTGATAATGATTTCACTAGTATTACTTATTTAAATTATATGTATGGATGTAATGAATAAATATTGATAAAGTGCAATGAATTTTTTGAACATTTCTTTTGTATTAAACTGATAAGAACTGAATGTTACTACTACTGATATTCATAGTGCTGCAATGTTGGTGAATAAAATTGTATTGAGGCATAATATTTTTCATTTATATTATTATTAAATATAAGGTCTGAGAAGCGAAAACAGATTAGGTACCTAATTTTTTACCGTTGTAAAATCAATATTTCTATAATGTGTTGTTTTTTACAGCCTGAATACTTTTTTTACATACTTTTCAGGACAGCATCAAGCATTTTAAATTAGTTATTTGAGTAAAATTGTCTTCATTTAAATCAGTTAACAAAAATATTGGGTGCCTATTAAAAAATGAATGCTCCTTTGAAATTCCATAACTGTGGAGTACAGGGTGTCTCATTTTCGATGTTTTTTTAAGGTATCTCGGGTAATATTAATGATAGATCAAAACCGTTTGCACATTACAGGGTCAACTTTTCCAGAAAAGTTTAATAGTCACCACAGGAATTTTCGATCTTCTTTTGTTTCTGAGATACAGGCAAAAACTCGTTTTTCCTTCATTTTGAAAATATCTCATATCTTATTTATTATGATAGTTAGAGAAAAATTGTTTTAACAATATTTTTACTGTTTATTATATAGAATAAAATGGCGTAATTAGATTTTTTTAAAACATAATTTTCGAGATATAACACAAACTTATGATTTTTTAAATGGGAACCAATGTTGAAATTAGTCTCGTCTTTTTGCTTATTTTATAAGCTTTTCAATGATATATAATAAGTCTACATTCTTTTGTTTTAAACATTAATAAAAGACGAATTATTAATTTATTGGGTTGAAAATATTGGAAATTAATAAGGAACAAATGAAAAAATTTATTACAGATCATCATGTGTTTATTTTGATTCTATATCAATTTTGTTCTCAAAATTATTCGTAACTAATTATTTTCGGGTCAGTTACATTATTATTCATCTACGTTATAGTTGGCTTTGATACAATCCGAAAAAAAAACGGTTTAATATGCCTTTGAAGTAAATAAATTGAAAAAATGAGTAAAACTGAAAGAAATACTATTAGACATATGCAAATGACAATCTGTAAGAGATTTTTTCATTTGTTTCTTAATAATTTCCAATATTTTCACCTCAATAAATTAATAATTCGTCTTTTATTAATGTTTAAAACAAAATAATGTAGACTTGTTATATATCATTGAAAACCTTATAAATTAAGAAAAAAGACGAGACTATTTTCAACATAGGTTTCCATTTAAAAAATCAAGTTTGTGTTATATCTCAATAATTATTAAGTTTTCAAAAAATCTAATTACGCCATTTTATTCTATCTAAAAAACGGTAAAATTTTTGTAAAAGCAATTTTTCTCTATCATAATAAATAAGATATGATACATTTTCAAAATGGGCGAAAAACGAGTTTTTGCCTGTAGCTCAGAAACAAAAGAACATTGAAAATTCCTGTGGTGAGTATTAAACTTTTCTCAAAAAGTTGACCGTGCAATGTGCAAACGGTTTTGATCTATCGTTAATATTACCCGAGATACCTTAAAAAAACATCGAAAATGAGACACCTGTACATTGTGATATTTTCATTTTTTATCTATTTCAGACAAAGGGTTGAAAACTATTCCTAGCAAATTTCAAATATTTATATAGAAAAAAAAGTGAATAGCGAGTTTCTAAATTTGCCATTTAAATCTATTATTACACGCTGATAATTTTATAATTAACTTAACTTATTATTGAAACAAATGTAATTGTCAGTGACATTTCGAGTTTGTTGTAATATTTTTATAAATTTGCTCTTTACTCTGTTCCATTTAAGTTATTCAGCAGATGGCGTTCGCATCAGCTCTAGTTTCAAGTAGCCGAAATTACATTGGGTCAACTTGTCCCTTTTCTCCAATATCAACCAATCATAAAGTTCAAAACTATGCCCTATTCTCTACAATACTGAATGGCGTAAATGAAACAAAGTATAAGTTATGTCCAATTATCTCGAAATTTCTTGTAATAATGCCACCTCACTCAACTAAATCAGACTTAGAGATCACTGCAACTTGTTCTGAAGAAAAAAAATTTGTGTCGAAAAAATTGCGGAATAATTTAGAATAAATTTATGACTATGTTACAACCAATTCGAATGTGGGAGTTTTCGAATTTTGATTTTTTTATAGGTTAAAATATTTTAGTATTTTTATTTTAATATTGTGTAAATTTTTTAAAAAATCACCGGAGAAAAAAACGACAAACTTTTGCAGTATTTTCTTCCCGCCTTTACTGCGTACATAACATCAACTATGTGCGAATTAGGTCTCGACATACGTGCCCTAAACGTGCGTCATAGAAAGAGACAGAAACAAAACACGGCCACCTGTTTTTGTTAACATTCGACACACAATTTAATTTCTGTGTTTATCGTATTTTCTAGGTTTTGTGTTTATATATTTAAAATCAAATAATTTGCGATTTGCAGTAATGTGGAAAAATAATTTCATTTCAACATAACTAAACTCTCCCATTATGAACGCTACCTGTCTTTATGGGCCAACTTTTTAAGACAATTTTAATAAATACCACAGGAATTTTTGATTGTCCTTTGCTTTTGAGGCCAAACTTGTTTATCACATATTTTGAAAATACCTCATATCTCGCTTATTATGACAGAAAAAATGGTTAAAGAATTTTTAACGGTTATAAAGAAGTAGACACCCGGAAAAATACTGATAATACGTAATAACAAGGTATTTTTTGCAAAAATCTTTGATTAAAATTAGTGTATAGATTTGAAGGCATTTTACTTAAATGACGTTATAATGTAATATTTCATAAATAAAAAACTTTCATTCTTCATATTGGCTCGTACCACGAGCACGGTTTTAACTAAAACACCGTTTTAAGAAATGTCAAATTCAAATTTCAATATTTAATTTCGTCCTTATGTTTAAAGAATGATTTAAAAAAAAATATTTGTTTGAATAGAACCATTTTCTGCTTTAAAATCATATTTTGATAAATTTGATATTATTTATTATTAATATTAAATAATGAAATTTGACATTTCTTAAAACAGCGTTTTAGTTAAAACCGTGCTCGTGGTACGAGCCATTGACTCGTACCACGAGCACGGTTTTAACTAAAACGCTGTTTTAAGAAATGTCAAATTCAAATTTCATTATTTAATTTCGCCGTTATATTTAAAGAACGATTTTTTAAAAAATATTTATTTGAATACAAACCATGTTCTGCTTTAAAATCATATTTTGATAAATTTGATATTATTTATTATTAATATTAAACAATGAAATTTGACATTTCTTAAAACAGCGTTTTAGTTAAAACCGTGCTCGTGGTACGAGCCATTGAGTTTTTCTATAACCTTATCATATTTCTTAGTTATAATTATTGATTATAAGATTCTTTTTTACGTAAAATATCAATAAATTTCTATTTATTACACATGACCAATGTGTATGAATTTGTTCTTTCCATTTATATTTTTAACTATTAAATACTAATGCATTTTAAACATTTTTTTATGTTATATGAATTTATTTCTTAGAATAAATCGAATACAATTTTTTTATTTCTTAAATATTTTAAATATTTGATTTTGCGCGCCTCTTTACACACTAAATATTAGCCAATAGAAACTCCTCAAAATATGCTCAAAACAACCAATGATATCTCGTAGCTAACTTCAGATTTATGTGGAAAATTCTGCTCCTCTTCTTTATTTGCCGTGTTTCATTTTTATTTTGTGTTTGCTTGTGGACGGTTTGTTTGACATGTTTACAAGTTTTAGAAAGAAAATATTTGTGTTTTATTCATTCTACAGTGTTTCATTAATACATATGAACGTGTTTGGACGATATACCACGGAATAATAAGGTAATGCTAATATACTTATTTTACATTTGTCTTGAAAGTAAATGCAACAATAAGGTTAAATTACAACGTGAATAGAAAACCTCTATTATTAATTTGTGATTGTTTGTCATTGTCATCGTTGCATGTAACAATTCAAAATTCACTTGTAATATACTTATGTTATTAATACAATTATTTGTCTTTTCATTGCAAGCTATTTTATAGTTTAGATAATATATTATTTTTGTGCATGATTGAATTACTTTTTTGAGTTTTGAAGTGAATAGTTTTGTACCAAGTCATTTACTAATTTCGTACTAATGACATACAACTATTTTGATGCCGGTAGCCGGCTAAAATACAGTTAGGGCACGTGTACGTCACGTGACGTCATTCATTAGCTATTTAAAAATGTTTTGTGTGATAAAACTATACTCCAGAATACAGAGTAGGCTCAAAACTGATTCAATAGGTATGAGTATTACTCAAGGAGAAACTGTAAAGCATTCCGAAAATATAAAAGTTTACTTGAAGAGCTATTCTTCGTGCCCTGCACAATACAAATTGGTTTTTTCTCCGAAAACCTTGTAATAATTTGCTCCACCCTCTGTTCTCCCTCTTAACGGTTTTGGAATGCACCCCTGGTGGACTAATAAGTTGTTGGAATTAGACGTATTTCACAGAAAGAAGACTTGCAAAATCATGTTTACGATTCTCGACCTTATTGTATTGTTAAAAACAGCTGAGAATTCTAGTCGGCCAAGAATTTTACATTTGTGTACAGCCGAACAAATAAGTTTTTAATGTCAACAAGCGTCTCATAGTTAGTGCCAAGATAAATGCATATATACAGGTTGTTCATTTTAAGTGGTACAGTATTGCTATCTTGAGAACTAAGAGCTACGAGTTCGATTAAATTAGCAAATATTTTCTATTTTACTAGACTATTTTAATGAGCGTATTTTTTTTCAATCGGTGATTTTCAAACTGTTCGGTCCAACTTTTTATTTTAAATAGGATAATATATTCTTTATTTATTTATTAGATTGAGAATTTTATTCTGAATTCAGCGAAATAATATTTTCATACTCTCACATAACGATTTTTTGAAGAATATGTACATAAAGTTTTATGTTAATGTCGTGTACCGCGGAATGGTTTATCGCACGAATACAAAAACACAATTTACTTGTTGAAAATCTGTTTATTTACTTAATATGAAATTGAATAGTTTGTATTTGATTTTTAGAGTTTAGGACTACTCAACGACTCAGTGTTGCCAGATGAGAAAAAATAAAATCTGTGTTATTTTGATAAAAATCATTAAAAAAACTACAAGACGCAATAAATGTGTTTTATTTTGTTAGGTACATAAATACAGTCTCGAATTATAAATAATATTGCACTCTCCATAAAGTACAAAAAAAAATTGTAAGAATATAAGTCCTTAAAATACTGTTTTAAATGCTATTCGTACATGGTTTTAGAATTCGTGTAGGTTAGTAAATTTGTAGGTATTTCTACATCAAAGCAAGATTTATTACCAATAAATTCATGAGTTCGTAATAAACCTGTTATTGTCTTGGTCTCGAGTCTATTTCGCACATCAGTTTTTAATAAATTTACTTTGGAAAAAATTCGTTCGCAAGTAGCACTCGAGTGGGGCAAGCATAACAAATTATATGCGAACTCAGATAACAACGGATAAACAGAAGAATTATTCCCATATTTAATATTTTTTATATATTTCCAAAATTCCTCTACTTCACTTTCGTTAAATTTTTTTTTACATCGGCTTCATTTCTTAAACTACGCCATTCATTGTCTAGCTGTTGATATTTTTCTGAAGATATTAAATGTGGAAAAGATATAGCTAGTGGGATAATAGATCGTTGTTCAATATCACATATTAATTTAGGATTTAAATATTGCAACTGTTTAAAGGTAGAATTAGAAAAGTCGAATCTCAAAAATTTGTTTCACTCCTTCAATCAAGAAATCCATACATTTTATTTTAAATGTATTAATTTCTGCTTGAGGCATTTGCTTCTCAGTGTGCAAGAGTGCTGTAACTTGCGCTCTTAAATATATATCTTCTATTTTAACCCTTCATTTCATGATTTACAAAATATCGGAATTAAAAAATTTCTCACTGGATTTTTAGATATCTGTGGTCAAAATAAAACAATTTGTGAAGAAAAAAAAATTATTTTTCATATTACAAAAATGGCCGTATGTTGCAAATTTGCATCATTATGGAAATGAACTTAAATTTACACATGAACTTAATTCAAATGGAATGTGTGAAAACAGTTTTTATCTTTCGTAAGATAAAGATGCACACCACATTTTTCGCATTTGAAATGCGTATAACCTTTGCAACCTGGCAATTTGCATCTCTTTCTTGTATTGTCATACTTAGTCCAATGAGCAAATTGGTCCATTCTGACATTTTTTGGAGGTGCGTGAACCGCAGGTCCTTTATGACGTTTAGCATTTATCCCTAACTCAACCTCGTTACTATGTCTTCCCCTTTTTTTGTTTTGATCACTATGAATGAGGCACAAAGTTTGTGCAAGTTCCAGCCGGTATTGCCATAGAGTCTGATTATCAGCAAGATCATTTTTCTGCTTCTTCACTCTTTTAGACAAGAGCCATGAATTAATAACTGTTATATCCAACAGATGGTAAAATAATCTCATGTACCATTTTTTGGATCTTATGCATATTTTGTGACGGCCAACATGACTGTCAAGCATATCCACGCCTCCCATATGCATATTATACTGCTTTATAACGTTAGGACAGGAAATAGTAATTTTCTTCTTCTCTTTTCTATCAAATCTTTTGACAGGATGATATGGCAATTCACCAAAACAAGATGATAGCAGTGTCACTATTTTATTATCGTTCCAAGATACAAGATTAAGGTCAACGCCACTGAGATGGCTAACAAATTCTTCTGACGTTCCTCTTGGAAGCTTTCTGAATTTTTTTCATCTGTTAGTTTGTTACATGGAATTCTATTTCGCCGTATAGTGCCTAACATATATATATACCCTGATTTGTCAAATATGTAAACAAAGGTACAGATGTATAATAATTATCGCAATACATTTGGTAGTTCATGTTTCTGGGAATTATTCTTGCTAAGCGAACTACAACATTAGCACTGGCGCCTAAATCAGGTTCATTAGCATTTACTTGGGTAAAATAATTTGATGAACCATTGTAAATCTCAAAATTATATGAAAAGCCTGATGTGTCACACAACATGAAAACCTTGAAACCCCATTTATGAGGTTTCATTGGATTGTATTGTTTCAAATGGTGTCTTGTTTTTGTGGAACATATTTGTTCATCCACAGATAAATTAGATTCCATGGGTATTGAAGAAAATTGTTTAGTCAGATGAGTCAACAATGGTCTAATTTTATGAAGATTATCATAGCGCGGATTTTCTTTTTCAACCATTTTAGTGTTATCATTGAAGTGAATTATGCCTTTCAAACGCTCAAACTCGTTTATAGTCATTGCATTACTAATGTTTGAAATACCTATATCCGATCTCCAATAGCAACGAGTTCTTGGCAACTTTGACACCGACATATATATACAAATTCCTACAAATTTTTCTATATCTTTGGCATTTATATCGGCTGGATAGTTTGGATTTTTTTGTACACTGTACAAATTAGTTTCCTTCACAATCAATTCAATTAGTTCATCATTGAAGAAGTATTTGAAAAAATCATACGGTGTTTCTAAGTCTAGTATGTTGTTTGAAAGATCTGCGTTACCTTTAAACTTCATGGCATCATCATCAATTATCAAGTTCTTTTTACGCCATAAAATATTTTCTCTAACTGTGCTTTTTTTGGATGGTTTTGATGCTCTGGGGTTTTCTTTGTTTTTTTCTATAACTGTCACTATGCGGTTTATAGGATAAATATGACACGTCACCATTCAAATTCAAAATGTTGATATTCGACAGATCATGCCATCTTTCGGACACAAATTATACTGTATTTGAATTAGACGGATGATGCATATATGCAACATCATGAATGTCTCGCTCATTCAACTAACACATTTAAAATACATAGTTATAAACCTGTGTTGCAAATTTGCAACCGTATGAAATGAAGGGTTAAGAAATTATGAGGATTTTTAAACATAACATTTTCAATAGGAGTATTCTGCAAATAATCACGCTTCAAATAACATTCCATTAAAGTCAATGTAGCTTTTTTGACATCTGTATATAATTTATGTATATATGGCTTTTCAGACTGAAAACTTTTATTAACCCTGCAGTGGTGGCGCTCAAATATGTAACATCACTGGTGGCGCGGAGTCTGACAGACTAGAGATGGGGCGAACGATTTTTTGTCTGAATCGATTCAACATCGATTCATTATTAAAAGAATCGATTTAATCGATTCAATCAATTAATTCTAGAAAATTCAACATTATTCAATATTCATGCACAAAATATCATTAAAAACCCACAAATTATGAAAAATCAGTGTTTTTATTTATGTATACAAAATTATGCGTAAATACATAAAAATAATGAAAAAAAAATAGTACATTTATTACATGTAAAAAAAAACTCATTTATTAAGGAGCAAAGAATAACGTACATAAACTATTATATTTTTTAAACCTATTGGTTAGGTTTCAAAAATTAACAAACTTCGCGGTACAACTTCTTAAATACTATGACAAATTTGTGTTTAAAAATACCAATTTATCTACTATATTTGTATGTATTTGTGCTCGTCGTTTTGAAAGAATCATTCCGCTTTTAGAAAACATTCTTTCCGATGGAACTGATGTTGCAGGTCTCGATAAATATTTCATTGCCAATCCTTTTAAATTGGGAAAGATATTACCTTCCTGTCTCCACCATAATAAAGGATCACATTTTCTATCTAAAAATGGCATGTCTTCGTACCTTTTCATTTCGATGCTCACGTTTGAATTTTCTTGTTGTGTATTTTTCAAAGTAGCTGTTTTTTTATCGAAAGATTGCCAGAGTAAATCCTTGTCAACATTATCGTTATTGTTTGCTTCAATAATATCCAAAGCTTCTTCCACTGGAACCATATTGTTTTCTTCATTATTGGAAGAGTTTTTGTTGCTACATATATTACATGTTTTTTCTCTTTCAATCTCTACTTTCAAATACTGTTTCAATTTGTGTACAATCTCTTGCGATGAAAATGGTACGTATTTAAATCTAGGATCTAAGTACGTAGCAGCACCATATTTTGGATCATTTTCATAACTTCCCATTCGAATTTCTAATTGCTGCAGTAGTTTGTTTCTTAGTTTCATTATATCGTCATCGAGAGTTTGATATCGTCGTAGTTCTGCATTCAAGCACTTTGTAATTGGAATAATTTTTGCTGCGGAAACATAGTTTTCACATGACATTTCTATCGTAGCAAGATTAAAAGGTTTTAACAATGATATTAAACGTGTAACGCTCTCCCAGTCTTGATATAACATAGTGGGTATTTGAATATCACGCCCCAAATTTACTGAAGCCAAAACTTGCGGTAAAATGTTTTTTAAATTATTTATACTTTCTAGCATAATCAGTGTTGAGTTCCAACGTGTGGGAACTTCTTTCTTTATCGTCGTTGGTTTTAAATTCTGATTTTCTTGTTGTTTTTTTAATTCACTGGATGCAATACAACTCGATTTAAAAATGTGAACAATATTACGACATTTTTGTAATGTGTCCATGCTGTTATTGAATTCTTTAAGCCCATCTGTTACGATTAAATTTAGTGTATGTGCGTAGCATGGATAGTGAATCCATTCACTTTGTCTAATGGCAGCTACTAAGTTGGCCCCATTGTCTGTTGTAACAGAATATATGTGGTTTTGCAAATCCCATTCTTGAAAACACTGTATGAGGGAGTTTTTTATATTTATGGAAGTATGCCTTTCTGGAAAATATTCCGTACACAAATTAAATGATTTTAATTCCCAACCTTCATTTATGAAATGAATGGTGACTGTGTTGTAACTTAAACTTTTTTGAGTGTCAGTCCACATATCCGTTGTGACATGTACATGAGATTTTAAAGAATTTAATATGTTCTTTAATTTAATTTTTTCTTCACAATATAAGTTTTCAACAGCTTCTCGAATTGTTCTTCTGCTTGGCATGGAAAATTTTGGATCTAGTGTTTGTTGAAGTGCATTAAATCCTGCATCTTCAACAATACTAAACGGTTGAAAATCCTTTGCAATCATTATTGCAATTTGTTTAGTTACACTTTGTGCTGCAGGACTGTTACTTGGATATTTGATTTTACTTGTCGTTAAGAAATCAAGACGTTGTTGCTTATTATTGGTGAATTCACTGAATTCGTCATCATTGAGTAATGCATCGTAATGTGATCGATGATGTCTCATCAAGTGTTGTCTTAAATTAGTTGAATTACCGGAATATGACACTACTAATTTGCATATTTGACATTTAGCTTGTTTTGTATTTAAATTAGAATCAATATCTTCAAAATATGTCCAAAATATACTTCGTTTTGGTGGCCTAAGAAAAATAACCAATAAATAACAATTCAAGAATACTATAATACAACTTACATGTTTGGTTTTCAGATGTAATACATACTATGTATAACTACAATTCAGAATGCTAACAAAACGTTCAAAAAATAGTAAAAATAATATGTCGATCAAAAGTAAACAGCCGCCGCCATTAAACATATCACAATAAACAACAGCGAACAACGCAACAGTCCAACAGCGCAAGAGTGAAGAGTGCGCAGTGCGCAACGCAACATGAACAGTATGAACACGAAGAGCAGAGAGAGAAAAATATATTAGTTAGTATGCGTTCTGTAAACCATAACTGTAAATATCAATATAATATATTTTAAAAATTTGTAACTTTAATTTTATACTGTTTTATAATCAATCGATTTTATACGTGAATCGATTCGAACTGAAAATTAAACGAATCGATTCAGAATCGATTAATCGAATCGTTCGCCCCATCTCTATGACAGACTCCGTTATTATTTTAGCCATTATTGTTAGTCACTGGGCGAATAAAAAAAAAATGTTTATTTATTTAATAATAGTACTTTATTGACGATAATTTAAAACGGAAAATAAAGATATTTTATGTTTCACAAAAATATAAATAATAAAAACTTAAATTCACGCATTTTTTGCTCCACACTAACATAACGTCACCTAAATCATATAAACAATATATATATAACAAAAACAAATTAAAATATAGAAAACATATGCATATGCCCAGATAAGAAACATAAGTTTATCTTATTCTAATCTGTAGCTAAACAAAGATCGCAAATGATATTTGCATGTTTCAGACAAAGAAAATTTTTGCATTTTGTGCAATAATATTTACTTTTATTTTTATTTTTGCACTTGACACAATATTTTCTTGTATTTTCAAGGTTACCCCTGAAATTTTGAACTTCGGACGTCCCAGCTACCTCCTGTCTTCTTAGTCTTACTTCTTTTGGCACGTTTTGTAATGTGGAACGCCGTTTCATATGTTCGTCTATGAGTGAAAGAGCAACTGATTTTATAAAAGCTTTTCTTTTCATGTCATTAGCAGGGTTGAGATTGTTTGCAGTACAAATAACTTGTGCATTAATTCCCGCAATATTTAACAGTGAATAAAAAATTACCATTGGCCAACGTCTAGTGTTACGGGCTACATTATACGTAGCACACTGTTGGTCAACCATGTCGACCCCGCCTTTGGTCGAGTTGTAGAAAGTAATTACTTCGGGCTTTTTTTGTCTCCAGTTTGGGGATCTATTGTATCGCTATTATGGAAACTCGAGGCCAAAGTCACATTTTTGCCTTTTTTTGGAACATATGAAACTAGAGAAATGTTTTTACGAAATCCAAAAATACTTGAGTTTTCTGGTCGATCACGTGTATTTACAAATAATGAAGGCAATTCCCTTTTGTTTTTACGGATAGTTCCCACGTAAGTCAATTTGTGATCTTCTAATAATTTTTCTATCAACGGTATTGATGTAAACCAATTGTCACATGTAAGATTTCTTCCCGTGCCGGAGATTGGAGCTATTAACCGTTCAACAATACTACTTGGATCATTTTTTACACGGAAAGGACCTTCTGGTTGCAGGCCTACATAAACTTCGAGATTTTGCGTGTAGAACATACGAGCATCGCATAAGGCAAATATTTTAATTCCATATTTATTTGGTTTGCTCGGAATATACTGCCTAAACCCACAACGACCACGAAAACCCTCTAGTTTCTCATCTATTGTGGCGTACTCAGAAATACAATAATTCATTTTGCAATTATCCACAAACATTTCACAGAATACACGGATCGGGGCTAATTTATCCACCGCTCTTCGCTCTTCTCTAGTTGATAAATCATCGAAACGAAGAACTCGTAGAAGACATTGTAAGCCAAAACATTTCAATTCCGGTTCCCTTTCTATCCCAAATTTCATCCACATTTAACCTATTGCTTTTTAGTATTCCGGCTAAATACAGAAGTCCTATCAGTGCTTTTATTTCAATTTTGTCTGTAAGTTTAGCAGCTCTAGGTCGGTCGTAACCCTCAGATATATTACTTATATACTTGTTCGTATTTTCAACTATAATTTCAAGCATTGCTTCTGTCACAAAAAGATCCCAGCATGTTATAGGTGTATTAGCGTTTTTAGCAATTCCTTTTGTGCCTGGCAAGTGTGTAATTTTGTTCCAATTACGTGTGCGAACATTCTGTGCAGGTACATGTTTTTTCCATCGAGTTATATTATCACGACCAAAATAACACGGAGTTTTAGGTTTTTTAGTTACAACAACTTCATCGCTAGAGTCACTATCACAGCCTTCCTGTTCTGTATCGGTATCTTCAAGTCTCTCTTCTAATTCATCTTCATTGTCTTCAGGTTCATCACTCTCAAGTTCATCCCCTGCATCTACTTCGTTGAATAAACGAAGTAATCTCTCTTGTTCCTTTTCATAGGAGAAATTCATATTCTATAACATAGAATAAATAGTAACAGATCAGAAAAACATAACACTTTCATATACACCTACCAGTCTTATAAAATATCCACAGAATTTAAAGACGGCAGTAAACAAATTTTGTAACGCGACAAGTGGCGCGGAGTCTGACAGACTCTTTTGCTATTTTACTGTTAATACGAAAAAGTATCACACTGCAGTTGTTGTGTAAACTGTACTACAGACAAAGTTAGGAAGGTACTGAAACCAACACGGAAATAACCGAATGCTTCCCGATATTAACCGAACATTTAAAATCCTTGGAGTCTCACAGACTCCGCGCCACCACTGCAGGGTTAAGATTAGAAAAAATAGGCAAAACAAATTGTAAAAATGATAAATAAAATTTGGTTAAAGGATTTTCTATATTCATACAAATGTTTTTTACATTACCTTTCAGTTCTAGTTGACATGAATTTTGTAGTGCTATATAAGTAAAATATAATTTTAGAGCATTATATTGCTCCAACAATCTATCTACAACAAGCGTTAAAGACAGCCACAGAGTCTGCGCTGGATGTAATATTTTGTGGGGTTCTGTATTTGTAAATATTTGAAATTCATGGAAATGTTGTATGCGTTTGTAACTTCTATTAAAATAATTATATTTGTCGTGTGCAAAAATTTCTATATTATCAGGTAATTTTTCGCATGCTTTTGAAGTACAGAGATGAAGCGAGTGACAAATGCATTTCATAAGAAAAATATGTGGAACATCTTTCCTTAAATTAACTGATAAAGAATTGTGACGACCCATCATAACATTGGCACCATCTGATCCAAATCCAATCAAATTTTCTTTATATGGAATGTTATTCGAAATGAAACTTCGTTTTATAACTTCATACAATGATGCAGCGTCTGTTTCAGGTACAGGTATCAAATCATAAAATAAATCTTTAATTGAATTATTTAGAACAGTTCTTACAACTAACACTAAATGTTTCTTACTACTGACATCAGTAGATTCGTCTACTATTAACGAAAACTTTTGTTTTTGTAGAATATTAACTACAAAATTAAATTGATATTTACCTATTACATTACAAATAATACCTGTAGTTTTTGTTCTATTACATTTTACATCTTTAGCAATTTTTGAATCTGGAAAAATTACCTTGCATAAATTAGGTAAATGATCAGATGCCAATATTGCTACTGCGGGTGATCAAATTATTAGAATCACTTGAGATATTTTGCAATATTTTTAATTCTTATTAAATATAACAACTTACGTAATATAAATGATACATATATAAATGAAAAATTAAGCATGAAGTAATTAACTAATGTTTCCGCTAAATAAATATACATATATTTTTTTTTCATTTTTTTTTAATACTTTGTCATTCGCCCCTTTGCGGCTATCACAACTTCAATTCTCCTGGACATGCTTTCTATATTTCTGAGGCAGTTTTCTTTAATATTTTCATCTCTGTGCCAAACAGCAATTAATCTTTCAATTAATTGCTGCTTATTGGTCACCATTTCCTTGGCTATTCCACGTTTCATGAGCTCCCAAAGGTTCTCTATGGGATTAAGATCTGGAGAATTTCCAGGCCAGGATAAAACTTGTATATTCTTATCCTTTAGGAATTTAGTTACTTTTTTGGCTTTGTGGCATGGAGACGAGTCATGCATAAATATTACATCCTTATGCCGATGTCACACTATCATTCATATGACTGATGGTGACTGAGAAATAAGAAGAAGTATGTTATTTGAATGCTGAAATGGTTGCTTGCCATGTCACACTATCTGATGAGAAATCTGATGAAACTGATTTCTTCTTACTATTTTATTTCTGAATTTTTTTGACATTTGTATTAACCTATAGTTTAATGCAGTATAGGCAGTTTTTATTTGTTTTTAATCGCAATTCATATAAATTAAAAATGAGTAGTACAAGTGGTAGTACTATTGAAAATTTTGTTATGGCTAACATTTTAATAAATAAAGAAAGAGAAAATCACAGGGAACGTCGACGTAGATCCATTTGGGTAAAAGAATGGATTAATCGTAGAACTGAAGGAACAGGGAGAGGAGGTCTTTCGTTGGTTCATAATGAACTTAGACTGGAAGATCCGTATTCTTTTAGAAATTATATGAGAATGAATGAAGAATGTTTTGATTTTATTTTGTCCAAAATTGAGGGAAAGTTTGATTACCAGGACACGACATTTAGACAATGTGTTAGCGTTCGAGATAGGTATTGTATATTTTTGTAGTTTAACTTAAAAGTGGTACATTGTATCGAATTTTATAGATTAACTGTTACCCTACGATATTTGGCTACGGGTGATTCATTTCAGTCATTGTCATATCATTTTCGACTAGGAAGAAGTACCATTTGTAAAATTGTACCTGAAGTTTTGGAAGCTATTTGTGAGTGTATGGAGGAAAATATAAAGGTAAAATGAAAATATTATAATATGTACAGAAATGTTTTAATCAAAAAATAAAAATACTGATGATAGTAAAAAAGTAACAAAACAAAAAAATAACTATATGAAATGAGAAATTAATATATTAAAAACTAACAAAAAAATAAGAAATTAAAACCATTACTCTAAATCTTTCAATTCAAATTTACTTAAAATATTATTAATTTCATTTTCTGCTTCAAGAACGTTTCTTGTATTTTTTATATTTCGCAGCCTTTGCGCAACATACGCAGCAAATATATCTGCTCTGTCCTTTTTGTTTTCTTTTCCTGAGCTCTCACTACTTGTTTTTGTCTTTAAGTAGGAGCAAAAAGCTTCACTAATATCTGTTGATGATGATTCTCCTCTGCTAGATTTATCAAAAAATTTCTTTGCCATTCGTGATGATGTTGATGAGGTTGTCGGTGTCTGCCCAGATACTGCGGATGTGGCTTGAGATGACGTTGAGGTTGTTCTTTGCCGCAGTTCGCTGATAATCTAAAATATTTTATTTTTAGCTTCCGATAACTACAAACGAGTGGAATGAAGTAGAACAAATATTTAGAAATAAATGGAATTTTCCAAACTGTTGCGGGGCTATAGACGGTAAACATATTGCCTTCCTATGTCCAAAATCGGAAGGATCATTTTATAGAAACTATAAAGGCAGTGACAGTATTGTATTAATGGCAATAGTGGATGGAAATTATAAATTTTTATGCGTTGACATAGGAACTAACGGAAGAGTAAGCGATGGTGGTGTGTTTAGAGACAGTTTAATGTCTAAATATATAAATAGCAATAGGTTAAATTTGCCAGAAAATGTCCAACTGCCAGGAACGAACATATGCACACCGTATATATTTGTGGGAGATGATGCGTTTCCACTCACTACTAGATTAATGAAGCCATTTAGATATCATGGACTATCAAAAGAAAAAAAAATTTATAATTATCGCGTAAGTCGTGCGAGACGAGTTGTGGAAAACGCATTCGGAATATTGGCCAATCGCTTCCGAGTTTTATTAAATCCGATTCGATTAAATGTGGAAAAAGTGGAACATATAACTACGGCTTGTTGCATTTTGCACAATTTTTTAATTAATTCTAGAGGTAATTATTATGCAGATGTAGAAGAAGATTTAGAGGATCCAATTCAACAACTGCAATCAATAAATCGAAATTTACACGGAGGTAATAGAGCAACGCAACAAGCAATTAATTTGAGGAACACCTTTGTAGAGTATTTTAACAATAGTGGAAGTGTAAGTTGGCAAGAAGAACATATTCAAAATAAAAAATTATGAATATAAGTATATGTATATAAATTGTTGTAATAAATTATATTACTTCATACACCACAATTAATACAAGAAGTTACAATTATGAATATATTCATTTAGAATAAAAAGTTATAAGTTTTTTCACCTCCTCATCCTTCTCCAGATATTCTATCTCATAATCATCATCTAGATCCTCAGTTTCTGCAGTTTCGAGTACTTCTTGCGAGCACGTAATGCCACTAATGCCAGTTAGTTTTCCTTCCTTTTGTTTCAGATGGTCCTTCAAAAACTCTAACTCTTCATAGCACCACAGTTTTGGAAGGATTATATCGTCGGCTCCGGCACCACTTTTATTTTTGCTGGCTTCATATGACATGTTGTCCTTTCGGAACTGGCTCCTTAAACTTTGGTATTTTTTAGTACAGTCTTCCGCTAAAATATAAATTCACGTTAGAAATAATATTTTCCATATAAATACATAACTTTACTTGTTACATCTGGTATTAATGGTCTTATAGCCTCAACCATTTTTTCTTGAGCATCTCTTGCTCGCTCCCTATTTCTGTACTCTATCGACTTCACATTATATAAACATGGATTACTTTTGTATACTTCTATTAGCGACAATACCGCTTCTCTCGTCCATTTCACTTCGGTTTTTCTCTTTTTGGGTAAAGTTTCCATTATACACTTTTGACAACATACACAGATGACAGATGAATGAATGATATGAATTTAGCCGTGAA
Source organism: Harpalus rubripes (assembly GCA_963082715.1). NCBI lineage: Eukaryota > Metazoa > Arthropoda > Insecta > Coleoptera > Carabidae > Harpalus > Harpalus rubripes. The sequence continues at coordinate 39,432,983 of OY720462.1, read as the reverse complement.
TGTTGGTGAATGACAAAAATTTAGCGGCCCGCAAAAATTTCATCAGTCACGGCATACTTCTTCTTACTTCTCAGTCACCATCAGTCATATGAATGATAGTGTGACATCGGCATCACTTGTAAATTTCAATTTATCAAGGCATTCTAGTAAGTAGTTAAGTTTGATTTAACAAGTTACTAACTTGTTAAAATTTAACAGGTTAGTAGATTAGCTATCACTGAAATAGGTTAGAATTTATTTATATTAAATATTATAACCTCATTTTTTTCTGCCAATCTTTGAAATCTTTATATTCTCGTTCGTATCTTGACGATGATTTTCCTGGTAATAAATTTGTAAGTACGCTGTTTGCTTCACTAATTATTGCTTCGGGCCAGGCGGCTGACACCTTAATGGTTTTTTACTTGCAAAGCAATAGTTCAGCCCTGCAAAACCAGTCCGCAAAATAGCGCTAGTATCTGTGCTAGTATCGTAACCAGGCAACCGGGGCGATTCGTTTGTATGTTTGAATTTGATATGACAGTTGTCAGAATTTGTTGATTTAAGTCAATGCTTTTCAAACCATTTTGCGTAATTTAGTTGTGCAGTTACTAACAGTAAATTGCGTTCTATTCAGTGGTAATTATATATATTGTGAAAAATGACAACATCTGTAAGTATAAACAATTTGATTACATATACCCTTGATCATGAGTTTATTAGTGTTTTATTGTTATATTAAAATAAAACTATATTATTTTTCCCAGAAACTAACATGTGTCCATCATAAGTGTATTACGAACAGTCTCCTTGTCGAGGAACAAGGGCACATGCTTTGTTTCCCAAGAGTGGAAAACGTACGACGCGAATGGATCCTACGGATGGGTCATCTTGATCTACTGCAATTCGCGTACCAGCAAATATTAGATTGAGGATTCCGTTTTTGTAGACTTCATTTTACAGATAAGCTATTTCGGACACCGGAAAAATGAATTTGAATCATCGTCAAATATCTGTGGACGTTTTTAGTTCTGGTAAGATTTTCATTTATACTAAAATTGCTTTGAAATTATATGTTAAGTAATGCGTAACTGCCGAAATACGTTTTGCTGCTGGTATGTTTCTTTTATGAATTAAAATAATTAATGTTCTTTTAAGATCAAATTCTAAAACATCGATTTTTTTCCAGGTCATATTGATCTACATCAACTTGGCGTGAACAGAGTGGTGCAATTATCGCCGAAGAAACAGAAATTATAGAAACGATGCAAACTGCAGAAAGACTTTTAAAACTAAGCCATAAACGGGGCAGGCTTTTATTTGAAATGTGTAATCGCAGAAAAGCTGATGTCCTTTGATAATATCAAAAATAATTATTCTTTGCCACGAGTATCGAAATGATAACTAAATCTGTATCATAATCTGTATCGAAATGAAAATCTATATTATAAAGAGTGTCATTCAAATACGGATAACATATTTAATAAGTATATTAAAGCATAGAAGTAGAAAAATAATGTTTTTTTTTATTTATTATTTTCAGATTTTCTATATAAAATGATATATTCTGTAACACAGTAGTTTAATTTTTATCTATCGATAATTTTTTCTACAATGAAAAATACCTGATAAAACTATTTAAAAATTTCACTTGTCAAAATTGTTATCGATATATAAAAATGAAACATTGTGTTACAGAATATGACAGAATTTCAAATTTGAATTATTTGAAACAAGCATTCAATTTTCCCGCTTTTTAGTTTAGTTTAGCCCTGCAAAACCAGAGGCGCTGCGAACTGCGTTTTTATATTTACTATAGAGTTGGCAAGTCTGATAGTGTAGATGGTCTGTGCTTCGGGCACATCCATTTTCCTGATTTGCACCAAAAGTAAATAAAATAACAAAAGCACAACAATCAAAGACATTTTGACAAATGTAGTTCATAGTATCCGTAAGAGATGGCAGCACGCAGCACTCGTGTCAATATAAATTTGAGTAATGTGTTTTTAACTTATTTTAATTTATTTACAAGTGAAAAACAAATAAAATATTGAACAATACACGCGAGGTAATGGGTTTAACTGGCTGCAGAAGGATAACAGGCTCGTCTTCGACTCGCCAGTTCAATTCTTCTGTCCGCCAGTTAAACCCTACTTACCTCGCTAGTAATGTTAAATACTATAAAAGTCTTATGTATGATACATCCTGAAGCAATGATCTGGATGGAGGCCAACGTTGCATTTTGTGCGTATGAATTTTGCACATTTACCGCACTGAGCGCAACGTCATTGTGTTGGATTGCTGTCCACAAAATGATCATTACGATCATATCGTACTTCTCGCAATACATTTTTGGGAATTTTAGGTTTAGGACCAGCTAATTGCTGAGGAGCAGTGAGAATTGACAGAGTTATTGGTCGTATAAAGTCTAATAAACTCAGTTTCGGTTGTACGTATATATAAATCATCCACATATTTACAACTGCTCCATTTATGCAAAATCTTATAAAGGGCCAGTACCATTTTTTAGATCGAACTCGTATTCGATACAAACCTCTCAGTACCATTTTTTAGATCGAATTCGTATTCGATACAAACCTCTCAGTACCATTTTTTAGATCGAACTCGTATTCGATACAAACCTCTCATTTTATCAAAAATGTCTACTCCACCCATACCTTGGTTGTACAAATTTACTAAAGTTGGTTGGTCGATTTGAATGGATGCTCTTTCTTTCTTCGACCAACGTTTACATGTTCCTTTAGATAATGTTATATTATCATCCTGGATATTCGTCGCCATTGTAACGGGATTATTGTCGTTCCAGCGAATAAGGCAAATATCTTTGTTGATATCTTTTATTGCATAGGATGATCCTCGTTTAGTCTTCTTCATTTCGACTAGAGGAGCGTTCTCTATTCTATCGGATCTTATTGTACCTAAGCAGTTAATATTATAAGCCCTAAGTGTATGCAATAAAGGTAGTGAATTGAAGTAATTGTCTAAAAACACCGTGCTTCCTTGAGGTAAGTAATTTAGGCATAATTTTTCAGTAACACTGGATCCCAAGCTTTTTCCTTCAACTCTATCCCCAGAACCGCAATAAGGAATAAATTTTAATAAATACCCTTCTGATGTAGTTAGACACTAGAATTTAAAGCCATATCTAATTGGCTTTCCTTTGATAAATTGCTTCATTGAGTGGTGCCCATAATAAGGCTCCATCGCTTCCTTTAGAGAAAATGATGATCCCAAAGGTTGGGCCCACATTTGTGATATCTTATTGACGTGATCTATTAGAGGCTGAATCTTATACACCTTATTGGTCGGATCAATTTTTGTATATCATTGAAGTGTAAGTACCTATGAATCAAATCAAATCTATTTCAAGACAAACTATTACTAATCAAACAATTAAATGTATCTGCCTTAGTTTCCCAATACAATCGACGATATGGGACTTTGAAATATCCTGAGACAAACAGAATGGCTAAATACTTGTACAATTCTTCGGGAGATACATTGAAATCATGATCGCCTTTAAATGTTGCGTACTTTTTTGTTTCTTGGCAAACATAATTAATAAACTCTTCGTTAAACATTTCTTTGAAAATATCCACTGGTCGGAGGTTTTGATTATGTATTTCTTGGACAAATGCAGGAGATGGCGTTGTACAAATTTTTATTCTCTCCTTTTCTTCTAAGTTCTTTGTCTTCCAGTTTCGTTTCTTCATTTTATATTTGATTTCTTTTTCTAGCAGTTCTCTTCTAAAAAGCGTAGCAAGGGGTATATCGTCATCTTGATCGCTTGTGTTCTTGTCTTCTTCATTAGATTCATCAGATTCAAAGGAAACTTCAATTTTATCATTTGTATTTGAAATACAAAGTACTTCCATGGGTTGTTTTAGAACTCCTTGTCCAACATCTCTAAGCGTGCATGTTTCTTCGCAGTCACTTGAAGCATCGTCTATGTCACTATCGACTCCATCTTTAGGAGGAAAAAGCACAAGTTGCATCTCATTGCAGTTTTCTATAGGCTTATAACTTTCATCATCAGATGTCAATTCTTCTAAATAGTTCAAAAGCTCTTCAGCATCACGAGGATTATCTGGATTATAGAACCGTTTTCTGAAAACAGAATATAACTTTATTACTCTAAAGCCCATCGTATGTTATTTCATACGTAAGATTAAATGACCCAAAATAACAATTGCTTTTTAACATCATTAAGATTTTAATACAGAACCATATTAATATTAGTATGAAATTTAATATTTGGCGATAAAAGCATTAAACTTGTAATTATTGTTAATATTATAAACAATAAAACTTACCGTAGTGGCATTTCCAGAAGAAAATAATACACACAATATTTCAAGCGCTGAAAAATCTTTCTTGTTTCAAGGTATAAACAAAATATAACTATTTTTTGGTAGAAATAACCTATATGAATAAACATCAGCGTTAACTGCGCATGTATAATATGTACAAAAGTTATAATCTCCTCGCAAAGAGGGCACTGATCACTGTATGATATATCATACGGTGGGCTTTATTGGGTTAACCCTTTCGGTCCCGATTTTTTTTCATTTGAAGTAAAATTTAGAAATGTGGTACATCGAATCTTTATTTTTTTAATGGTTTTTAGTTTTTGTTGATAAATCCTAATTTTACCCAATTTTGACATTTGATATGTACACTGGGACTTAACGGTATCATAACCCCCAAAGCAAAAAAATAAAAAAATAATATTTATGGTTTCTTAAAATATTGGCAATAAAAAATTTGTATCTACTCATTGAGCTTTTATTTTCTAGTGTGATATAACAAAAAACAATTTTGTTTTCTTGCAATACATAAATGTGCATTACATTTTTGACACATATTGTGAGTTCTGCTCTTACATTCGGGGAATTTGCAACGGGATGCAAAACTTTTATCATCAATTGTAGGCAAATGATTGTAGCCATCTAATCGGACCTCATCCACAGGCTGTACTTCCGGTGGTCCATGTTTCACAGTTACAGAAGGCGAAGGCGATAATGATGAAGTTGAAGGCCTTCCTCGTTGCTTTTTTTGTATATCTTTATTGGTACCAATAAGAGCCTCAGCAATATATGCCCGAAAATGCAAAAGGTCCATAATATCTTTTTCTCAGTCCAAGGGCTATAGTTTTAGCTTTATATTCAAGCCATCCATTTGTACAAGCTAAATCTAAAGCATGAGTAAACATTCGAAGGGTCCATTTACGTGACCGAATAGAAGTTCTATAAATGGTTATCAGAAAGTCCATTTTATCGACGCCACCCATGTTGACGTTATAGTTTTTAATAACTTCTGGACGAGGAACATTTATGTACTCCTTTGATTGTTCATCCCATCTTTTGCACTGGTCTGTTGAACCGATACCAATGTAATTAGAAGCCATATTTACCGGATTATTGTCAAACCATTTTGTTATAATTACTTCTCCATCTCCACTTATGAGTTCCTCTGCAGTACCGCGACCCTTCTTTTTCATCTCAGAATCTTTAGAAAAGGGAGGATTTTTGAAACGTTCTATTCGTGCAGTACCAGCAACATAAGCTATTCGGTATTGCGGAGCATAGGGAATAGTTTTGACCTCTCTGATTAGCTGAAATTAGAGACAAGAGACAAGTGTACCCAATGTAATTTCGGCTACTTCAGATTTGCGCTGTTGCCAGTACCATTTACTGAATGGCTTAAATGGAACAGAGCATAATATCATAGCCACCTCTAATGGATAGACATGGCAACGCCGCATCGTATACTAGATAAATTACAGCTGACTCGTCCACCATTGTGGAGCCACTTAAATCATAATATCAATGTTGCAGTATTATTAATCATAGAAATTATCCATAACAACGGGTTGTTCTGCTCCAAATTGTGTAAATCATTTAAGAAATGGTTATAATTTTTACAGATACTTATGCAATTCATATATTTTTCTCTAACCTCAAAAATCTTAACGAACCGTATTTTTTCTTGTTTTATTATTTTAAATGAGTATAAAATGGCAAATATGAAAGTTATATTTAATTATGAAAAATAGTTAGTACATAAACTTATAAGAAATGCACTTTTATTTCATAATTTACTGCATTGATTTTGGCACCAATATGGCGGACGAGTCAGCTATGTATTATCCCTGATCACATAACTAACAGATCTGCCGAACGCATGTTTTAAAAAGGCAGCGCCTGGAGAGGATGCGAATAACAGATGGCGCACATGTCATTGCAGTTTAGGATGCATCTACTAGATGGCTATAGTGTCGAACATAAATATTTACAATCCATAACGCGGAAATTTTTATTATTCATGTTATCTGACGAAAAAAAATAAGTAATTGAATAGAATTTGATTGATGACTGTAACTGAAATACAAATAAATCAAAATTATTTATTATATATTAATAGAATGATCTTAATAAATAATACAAATGTAGCAGTAGCATATATTAACAAAATACATTACAGTTGGATTTAATATTTTGTATGCATACAAAGAAAAATAAGTAATTACGTATGTATTTTTATAATATTCAAACGGTATTGTCTATATAATATATTTAAAACGTAGCATTTTAACAAAGTTAATACCAATAAATAGCTAAGTGTAAATTATAACTCACATTATCTAAAATTATTGTATTTTGTACTATTATTAATATAATAACATAAATGATAAATGAATTAGTTGAAGAAGTTATTTTATCGTGCATCATTTTATAAACAATTGGGTTGCATGCTACACCCGTCTCCGTCCCATAACGTTTGAAATAAAAGAATATAATTTTTACATTTATTATACAATATTATGAGAATGTAATGCTACAATAGTAAATTTAGAAATCATTTCAATTTTACTGTAGACATGAACTATAAATTATGTATAAAAAATAAACATTCTCTGCAAGTTTCTTACAGCAAAAAAGTTAGGAACTTACTATTTACATTATGTGAGATACAAGGAGATAACTAATGAGTAAAAAATGTCAGTACCTACTTTTAAATAATACATTATAAACACCCGCACACTTTAGGCCATTTAAGTCTATAAAATTTTAGAAGCGTATCATAAAATAAACTAACCATTGTATATTTTTGTTCGAGAACTATAAAAACGATGCATACATACCTACACACCGATAGGGTAGGAATTATTTTTCACTACAGTTTTAGTTTTCAACGGATGCAGTTCGATTTATAATTGTGTTTGTATTTCGCTAATTAAAAAAATTAAAAGTATTATAAAAGTTATAAATTTATATATTTTGTACACATCTTTAAATATTTAATATTTAATTATGCCTGGGAATGTGTGCGAATATTTTAATTGCCGAAGAAAGAAAAGCGATTTTCCAGACCTGAAAATGTACCGGTTTCCAAAGGATTCCAATCGCTTAAAACAATGGAAAATTAATTCAGGTAAATATTTTTTCTTATGTCATTATTATTAATTATTGATTCATAACATAAAAAATTTAACAATTCATTATATACTAGGGCTGTTGAATTATCAGTTTTAATAATCGAATATTGATTATTAGAAATAATCAATTAATCAAAACAATCAATTTATCATAGAATCGATTAATAAAAAAATTATTAATCACACAATTATTGATTAAATGATCGAATAATCTCATATTTAATTAATCATGTAAATGATAATCATAAGGTTTCAACAAGTCAAGTAGTCTTTTGTTTTTATAAATTATTTGATTTGAAGATCAAGCTTAAATAAATTCTTCTTGTAACTACTTAACTTCCCAAGTAAATTTAATATACTAGTTTCATTTTTTTAATCAAAAGTCGATTACTTATATAATCATACGATTAATCGAACAAGCAAATAATCAAACAATCGATTAATCAAATAATCGATTAATCAAGCAATCAATTAATCAAATAATCGATTAATGAAATATTTGATTAATCGATAATTTTGCAGACAGTAATCATTTGATCGATTAATTGATTTACTGATTAATTTTGATTTATCGATTATTTGGCACAACCCTATTATATACTTTGACAAACAAATAAACAATTTTCATTTGAATTATGACGTCAGTAAGGCTTGATTCAACTGAATGGAAATTTTAACGGGTTCTTAAAATTGTTACAAACGTATATAAATATCAGCATGAAAGAAATATATTATCACGTCATATTACCAATTTCTGGATGTGACAATCTGTTTACACATATCGGGAATGATATATTTACTGGTGGTGGAAAGTGCACAGCAACAGCACGAGTCTCTTTTGTGTTAATGAAAATTAGTTAATGTCTGATATTCTTATTTGTAATTTTACTTTTTGTACAATAGAAACATTATATATATATATATATACAGGGTGTTAATTAAAAAGCGGGCCATAGGCGTTTAACATGAAATATCAATTTTTCCATGTGCAAAAGTTCCCAATTAATTTTAGACAAAAATATTTCAAATAAAAGTTGTAGATAATTAAATTGTACGTCTAAATCACTAAACATATTTAATTTTGCACGTTTGGTATCGTGTAAAATTGAATTTGAAATTCTATAAATATTGCTTATTTGTGGCGATAGCCATGGAATAAAAACAATGTTATGAAGAAATGCATTTATTCTGAACTGTCAGCAATTCGATTTTCAAATAAAAATTACATGTAATTATATTCTATACCTAAGCCGCTGAACATATTTTGTTTTTATAATCTAGATCTAAATCATTGCAGAGATTTTATTTCAATTTTATTTTGTAACCTGAAAAATCGAAATTTTGACAATTCAAACGATATGTATTTCTTTGTAATTTTGTTAAAATTCCATGGCTACCGCTACAAATGAGCAATTTTTCTACAATTTCAAATTCGATTTTACACGTTACCAAACGTGCAAAATTAAATCTGTTTAGTGATTTAGGCGTACAGTTTAATTATCTACAACTTTTATTTGAAACTTTATTGCTTAAAATTAAATGGGAACTTTTGCGCAAGGAAAAACTGATTTCCCATGTTAAACGCAGGTATCTACTTTATTTTCCGAGCAGGAAATTTGTCTAGTGGCACAAAATGGACCCCTGTGGTGCATTTTCCACGCCAGCTATGAGTGCCCATGAGGTGACGCCTGGCAAGCGCCCGCAGGGTTAAATATATCATCATACCGACGTTTGCATATAATGCAGATTATGGCACACCCAGAAGTGGGTAATATACCGTGATGATATATGATTTATTAATATTATTATTTATTAAATAATTGCTAAATATACATATACGACACGTAGGTACCTATTACATGTTGTGTACTTTTTAGGAAATATTTCACTATTCGACATGGAAGACAATATATTAAGAAATAAATATATTTGTGAGCGTCATTTTCATCCGGATAGTTTTACAAATGCCACCAAACAACGATTAACGCACTTAGCAGTACCGATTCCATATGTTTCAAGCCAAAATACCCCATCTTCATCCGGACAAACAACGCCCACTAAATCTTCATCACAATTAGTGCAAATGAAACCCGCAACAAGTGGAACTACATATTCTCCGCCTTTGAAAGTAAGAACTCCTTTAAGACAATATTCCTCCACTAAAGGTGATATTGTTCATTTATCACCCGAATCAGGTACAGTTGAAATCTCATCGCCGGATAAAAATGTAATCAAAGCACTAATAAATATGCCATCACCGGTTAAATCTGCTAAAAGAAAACTGATCATGGACGATGACACGCCCCGTAAAAAGAAATTAAAAGCATGTATTCAAGACAGCAGAAAGAAAATATCAAATAAAACTGCACATATTTCAAAATTAAAGTCTAAATTAAAAAAATATAAAACTTTAAATCCATTAAATATTGTTAGTAATTTTGAATTTCCTTCTTCACATTCAAAAACACTTGCATTAATGCAAATGAAAACAAAAAGAAGACCATGGACTGTGGCCGAAAAAAAAATCTCGTTAATGTTATTTTACAAGTCACCAAGTGCATATGAACTTCTAAGAAATTTAAAAATAGTTTTGCCTGCTTCCTCCACTATCAGGCATTGGATAGGATCTTCAAAATATAATCCAGGTATAAGTTCAAAATTGTTTTTCCAAATTAAACAAAAATTTCAATTCAAATCGCGTATGGAGAAAGTATGTACACTATGTTTTGATGAAATGGCAATAATGACGTGTTTAGAATATTCTAAAGACATGGACCACATTGAGGGATTCGAAGATTTAGGTCATTTAAGACGCACGTCTAAAATTGCAAAATACGCATTAGTTTTCATGATCAGGGGAATTTATTCTACTTGGAAATTACCAATAGCGTACTATTTATCTCATTCTGGAGTTAAGGCTGAAGATTTAAAAAAATTAATCGAAACAATTCTTACTAAATTATTTGATGCGGGACTACTACCAAAGATTATTGTATGTGACCAAGGCACTAGCAACCAAAGTATGATGAAAAAATTAGGTGTAACGATGAGCGACCCATATTTTGAAGTAAATGGTAGGAAAATATTTGCAATATTCGACGTACCTCACTTGTTTAAAAGTTTTCGAAATAATTTATTAACAGGCGATTTTATTTATCTGGGCGAACGGGTGTCTTTTCAGGATATTCGAGAGACATATCAAATTGATAAGAAGAATAAAAAAAGTAAAATGCTAATGAAAATTACAGAAGCACATATAGCACCAAATCCATTTCAAAAAATGAATGTCAAGTTAGCTGTGCAGGTATTTAGTCATAGCGTTTATGCGGCAATAAATACTTGCATTGCAACCAAAGAGTTAAAAAGCAAAACAGCTAAACACACTGCCAAATTTGTATCGTTCATGAATAATTTATTTGACTCCTTAAATAGCAGAAATTTATATTCTAATAATGTGCGTTATCCGACAAAAATCATTTAGTAAAATCCCTGTTAGAAGATTCAAAACTAGTTTTACAAAATTTAATTAAAATAGACAAGAAATCAAACAAAGAAAGTAAACCACCTTGTTTCTCAGGTCTTGCTCAAACAATTAATGGTATTTTGCAATTTTACGATGAAGAAAAACAATATGAAATGGATTTATTCATTATTACAAACAGACTAAATCAAGATGCTTTGGAAAATTTATTTTCGGTTTATAGGCAAAAAGGAGGATATAATAAAAACCCAACTGTTAGAGTATTCCGAACACTTTTTAGATCAAATTCGATAAATTCATTAATTAAACCGGCAGAAAAATCAAATTGTGAACCTGACTCAGATACAAATGTAAATGTAAACGAAAGGAGAACAGAGGACCCAACAAGTTCAATAATTTCAACAGTAGAAGAAAATATTGACAGTGAAGATGAGACAGATTCCTCGTCTACAGATTCGTCAATCTCAACATCCTCAACTGATGTAAAATTAATAACATCAGAGGATTGTTCAGTTACATATTTTGGAGGGTATTTGGCGTTCAAATGTCTTAATCAGTTTTCTTGTAATGTTTGCGTAAAAGAATTATGTACAACATCAAAATTAAATGATAAAAGGGAATTATTAATATTGTTTAAAACTTATGAAAATGATAAAAAACTTCAGACAGAAATAGAAACAAACTTAACAGTTCCGTCTAGAAATTTTACTAATATAATAGACATATGTTTAAAATATTTTGAAAGACATTTTGACAAAACATATTATGAAAGAAAATTAAAAACAAAGTTGTTAAAAAAGATAACTAAAAATAATAAAATATCTAAGTGGTTAAATGAAATTGAACATTGCAAAAATCATAGAACATTTATATTAGAAAAATTATTAGTATGCAAAATTTTTAAAAATTCCAAATTACTCTGTCAGAAGAAAATTGTAGAAAATAAAGCAAATACAAAATTAAGAATATTGCAACATAAGTAAATAAATAATGGGTTACTTTCACACTTTTCAATTTAATTTTTTTCCGAAAGAATGGATCAATTTATTTTGTATTGTATTTTTTTTCGAAATATATATTTTTTTAAAAATCGTATTTCAAATACCCGTGTGTGTGTGACGTGCATTATGTCACCAATCATTGATCTAGCGATTCACTCTCCTTGGTACATTCCACACTAACCTTGTTTATGTTTATGACATTGACATGTGTGTCAGATTATGTATTTGTGTACTGTCAAACATTTTCATTGGTTCATTACAAGTTTTTTTGTATCTTTTTTTTAAAAAAAATTATTCTTTTACTTTTTAGTGACATATTTGAAAACATTACACAAATTTATTAGTTACGCTAATTTTTACATAAATATGTTCACAATGAATTAATCTTTTATAATAAATAAGAAAAAATAATGTTTATTTTTTTAAACTACTCTATTCTCTAGTGTTAGTTATTATTAGGCATTATATTAATATAATTTATAATAATTTCATTATATTATAATAAACTTTATTTTCAAAGTATTTTACTGTTACTATTGTATATTTTTAATAAATAATTATAATCTTTCATTTTTATTTAACATGTTCCTTAAATTCCTTGTAAAATGAAATCTATGAATTGATCACAATAAATTCCAAAAAAGTGAATTAATGATTCATAAACGAAATACAATTTATAAATTTATAATAAGGTTCTCTTCGTCCGCGCGACGCACAGGCGCGACGCTTACGCTTAGCTTAGCGAAAATTATTGTCTGTGCCTGTAGTACATTCGCCTTGCCCCTCCGCTTCCGCAACGAAATCCAAAACATTCAGCGCTAACCGCTGTGAAATTTTATTGCGCCTAGAGACATCTATCGAGAATAAAATGAATTTCATTTTCTGCTGCCAATACGTTCATAAGATCGGCGAATCTGTTAGTTATGTGATCAGGGGTATTATCTAGTAGCTGTACATATATCACATCTATCCGATTATAGTAGCTATACCGCGTCATAACTGTTCGGTATCTACTTGTATGTCAACATTTTCTGAAGATTCGATCGAATTTGTTTTGGCCACCATTGGTTCAGCAGCCTTTCTATGGATTGTTGTAAAAGTACTGTAAAATATTATTAATTTTAATATTATTTACCTAATGTATAAAGAAATAAAAAAATATATAGCTTCCTTCTTATTAAAATATTTTATGGATCTTACTTTCTGGGTTTAATTACATTTAGGAAATCTGGACTCTTCATGAGATGCCAGGGTTTTGTTTTATATACCCCGGCGCCGCTTCTAGTTGCATTTTCTTCTTTGTGCTTCCCTCGAATGTATTTTTGCCTCAGCAAGCGAAATTTTTCTTTTGCCGTTGTTGCTGTAAACATGCAATGACAAAACAATTTTTTTTTCAAACGTCATAAAAATGGCATCTTTTGTGACTTGATTCACAAAGTAGAAGTTTCATTTCTACGCCGCCGGCGTAGAAATAAGCTATTTCTACTCCGGCGGCGTAGAAATAAAATAAATAAATATCCATAGAAACTATATAGAATCAGCCAATAAGAAGTAACTTGTACAATAGAAATCTGTATTATCGCCCTAAATGTCACTATAACTCACTAGATAACCTAAGAATAAAGTTACTGACATATGATTTAAATTGATAACCTATAAAATGAAATATAGACAGTTTACATACTTTTAACGAAATAACAAATAATATAATTAAAGTACAGTAGACGTACAGATTACAATAACAGGGACGGTAATAAAGGTAAGAATACTTCGAATTAAAGTGATACAAAAAGATTATATTGTAGGAAGATGAATTGAAATATAGATAGAAATGTAAAATTTAGGCACAAGATTAACAAAATGAATGAATTACATTCCTTAAATTAAGAAGAAAAGTATAGGAATATCGCCAAATATTTCTCATCTGAAACATCAAATAAGAACATAAGCATGAAGTTTTAAATAATTGCCAATATTTATCCCATGTTTAATGTTTATCATTGATTTTATCATTGAATATTGTGACCACATAGTTGAGCTTTTCATTTTACATTGATTCGCCATTTCCGAAAAGTATGCCGAGAATAATTTTTAATGTTTTTCTCATCACACCAATTAAGAAATCTCTTATACGCCGCTTCATAGAACTTGCTAGGCTTAGTTGGGAACAATTTATCAAAAACAGCCTTCTCTAATTCCACAACTTCAGGAGGTGTACATTTTAATTTTTCAAATTGCAACATTTTCAATTTCACACAAACAGGATATAAAATTATACAATTCTTTTCAAACGTCAAAACGTAAAAGTGTGAAAATTTTCACTTGAATGTTTATAACAAAAACTGAACACATACGAAAGTATCCATAGCAACAGAGCAATTGAAATCCGCAAACGTACCTACTTCACGGAAAATGTTTTTAATAACGTCAAGTTTTAAATTATTTTATTTAAATATGTGCGTTTGAAAAAAAAATATAATGTGTCATTCGGAGTAAAAGTGTCTTTGTGTGCCTCGCATGCAATTGTCCGACTCGCTTCGCTCGTCGTGCAAACTTCCATGCTCGCCACACAAAGTATCACTTTTACTCCTAATAACACAATATACTATTAAAGTAGCGATATGACAATGAATAAAATATTTATATACGTACCGTCTAGATTGACCTCTTTCGCAATATTAGACCACGCGATATCTTTCGTCTCATTATTTCTGTAATCAACGTGCCCCTTCTGCCAAATACAGGGTTTGCTGGATACCAGCGACACAAAATACTCCTCCATTTCCTCTTCATATCCTTTACTTATCTATTTAAATGACATTTATTAAAAATCAGTATTAATATTTATGTGAAGTAATACTTTTACAATACTCTTTTTTCAAGAGAAATCACGTACAACAAATACTGACAAGCGTCGTTTAAAAATTTGACAGTTTATATGTAGAATTATAAAAAGCCTTAATAGGTCGCGCTACAATCGATATCGAAAACTGTGAAGTTGTGATTTCGGTACTGTGAACGCGTTTGAATTTGTTGCGCGAAGACCATGCACGAAGGCATTGCACAGGATTGAATTTACAGTTTAAAACTGGTGATTTCGCGAGTCTGAATCAGTGTTGCCAACCTCTTTAAATCGAATTATGCTACCACCACTACAAAATTATGCTACCGCTCATAAAATTATGCTCAAATATTATTGAGATAAAAAACAAGGAAAATTGATATTTCACACAGAAAAACAATATTTTAATGAACTTCTTCATCGATGTCTACATCAACATCATTTTGATTATTGTTTACATTTTTGAAATCGTACATTTTTTCGTTATACAATTTATAATGTTCATCCGTAAAAACAGAATTCGTACAGCAAGTTTTACTATTAAATAAATGCAACTTAATCCTAATTACAGAACTGAGCATTTCGGTTGACAATTTATTTCTTTTTTTTTAACATCGGTCATTACATGCATTTCTGTGAGGTAGAATAACTTTTAGCGCTAAATCGCTATGTTCATTATTATCTAGCACTACTACCAACTGCCAAACCAGCTATCACTACATATTAGACGTATCGATAATAATCCTTTTATAGATATGACGGGAATAAATATTAAATAAGAGACAATAATCAATAATTTTTAACGACTGGCAAATATTTGTAATTATGCTATGATTGCTCGTAATGCTGCTACGATGCTAGCCTGTGAAAAATTATGCTACTTTAGCATAATAATGCTACAGTTGGCAACACTGGTCTGAATACGCCTTTAGGGTATGAATATGTTGGAGCTGTGATAAAAGCTATAAGAACAACGATAAGAGCGGCGATAAAAGCGAATCAAATCTGTATTTCCTTGATGTGTATATAGTAGAGCTGTGATGATAGTATAGTTCTACCTGTCAACTAAGGTGAACCATTTCTAAAAATGAGTGATTCGGAAGAAGAAAAATTATCTTCAAATACTGCTAAATGGTATGCTGAAAAATTTCTGCGTAAAGAACGTCAATATGCTGCACATCCGATTAATACCAAACGATTTGAATTTGGAGAATTCCATCATTTATATAATGACTTGAGGAAATATACACAATTTTTTTTATATATGCGAATGACTATAAAAACTTTTGATTATATCTTGGCATAGGTTTCAAACGAAATTATAAAACATGGTACAACTGTCATGCTGGGCCGATTCTTCAAGAGCTAGCGACTGGTGGTTACATTCAGGTAAAGCTCTATATTCGTGAATTTGTTATTAAACATTTATTTTTTAAACATACAGATGAAAACAAAAATTATTTACATTAAAATCTAAATATTATTTGTTTCATCAAAGTTGCTATGGTACTTAATTATGTACGTTGCGTCTGAAATGTTTGTACATGAACTGTTTTCTGAACGATTATTTCGTGATAAAAAATCCTGCGTGATCTGTAATATTTTAATTCTATATGACATTTTATCAAAGGGGGACAAATTCTTTATATTTGGCAATAAACTTTAAAAAAAAATCCAGTCTTCGTCTTCCTTATCTTATCATAACTTTTTATCTTCTAAATATTTAATTTTTTTTCCACTTCCAGTAATGCAGATCCTATGTCCTCATTTGCGGGACGCTTTATTTTCTTATTTAAATGACTCCCAGCTGAACTCGAAGGCCGAGATGTTGGTGTTCCTATTTCACTGTACTGTTCAGGCGAAAAATGTTCATCTGTTGATGGCATAGCTAGTTAGGTCTCATTTTCATCTACATATTCTTTGTCTTCTTGCGAATTTTGAGAATAATCATTATAAACTTCGGATTCTTCTATTATTTTATAAGCTACAGAATAAAAACTTTCTTACCTCCGCATCTATCAGTAGGAATAGAATGTCTGTATAGACATTTCTTCATTTTTTGATGCAGTTGCTTCTACATCATTATGTGTGCCTGGCACATTTTCTTCGAAAAGTAGTGTAATTAAAAATAGGTATTAAATATTAATTAATTTTACTAATTAGTAAACATGTATCTTACTTTCGTCACAATCAAATTTAGGAGGAAGTCCTTCTACAGAAAACGATATTATATTAAGAAGCTTTTCTTTTACAGGTGTAAAACTACATCTTTAAAATTACCACCACCAGTTTTATACAAATTTTGTTTCTGTAAAGCCCTTTTCTTTTTAATGTCTTTTTTTCATACCTTCATATTTCGTTCTCAAGCATTTTACCGTGCGTTAGCAAATGCTTTTCGATGCATTAAATTCATCTTTGAGTTTCTCCCATTCGTTTCCCGTATCTATCCAAGTTGCAACATCCGTTTTTTTTTGACTCAATAATTCGAGCATATTTCATTACTAAATTAATTAGCAATTCAACTTCACTTGGTGTAAAATTCGTAGATCTTTCCTTTTTTTGCGCCATTTTACTCATATTGCCGCTAAACATAGAACTATAACCTCACAATTGTCACTTCTAAATGTCAAATATCAGAAATAGTAATACCAACTGTTGTAAAAACTCACACTTCTTGTTAACTACCGGGAACATATAAAATGTACGATAGACAGAATAATCTTACCAGGAGGTTTACCAAGAGCATAAATTTTATCTGCTTGGCACGTAACAGTTACTTTAAACGAACGATTGATAAACCGGCCCTAAATCTTTGTAAATTTTCTTTTCCAATTTTCGATGATCCAGTTGCCCATTGTACTTTTTTGACGTACATGCAGATTCTTCAGGAATATGGATATGGTATGGTCACTGAGGTGGAGCATCTTTTTGACAGATTTGCGGATGGCCCTGTCGCATTCACCGAGGATCTGCTCCGTTATGGCTGGACTCTGGAGGCCATGGTACATCCTTGGAATCAAGTGGAACTTAAGGAGCTGAAACTTTTGGTCGGGTTTCAAGGGCGCCTTTCCTAGGTTCCGCAACCAGGTGGTAAGGTTGTGGAGAGTGAGTTTCGCGGGTGAGGGAATAGAGGCTCGACGCGGCATCGTGAAAAAGAATCGCTGCGCCTTTTCCTTTTGTTCCCGTTTTGCTCGTTCGAGGTATGGTGCGTACTCAGGCTTCTCCCGGATGTACCTGATCTGGTGGGATGTCAGACCAGTCCCTGCCACTAGCTCCTTGATAGATACCAGTCCCATTGCTCTTGTGGCCTCGATAGCGGCTATCTTCGACCAGACACGGTCTCGGGTTCCGGTAGTCTTGCTTCCAACTCCTTACGGTAAAGCTCGGGGTGAGCCCGTCGCTCGTGCTGACGCACTGCGGGGAAGTTAGGAAACGACATTTTACAAAATTGACAACGTTCCTTGTTGCGGGTTCCGCAGTCTTTAAGATGGCGGGCAATACTGCACTTCAGTTTGTACGAGCGGCCACAACGCTCGCAGACAAACAGGGCCTCCGTAGATGGCCCTGGTGTTGCACTGGTAGACGGGATCGCCGGCGGACCAGAATTTGACTTGGCCCGGGTTTGCGAGGTGGTGCTCGACGATCCCCCCTAACTTATCCCCGATGGTGGTGGGACGTTGGTGGTTTGCTTTTTGGGTGGTGCAAACCAGACGCGGGCCGCTGCGGGTGCGGCGGCCGTGAATGTTCCCGTTGTTGGTGCCTCGGTCGGTGGTCCTTGGGTTCCGGATGGGTCGGCAGCGGGCGAACCCGTACCCGCTGGAGTCCGAGGCTTCTTGTCAGGACCGATGAAGAAAGGCAACCGGTGCGGGCTGGTAACCCGCACCACCTACCCCCTGCTGCTGGCACCGCCACTTCTGGCGAAGCGCAGGATGGGATTTGACGGCTTCCATGCGCAGCTGGTCGGCATGGTGTGGCACAGCTTGGTGGGGTTTCGCAACCCCGAAGTTCTGGCTGGGGGCGATCCGGTCAACATTCGTCAAAAGCGGCGCCACGAGTAGGCTGCTGACCGGTCTTGAGAGAGAAGAGGCTATATAGGGGACCCTGCGTAGCACTCTTTCATACTACCGGACTAGACGTTAGATGATTAGCCGGGTAGAGCACTTGTGACTTACCATTTATCGAACAATTAAGTGAAGCAGCCTCTATAGTGTGCCTCCGTCGACTGCCTGTGTCTCCTCGAATGACGCACTACCTGTTGGCCCTCCAGAGTCAGTACGGAGGCCAGTCCCAAAGGCCAGCCTACCTTATACCTATCCCGTACTACCATCCAGGTCGAGAACGGGGGTGTGTTGCACACCTTGCCGTCAGCCCGCTATTCTTAGGGTGGCGGAAGTACTGGTGCTGCCCAGTAAGTGTACTGCTCCCGACGGTTTTTAACAACCCGCGGTTCACCAGAATCCGATCATTACAGTACACATACGCCGGACAGCTATACAGCTTCTAACTCCTCTTAGATCCATCGCCACTTAATCAGATCAATAAAAGGTTGGGTGGTGGTATTGCCCCTACACAGGCTCACACTCCGCTGTGTCTTTTCACCCTTGTAACAGGAGGGGCCAGCCGTATGTTCGTGGGTGGGTCTACCCCCCAAAGTTGGTTGTATGGGGGGGGGGGGGGGCAGCCGGATGACGCGGCTGGGTTATCCCTCTAAGGGTGGTGGATCGAGAGTCCACAAAATAGTCATTGTTACTCATATGACGTCGGTTTGGAAGAAGACTGTCCTAATTAAAAATTAATAGATTTCCAGGAGAGGCATTTCAAAACTTGCAAAATGTTAAAACATTGACATCCCCACCAGGATAAATAATCGGAACAAGCGGCTCTATGTAGGATTGGTAGGCTGTAATGGCTAAAAATCAACAGCCTCTGTTCGGGCGCCATTTTGTAATGGCCAAAAGGCGGCCTGTCAACTTTACTTAACGTTCTCTGTAGTTTTTGCTGTCAAAACGGGTTTCTCGGGCCCTAATCGATCGGTCGATAACTCAGCACAGGAGAGGTGGTAAATCCAGTAAAGGACTCTATTATAACGTCGCTGAAAAGAGTGGCTTGAACGCCAAAAAGGGCTCGGGTAGCTCAGTGGCGACAGAGTTCGGTTTTTAACAATGAAATTATATGTAATGAATTTTAATATTTTATTAAAATATACTGAAATGAGAATAATAACAAAACAAATGAAAATAGCAATCGCTAGCATACAATCGACTAATACAAATGAACCAGCGATACTTGCACAATTCGTTTATAAAAAGAAACGGTCAACAATGAACGGGCAACAATGGCACACACCAAAGTTACGGAACTGCGGCACGCACGATCAACAATGGCACACCAAAGTAAAACAAAACAAACAGTAACAGTGTTGTCACTCGACAACACTTATCAACAATCGCGATTTCGGAGACGGGGCCGTGTTGACACACACCAACACTTATCGACAATCGCGATTACAGCAAACAGTGGTATACCCCACTGTGCAGAAACATCCGGCTACGACGGTATCCGTAGCCGTACAATGCACCTTCTGCACTCCCTCACGAGCTGCCGGCACACACCAACAGCACTGAGTCAGAGGCAGCCAAGGTCTTAACAAACTGCTCGCTCGCACTCACCAGGTTCACGGAAGACTGCACATACCGTCTCTCCGAGAGAGCACACATCCTCTCTCTAATATTCGATGAAGAGCTAACGCTCTCTTGAGAGAGCACACACTCTTTGAATAAAGCTATCGTTTGGGTCCGTATTTATACCCCGAAAAACCGTTAAAAATACGAAAATAAATAAAATTCTAATCATCCTGCAAATACTTGCTATTTTAAATTAAAAATATAAAAAAATACAAACTCGTGGGATCGAATCCACGATCCCCAGCGCGCTGGTGGAGCTTGCTAGCCACTCGACCGCGCGGTTAACAACAAATTTATAAACATTAGCAACTTTAAACAAAAATACAACAATACATTTTACAACAAATGACATACAATATAACCAAACAATTACATTGTATGCGTAATTTGAATCAGTACAAAATAATAAACATGTAAAACAACATTTTTACTGGTCGGATGTGAACCTCGATTTGAATTTATAAACTTTAGCATAAAAACTAACTTGTTAACCACAAGACTACAATGCTAAACACGAAAATTAAATCCAAATCTAGAGACCATCGTCACAACGCATTATAACTATATTTGAGACTAATAATTTTGAACTTATTTATATTTGCAACCGCCACGTACAGCTCTTATTTAAATATGTAACAGTCTTGTCCAAAATAGTTTTTTAATATCAATTTATGGAACAATATTTGGATTTTAGGGTATTTTGGGTATTGATACAAAAAATTTGAAGAAATAAAATTAATAATTTATTCCCCACAGAATAAAAAGTACAAAATGTTATAATAATAGCGAGAAACAACTTTATTTTTCAATTAGGGTAAGTATCGGTTTCCTCTTGGCCTCTGTAATACCTACTTTGTTCCTATACACCATTTTTAGTGACACTGTATTAAAATCTGTTTTCTGGCGTCTTGAATTTATGATATTGGCAGTGAAGAATTGCTCTTGCTGGTAAGAATTTTTTTAAAAAAATTCCATTTGGCCTATTTGCACCATCAAAACATTAATTTCTGTGATTTTAACTGCATCTGTTTCCTGGTTTTTAAATATTTTATTGATACCCACGTCAGTGACAAGTTTTATAAAATCAAATATATTTTCATGGCACATTTCCACAGAATACGGCTTGCCATTTTTTTTGCTTGCCTACACATATCTATTGTTTTCAAGTTCGTTAATAATGTTTACATAGTTAGCTATAATGTTGTCAACGTCGGTACCAAATATAATGGGTAGGGGTTGACTAGCTTGTAAATCTTTCATTTTCTACATACACAAGAAATATATTAGATTTACAGCGAACAAAACGAGTATATAAATTTCATTACCTTAACATGAAATAGAAATCCATTTTGAAATTCAATCTTCGATGGTCTCCAATAATTGCAGTTTTTAAGTTTAGAGATTGTTAAATAATTTGCAAGTACAAGAAAGGGCACAATATTATTAGAATCCTTGTATTTTGAGTTATTTTTACTAACAGCAGCAAAATCTATATCAATCTGTGAATTCAGAAACAATATTATAAAAGTAAAATTCATTTTCTAATTAAATAATAAAGTATATACCAGTTCGTAAGCCTTGGGCTGTCGAATAGCTAGATATTTTTCTAAAGGGTTTTTCAATAAGGGCGGGTCGATGTTGAAATGGAATAAAACGAGATGTGTGTGAGGTATTAACGAAATTCTTTTTTTATTTGAAAGGCCCATGTATGCCATTATGTATGGAATATAGTATCCTTTAAATGTCCGCCGCGGCTTCTCACGGTGGCACGGATCCGAGTGGTCCAATTTTCAATGACTCTGCCGCTTAGATCCGGCTGAATTTGAGCGATGGCATTGGTAATGTTAACTTTAAGGGCATCCGTCGATTGCGGCTTATTGGCATAGACCTGCGACTTCAGGAAAACCCACAAGAAAAAGTCTAGTGGGGTCAAATCGCACGATCTTGGTGGCCAATTCACGTCACCTCTGCGAGAGATAACCGTACCTTCAAATCGTTCATGCAGAAGGTCCATTGTGGCGTCCGCTGTGTGGCACGTAGCGCCGTCCTGCTGGAAAAATATGTCGTCTACCTCCATATCATCCAATTTGGGAAAAAAGAAATCTGTTATCATCGTTCTGTAGCGCTCGCCACTGACGGTGATGGCCTCACCAACGTCGTTTTCAAAAAAGTACGGACCAATGACGCCGCCGGCCCAAAATCCGCACCAAACGGTAACTTTTTGTGGATGCATTCCGACCTGGTGAACCTCGTGTGGGTTGGTGTCGTCCCATATACGGCAATTGTGTTTATTAACATAGCCATTCATTCAAAAATGCGCCTCATCGCTAAAGATGATTTTTCTTCTTCTTCGAAACGCTCCGAAGCCCAGTCAGCGAACAAACGGCGTTGTCTGTTGTCATTAACTTTGAGCTCCTAGATCAGTTGGATCTTGTACGGGTGTAGGCCCAAGTCCCGACGCAAAATTCGCCAAGTTGAAGTCTGCGAAAGGCCGAGTTCTTGTGCACGGCGAGGAATTGATTGCCTCGGGTTCTCCTGCACACTTTCTCGGACCGCGACAATGTTCTCGGCCGATCTGGCGTTCCTTTGACGTACGGGTGTTGGCTGATTATTTACCGAACCGGTCGTCTCGAATTTGGCCACCAAACGTTGGAGAGTCGACTTTGAAGGGCCACCGCGTCTGCCGTAAAATGGGCGCAACGCGCGCAACGTTTTCACTAACGAGCATTCATTTTGATAAAACAGTTTTATCATTTCGAAGTGCTGCCCAATCGTGTAACTTGCCATGGTATTTGGCATCTGTGACAGAATAATAAACAACAGATTTGACAGACGCCACCAAAATAACATCGCCGCCACAGCCTCCCAACATCGACCCGCCCTTATTGGAAAACCCTTTAGTATACCGTGGATCCCATCAAGAAGTGCATATCTTTCCATACTGTAGAGTGCAGTAGATTTTCAAAATTCGATTACGCTCTCCCATGGAGTAACAATATTTTGTAAATATATTAATTGGTCATCCAATTCTTTCACAGTATCTTTATCTAAAAATGGAAAATAAAATTGTGTAAATAATCAAAAAATATTAAAAAAACATGAAATATATTTTACCTGTATCATTCAATTTTTCATTTTCGTATGGTCTGACTGAATTTATTAGACCAAGAACCCTTAACGCTCTTCTTTTGTTACAGTACTTATCCCACAATTTACCTCTTGCAAGAATTCTTCGTCCGTTTTCTTTGTGAAACGGTATATAATAAATTGCTTTAACTTTTTGGGGAAATAATTGTACTATTTCGTCTGCTAATTCATTAAATCTATTTGACGTGATTCTAAAAGTATGTATGTATATTTATTTAATGAAAAAATAGAATTAAAACGTTTTTCTAGCCTTTTATCGATGTCGCCTTGAAGTTCTTTATTAATTACAAAATTTACTACTTTTTCCTAGACAACGTTTGCTTCTTAGCACTTGCTAAAATTTATATACTTTCTATGTCGTTTTCTAATTTCCTTTTTAAGGAGTTAACAATATTTAACGCAGTGTAATCTGAAGAATTTAAATTCATTGTAGTGATTAAGTAAAATCAAATTAAATTTTACCACTTTAATCACAGAACTTTCAGAATCTGAAGATGAAAACAAAGTTATAGTTGAATCAGATGAAGAGGAAGCTGGTGTTAAAATGTTAAAATTGCAGGTAGACCCGGATCAACAGGAGGCAAATCTAATGCTGGTACTGATGGTACTAAAGAAGCATCAACGTCGGCAGGTACATCTAATACTGTATTTAATGGATTACTAATCTGATTTATGAATTTTATTTTTTCTCGTTTGAATATGATTCGATCACTTATTTTTGGAATAAGTTCTTTTATATTCAAATCTAATAAGAGTGAAATGTTTTCCATACCATGCTCTAACAAGTAACAAGTGTTAAAGATACGAGGGTGGATCAAATATAAACGGGATTTTATTTAAAAAAAATCATGTATTGAAACACCAAACGCTATTATAATTTATTTTTCTACATAGTTTCCCGCTAGCATACTAGCAGCGCGGTTCCGGCCTTACCAACAAAAATCCCGTGTATATTTGATCCACCCTCGTATATTGCTTGGAATTCGAAAATATAATTACGTTCATATATCTATTCTACGAAGAGCACTGCGAGATCTTTCTCAAGAAGCTGCAAATGCTGGCACAGAGGGGGTTCAGCCTCCTGGAATTTTTCAGAGGGAGCTTCATCCACTTGTGTCCCCGCGACCAAAATACATCGAAACATGATATATTTAAGATGACCAAACGACAAGTGTGTTCCGTAATTTGTATTTCACTCAGAACCATTTATTACATGTAGGGCATTAAGAAAAATTAAAATACAATGCCCTATCTGTACTAAACAGTTTTCAGTAAAATATTCAACATTTTCAGAACACACAACACAACATAGGGCCACAATCTCAAATACCGCAGGTATACAAGAGTTAAGCTAGAATTATTAAGAATAAGACACATGGTTAATATTTTTTAGAATTTTATTTTAAACAAGTTCAAAATAGTTTCCTTTAACAACAGTACACACGGCCATTTAGAGTCCTGCGCGGGTATGCATTTCCAGACCCGCACCCGACCCGTACCCGCGACATTAATACCCGGTTTCTCCAGAGCAATTTAAGACTTAAGTCGTTACTTATTCCTAAGTTCCACCGTAAACTGTTGCACCACGCAAAAATGTCAAAATGTGAGACGTAAGTAGTACTTAAACGTAAGTCTAATGCCCGGTTTCTCCAGAACAACTTAAGATTTAAGTCGTTGTTTATTTCTAAGTTCCACCTTAAAACCGTTGAACCACGCAAAAATGTCAAAATGTGAGACGTAAGTAGCACTTAAATGTAAGTCGAAAAAACGGCGACATATGTGTCATATATGTCAGTTATCATATCAGTACGCAAAAAAATTGTTTCATTTTGTTGAGTTACGCGTCTTCAGCGATATGGACAAAAAACGTATAAATTACAGCAAAGAAGAAAAAAAATTGCTAACGGAGATTGAAATTGAGATCCTGTTGCATATAACCTCAGAGTCAGAAGAAATTGATTCACAGGGGTTATGGAATTATTTCTAAAATTATGTTATTATACATATGATTAAACAGCTCATTATTTGTGTTGAAATTGGTAATGATTCTTGCACAAGCCCGTTCATTACTATTGTATGGAAAATGCTGGTATTTATTTACTTATTGTCTTGAATACATTCTAATTGATGTTCGATTTGCCTCAGAATATCTATAGTAGTGATTTTAGTTATTCTGAACCGACAGAAAATATCATTGTCGTCATATAATTTGAAAAAATCAATTCTGATATATATTTGTCGCGGAATTCTAATATTTTCGGCAATATCGACAAGCTCAATTTCGTCCACATTATCCACGACATCAACGTAGTCAAAATTAGGGAAATCCAGTAAATCCATATCGAATACTGTTGAAACGAATACAAGCATATAAACACTGACAAACACAATGACAGCTTTGACATTTTACGCTGTTGCCAATGTAATTTGTGACATAAGTTAAGTTCGCATTTGAATTTACTTGTGCAACGCATTTGGGATATTAGACCTACTTACAATTAAGTAGCACTTCAATAATCAACAACTTAAGTTGCTGTGGAGAAACCGGGCATAAAAAACGGTGACTTATGTGTCATATATGTCAGTTGGCATATCAATTCGCGGTAAATTTGTTTCGTTTTGTGGAGTTAAGTTGTAAGTCTTACGTAGAAATTACAGCAAAGAAGAAAAAAATTGCTATTGGAGATTGTAGATCAATATAAAGAGGTCATCGAAAATAAAAAAAACTAATGCGGTGGAATTTAATTGCCGCAACATTTAATAAAAATTTATTAAATATATACAGAGATGTGGCAAACCTAAGAAAAATGTGGGCAAATATGAAGACTGATGCCAGGAAGACTTCGGCGAAGAAAAGGGATTCTGTTTATGGGACTGACAGAAAAAATCTGTGTAGTTAACAATTGGAACAAATCATATCTGTTACATATTTGTGGAATTCTAACATTTTCGACAATATAGACAAAATCAACTTCGTCCACATTATCCACGACATTAACGTAGTCAAAATTAGGGAAATCCGGTAAATCCATATCGAATACTGTTGAAACGAATACGAATACAAGCATATAAATACTGACAAATACAATGACATCTTTGACATATTTTACGCAGTTGCCAATGTAATTTGTGACATTTAAATTTGCTGGTGCAACGCAATTTGGATATGACCTACTTAATTAAGTAGCACTTCAATAATCAACAACTTAAATTGTTGTGGAGAAACCGGGCATAAGACTCACACCTGATTCGTACCCGACTTAATTTTATAGCGTTTTTCATTTACATATTAATGGCGTTTTCAGCTTACACAGTGCAAGTGCGCACTGAGTGCAACATATCACGTGACTACACTGAACAAGTTCTGCCCTCATCCGGTGGCAGTGTAATTTAAGCTGAAAACGATTTTGTTTAGCCTCCATTTTTGCGCTGACACTATTGCACTTGCCTAGGGAGTCAGCGCACAAAAGTTGCACTGAGCCAATGTACGGTGCAACTTTTTCTTAAGTTGAAAATGTATCAGCTGACTAAATTTTGCACTCAATGACAAGCTGCATTTTAAATGGAACATGTTTCAAAATCCCACTGCAAGCTTTTTAGCTGTCACTTTCAATAGATAATTTAGAGGTTATCTAGCTATGGATATCAATACACAAGAATCGATCTGTGAAGAAGTGAAATATTATGGTCTTCCTCTTTGCTATAATATTCTTTATTATAAGTTGATAATAGTATATTATACGCCAAGGTTGAGAAGATAATCATTATTGACCCAGCGCCAAGATTGTAACACGAGGGCGAAGCCCGAGTGATACAAGGCGCCTGGTCAATAATGATCTTCTCAACCGTGGTTTATATACTATTTTTTTCACTACTAGCTCCTAAATTCTATTTAACGAATTTTATATTAATAATAACATAAGAATTTTGACATTAATATTTATTAATATCTATAAAAACTAAGTAGGCAGAAATAATTTTTTTTTGTTTCTAATATTGTTTTTAATATCTTGACATTTCATTTTGGTAACAATAAGTAAACATGTTTGAAGAAAGTAATACGGAAAATTGTACTCCTCCGGAAATTAAAGAAGCGGCACAAAATGTGCAGTTTGATACATTGCTGCCAGAAAAATCTAAACCGATATATGAGGAGTGACTTTTCAAAACGCAGTTTTTAAGAAAAAGTACTTTTTGAGTTATATTTAGTTTTCTGTCACGCTTGAACTGTTCGTTAATCGTGGTTGATACTTACTATATTTTAAAGGGTTAATGGTACTGATATCATGTTATCTGCTCAGAAAAATATATTTTTGTAAAAAACGGTGTTATAATGAACTGAAAATTAAAAAAATGCGTTTTGTTCAGGTCATGAAGAAAAACTACGTTTTGTTCCGAATTTTCGTTGAATACTACATGCATTATGAAGGAAAATTGTAAATAAATGTTTTAGATTTTGTATTACATATTTTTATAAAAATTATATAATACTAAGAAGATAAAAATAAAATTGCACGAAACAGTTTACATTTTGGGGAAAAAAAAATTAAATATGCAGACGATCATCTTCTTCAGTGCAATCGCAATTTTCATCGTCGCTGGTATGATTAGTTTCAATGTTCACATTGTCGATTAACTCCTTATACCACTTAAGTTCTTCAACTTCCCTCCAATTTGTCTTTATTTGTTTTTCATTCACACTTGAGTAACATTTATCTACTAAACTATCGATATCTTTAAGTTTCTTTTGTTTAACACTCCTACCTAAAGCGACATCTTGCAACTTTATATTTTGAAGCGTTTTTCCAGCTTTAAGTAAAGATTTCGTTTCACCCATATCATTTCTATAAAAAACCTCCATTCGTACCTTTACATTCATTTTCTGTCTCTCATCTTTTTCGAGATAAATTCTTTTTGCGTCTCTTATTCCCTCAACTTTTTTCAAACAATTTCCCAATGCCTTCAGGTTATATAAATTCCAATCTTGACCCAAACATCTAACTTCACCGACCTCACTAAAAATTTGCCAATAATCTTCTTTTTTCAGAATCTCTGTTCTTCTTCTAGTTATTTTTTCAATTCTTCCGAATACTCGATCTGCCGGAAGAAACGAATGTCCTCGTACGGGAAAAACAATAATTATTGTTTTTAGACTTTCTGGAGCTTTATGATACAACCAGAACATTAACATGCTTATGACAACAGAATTTTTGTTTTGACCAGAACATCCATCACAAAAGAGTCTTAATATTTTGCAATCTTCAGTCCAATTCACTTTATTTAGAAAGTCGTATAAAGATGAGCCTATTTCTATAGAACCTCGTCCCGCCTGGGTCTCCAACCATGTATAGAATTTAGGAGTACTTGTTTGTAAATCAGTTACACAGAAATTATATAAGGCTAGCTGAGTAGCATAAAATGCCTCCTGTATTGGTACTTTAGGTAACACTTGTACCTGCTGTAAATCGAAACAAAATGAAAGACATTTTTCAGGTTCGTTGTTCATCATCAGGTGAAATTGTTTCGCAGATTTCTTATGAATTCTTCGTTTCATCATAATATTTGATTTTTCCTTTTCAGATTTTGCAAATTTAATTTGATTCTTTAGTTGATAACAAAAACTACACACATCCGTGGCCGGAGTCCCAAAACCGATGTTAAATTTTGTTGCAAAAATTTGAGCAAAAAATGTTTTCTTTACTTGAAGCCGACTAGCAACAGACGAGTTATACATTCTGAACAGCCTTGTTACATTTAATTCAGACGACAAATAAATTCGTACAGATTTCTGCCTGTTATAGTGTGACTCTTTCCCCCGCAAATTTCCGATAAATTCAATTACTGAATTTCTTTTATCAGTATTAGATTTTGAGCGACGATCTCCACCTCTATTTTCCTTAATTTCTTCACCTTGTTGCATACATTTCGAAATAGTTAACAAGCGACGTTGTGTTAGAGTAAAGGCGTTACAAAAAAATTTTTGGCAAACTTGTAATTTACACGAACAGTTTGGACTCTTTTATAGTTATTATTGTTTTTTGGATGCTTAACTGTAAGCAAGTGAGATATGACGTTGTTTTGTTTGATTCTATTCGGAGCTTTATAAAGTTTTGCTCTTGCTTGTATTATAGCTTGTTGGCATATTGAATTGCAATTCAATTTCTTCGTGTTATGATTGCATGGCCTGTTAAATTCCTCCGCGTTAGGATAATGATCGGCATACCTTAGTTAATGTAAATAATAATTAGAAATACTAAAACATAACCTAACTATTTGAATTTTACCTTATTTCCTTCTGTCGTACTCTCTTATTCTTTATTTTAGCCTTTTTTCGGGAGCCAGAGTTTCCTTCTTTCACAATAATTTCACCGTCATTCATTTTAAAGTCTTAAATAATTTATTATTACACTAAAATGTACGCAAAAATTCACAAGAAACAAGTGACAGCTAGAAATAAAATAAAAACTGCGTTTTGAAACAAGCGAGTTCGCTGAGAAACTGCGTTTTGAAACGTAACACTTATTTCCAACACTGAAAACAACGGGAAAAACAGAGTTTTGAAACGGCTCATGGCACACATCAGATTCAGCTTATTTTAATGCATACAACGCCATCTCTAATGAAAAAAAAGTATTTTTTCGAAAACTGCGTTTTGAAAAGTCACTCCTCATATAGGAAAGTGTATACAAGTTTTAAAGAATGTTGTCTAACAAAAAAGGTGACTAAAATCTCGGAAAATGTACTCCTAGTATATTTCCAGGAGCAAGAACACAATAAAAAGGCTTCAAGTTTTTGGGCCATATTTTCCATGCTGAAATCTACTATTTCATTAAAAGAAAATATAGACATTTCAAAATATTTTAAGTTACTTGCATTTTTAAAGCGCCAAAATGCTACATATAAGCCAAAAAAGTCATCTGTATTTTCTAAAGAAGAAATTAATAAATTTCTCATAGAAGCGCCAGATGAAGTCTTCCTATTAACGAAGGTATCCTCTTGTGGTAATAAAATTCCAAAAACTTACTAATTCATACTTTCTTAGGCTATTTTTGTGATTGGAGTGGCTGGCGCTTGTAGAACCGATGAGCTTTGCAATATGCACATGAAAGATGTCCACGTTAAAATGCGACAATAAATATAGGAAACACTCAAACCTCATTGAATACGTGTTCTGCAGCAATAAATTTGACTTGTCACAATTGCACTATCAATTTCAACTATAAATAGTAAATAAATGTTACCTGTTTTGTGTTTTTACATAGAAATGTAATTATAACCCTAAAAAATGTACAATGTAAGATAATTGAAATAATGTTACAATAAACACTTACCTTTTCATAGATTTAACAATAAATAAATACCTAAATTAACATTTCGCATTGTAAATATAATGTGAACGCACGAAAAATTTGATAAGAAATAAGATCGTAGAATATTAAGATTTTTAGTCCGAAATTTAACTATTGCCAACTTGAAATTAGGCGGCAAATATAAATATGTTTTCTTTGCGTTTAATAAGTTAAATAAATTCAGAAGCTTGAATTCCTTTAAAAAGTGACAGTTCGCATAATTAACCATGGTCAATAATATTTCATTATTGACCGTTGTTAAGCGTTGCTAAGGAAGCGGTAGAGAAAAACAATTTCACAACTCAATAACAAGTCAATAATGGTATGTTTGTAGGCTAGTAGTGAAAAAAATATGTTGAAATAAGTTGATAAAATATAATTGTTTTGGCCTTACTGTTCTCCTTATAGTAGATATAATATAATCATCGTCGTCAGAAGGGGACGTTTCCAATAATTTTTCTATTAATAATAAACTTCATCCATTGTATTTAACAGGCACTTTTTACAACACAACATATATGAATTTGACAGATTGCACTGGTAAGAACTGACGACCGTAGTAAGTGCAAGAAAGTGCGCACTGAGTAAGGTTCATTCGAAAATGTTAATGACTCCAATTAGTCAATTGTGTCTTCAATGATGACATATACTGCTTCTATATCAAACGCCGATCCTTGGATTACAATAAACGGCGGCACCGTTAAACCAAATTTTTTCATTTTATTCCTCTCATCAGTTACTTTTTCTATATCAGCCGCAATCTATAATGAAATAAATTAAAACAGTATAAATGTCCCTATTAAATGTTAGAGGAGAGGCGGGTAGTATGGAATACCATTAACACTTCTAAAAATAACTTTACTGGTTTTGAATAAAAATCCCCAAGATCATCATGAGTACATACTATAACTAATTGTAATGAACTGTCACTTGTAAAAAAAATACTATTTATTGTGCTGTATGAAATAATCGGGTAATATGGAATAGGTGGTTTACACCCTTGAAAAACTAATTAAGTTTGTGCAAATACATAATTACATTTCTATTGACAGGACAAATACCAGTCACTTTGAAGCCGTTTACTGCTATGTCCCCACACTGTACTTTAAGGTAGGCTCTGCCAAACAGTTCCATCATATCAAAAATACTCAAGGGCCTTGGGCTATGCCTTAAAAAAGATCTCACTTCCTCACTATATTGAGACTTTAAAGGGCCCTTAAAGGTTTTATATCCAAGGGTTGGATTTTATGCGAACAGTGGGGGGGGGGGGGTAGACGTAAAATAGTAATATGATTTTCTCTTGTTAAATTAATTACATCAATGTTACGGTTGTGGGTTGTGTGCCCGTCAAGGAGAAGCAGGACAGGTGACTCAGCTGAAGGTTTTGTTACATCAATGAAATGTTTAAACCATTTAGTAAAACTGTTTGTTTGTATCCAACCAGACGGATGGCACGATGCGATGGTCCCTGGTGGAGCACCTCTAAGAAGTTGTTCGTTCATGTTCTTCCTCGGGGATATCACAAGAGGCGGGACAAACTCACCTCCTGCACTCATACAGACAATGATGGTAACGAGAGAACCTCTTTCAGCTGAAGTAAGGGACCCAATTT
This sequence comes from Harpalus rubripes, assembly GCA_963082715.1. Taxonomy (NCBI): domain Eukaryota; kingdom Metazoa; phylum Arthropoda; class Insecta; order Coleoptera; family Carabidae; genus Harpalus; species Harpalus rubripes. The sequence continues at coordinate 39,400,429 of OY720462.1, read as the reverse complement.
GTTTATTTCCTTTTAGGCCTACTACATGCGGAACTTTACTTTGTACCACAGACAAACCACATTAAATATCCTGTTAGGAGGATAGTTGTGTTTTTTGAAAACAACATCCATCAGGTCGAAAAACTTGTCTACTTCTTCTTTATTAAATCCCCTGGCTCTGGCAAAAGATGTACCCATGGGTTTACAGAATGAAAGTTTCGGGTTCCTTTTCATAAAAGCACAGAACCAGTCTTATCCAGCAGTTTCATTCTTAAATGGATGGGGTACGTTATTGCGAACCACAAGTTGATAAGCAAGATTGCAGACATCGTTTTTTGTGAGTCCATAGAACATGGCCTCCATCTCAACTAAATATTTTTGTAACTCGTCTTCTAGTTCTTTAGGAAAAATTGGCTTACGGCCAAGACTAGTTGAGGCTGCTACCGTTGCATTTTTCTCCTTACTGTTGACAGGGCGGAAGAGAGACGCTCTGGGAACCTGGAATTCTTTGGACGCCTTAAGGTACCCCATCTTCTTCTCACGAATAGCTTCTATAGCCTTAGCCATCTGCGTCTTACACCAAAGCTTTCGTATCTTTCCCTCATCTTTCTTCTTTCTAGGTATATCTGAAATATAATATATATAATTAATAATAATAATGGTTTAGCTATCAACATTATACTCAAAACTCATTTTTTAACTTTATTTTTATTCTATATATTTTGTCAGGTTATATTATATGTGTTGTCGGTATTTCAATAATACTCAATAATTTATATGAATTATTTTATTTTATAAATAATATGTTCATTATCTTACAAAATAAATGTTTATAATACCTATTTTGTTTTATTTTTTTAATTGGCTCCATCTTTTTCTTTCTCGAGCATAGAATGCCTTCTTAACGGATCTGCATGCATTAATTGGTGGACGCACTAGCTTCTGCTGAATATCGAGTGTAGGATTGTATGTAGGGTCGTCGTATGAATCCCAAATTTCCCCTGTTGCGACATGATACGGCTGCACAGGGTACAACACTTGCTGAGGGTTGTATGTTGGAGCATCACGCGAGTCATAATTTTCCCCTGCTTCGACATGATTCGGCTGCACAGGATGCAACACTTGCTGAGGGTTGTATGTTGGAGGATCATACGAATCCCAATTTTCCGCTGTTTCCACGTATTACGGCTGCACAGGGAGCAACACTTGTATGCTGGAGCATCACGCGAGTCATAATTTTCCCCTGTTTCGACATGATTCGGCTGCACAGGATGCAACACTTGCTGAGGGTTGTATGTTGGAGGATCATACGAATCCCAATTTTCCGCTGTTTCCACGTATTACGGCTGCACAGGGTGTAACACTTGCTGGAGATTGTATGTTGGAGCATCACGCGAGTCATAATTTTCCCCTGTTTCGACATGATTCGGCTGCACAGGATGCAACACTTGCTGAGGGTTGTATGTTGGAGGATCATACGAATCCCAATTTTCCGCTGTTTCCACGTATTACGGTTACACAGGGTGCAACACTTGCTGGGGGTTGTATGTTGGAGCATCACGCGAGTCATAATTTTCCCCTGTTTCGACATGATTCGGCTGCACAGGATGCAACACTTGCTGAGGGTTGTATGTTGGAGGATCATACGAATCCCAATTTTCCGCTGTTTCCACGTATTACGGCTGCACAGGGTGTAACACTTGCTGGAGATTGTATGTTGGAGCATCACGCGAGTCATAATTTTCCCCTGTTTCGACATGATTCGGCTGCACAGGATGCAACACTTGCTGGGGGTTGTATGCTGGAGCATCACGCGAGTCATAATTTTCCCCTGTTTCGACATGATTCGGCTGCACAGGATGCAACACTTGCTGAGGGTTGTATGTTGGAGGATCATACGAATCCCAATTTTCCGCTGTTTCCACGTATTACGGTTACACAGGGTGCAACACTTGCTGGGGGTTGTATGTTGGAGCATCACGCGAGTCATAATTTTCCCCTGTTTCGACATGATTCGGCTGCACAGGATGCAACACTTGCTGAGGGTTGTATGTTGGAGGATCATACGAATCCCAATTTTCCGCTGTTTCCACGTATTACGGCTGCACAGGGTGTAACACTTGCTGGAGATTGTATGTTGGAGCATCACGCGAGTCATAATTTTCCACTGTTTCGACATGATTCGGCTGCACAGGATGCAACACTTGCTGAGGGTTGTATGTTGGAGGATCATACGAATCCCAATTTTCCGCTGTTTCCACATATTACGGTTACACAGGGTGCAACACTTGCTGGGGGTTGTATGTTGGAGCATCACGCGAGTCATAATTTTCCCCTGTTTCGACATGATTAGCTGCACAGGATGCAACACTTGCTGAGGGTTGTATGTTGGAGGATCATACGAATCCCAATTTTCCGCTGTTTCCACGTATTACGGTTACACAGGGTGCAACACTTGCTGGGGGTTGTATGTTGGAGCATCACGCGAGTCATAATTTTCCCCTGTTTCGACATGATTCGGCTGCACAGGATGCAACACTTGCTGAGGGTTGTATGTTGGAGGATCATACGAATCCCAATTTTCCGCTGTTTCCACGTATTACGGCTGCACAGGGTGTAACACTTGCTGGAGATTGTATGTTGGAGCATCACGCGAGTCATAATTTTCCCCTGTTTCGACATGATTAGCTGCACAGGATGCAACACTTGCTGAGGGTTGTATGTTGGAGGATCATACGAATCCCAATTTTCCGCTGTTTCCACGTATTACGGTTACACAGGGTGCAACACTTGCTGGGGGTTGTATGTTGGAGCATCACGCGAGTCATAATTTTCCCCTGTTTCGACATGATTCGGCTGCACAGGATGCAACACTTGCTGAGGGTTGTATGTTGGAGGATCATACGAATCCCAATTTTCCGCTGTTTCCACGTATTACGGTTACACAGGGTGCAACACTTGCTGGGGGTTGTATGTTGGAGCATCACGCGAGTCATAATTTTCCCCTGTTTCGATATGATTCGGCTGCACAGGATGCAACACTTGCTGAGGGTTGTATGTTGGAGGATCATACGAATCCCAATTTTCCGCCGTTTCCACGTATTACGGCTGCACAGGGTGTAACATTTGCTGGAGATTGTATGTTGGAGCATCACGCGAGTCATAATTTTCCCCTGTTTCGACATGATTCGGCTGCACAGGATGCAACACTTGCTGAGGGTTGTATGTTGGAGGATCATACGAATCCCAATTTTCCGCTGTTTCCACGTATTACGGCTGCACAGGGTGCAACACTTGCTGGGGGTTGTATGTTGGAGCATCACGTGAGTCATAATTTCCCCCTGTTTCGACATGATTCGGCTGCACAGGATGCAACACTTGCTGAGGGTTGTATGTCGGAGGATCACACAAATCCAAATTTTCCGCTGTTTCCACGTAATACGGCTGCACAGGGTGTAACATTTGCTGAATATCAAGTGGAGGGTTTTATGTTGGAGCATCACACGAATCTCAAGTTTCCTCGGTTTCCACGTGATACGGCTGCACGGTGTGCAACATTTGCTGAACAGCAAATGCGGGGCTGTATGCTGGTTTGTCGTACGAGTCCCCTTGTTCCTCCCATTGCACATAATAATGCTGTACTGGATGTAACATGGTGGAGTGCCAGTTGCTAGACTGCAATTCTTGTTGTTCCTTCTCCGGAACTGTCACTGGTGAATATACTCCCGGTAGAAAGGTGTTGAAGCTGGGGTTGAATAAAGCCATGACCGCTGTGAATACGAGTAGAATAGCAAGAAACTATACTGAAGAAAGATTTTTTCGAACCCTTATATATATATATATATATATATATATATATATATATATATATATATATATATATATATATATATATATATATATATATACTGTAAACACACACACACACACATAGACAGAGAAAGAGAGAGAGAGAGAGAGAAAAAAGAGAAGAAAATACCGAAATATGTGTAAACCCTAATCGCCAATATACATTTACATAGGATAGGTTATAATTAAAACAAGAAAAATACTTTGTATACACCGCACTTAGCGATATACTTTGTCCGGAGATCGTTGAAATAAGTTGATAATTTATTACCCCAATAGATTTTACTACAAACACCCCAGAAAATTCTCAGGTAGTCGGAAACAGGGGTGTATTCGGAATATGTTGAGCAAAATTATTGAATACAAATCATTAACCGAAACGTCTATACAGGTACGTCTTAATTATATTCAGCAGTAATACGCAATTGTAACTATATTTCAAATATTTAATGCCGAAAATTATTTCGATACTTTAGATATATTAAAAATTTGGCCATGCATATATCGAAAAGAACTGAATACAATTCTTGTTCAACACCATGTTTACAACGGACTGCCGTTTATTCGACAAAGACCCTTATTATAGTCTGTCTAGAAATCTACCGTTATTACCCTCTCAGCAGGTCTATTGTTAGGGATTTAAGCTTGATTTATAGCGGGGAAAGGACAGGTACGTATTAAATGTTTTCCTGTTTTATTTTACTTTATTTTGTAATAATGAAACAAATCTTTTTATTTTTTTAAATAATAATGGAACAAACAATACATAAAAAACAAAATTAAATACATAATATAGTAAAAAAAAAACGAAAATTCTTACTTAAAATTATACACTGCGGAGCAGTTTGTCATTTAATAATGAAACAAATCTTTTTAATTTTTTTAAATAATAATGGAACAAACAATACATAAAAAACAAAATAGAATACATAATATAGTAAAAAAAACGAAAATTCTTACTTAAAATTATACACTGCGGAGCAGTTTGTCATTTAATAATGAAACAAATCTTTTTATTTTTTTTAAATAATAATGGAACAAAGAATACATAAAAAACAAAATTGAATACATAATATAGTAAAAAAAACGAAAATTCTTACTTAAAATTATACACTGCGGAGCAGTTTGTCATTTAATAATGAAACAAATCTTTTTATTTTTTTTTAAATAATAATGGAACAAACAATACATAAAAAACAAAATTAAATACATAATATAGTAAAAAAAAAACGAAAATTGTTAGTTAAAATTATACACTGCGGAGCAGTTTGTCATTTAATAAAATATTGCACGTAACAATAAATAATATACACATACATAATTAATCGATAATAATATCTTCTTCACTGTAGCTGTCCATATCACTGTTGTCACTTGAGTCCTGAATATTTATAATAAAATCTTTTGTAACATTATTAACATTAATATATTCATCTTCTATATTAATCACATGACGCACACTATCAGCCCAATTTTCCGGTGTTATATTGTCCATTTCACTTTTTATTAACTCAATAACACTATCACTTACTGTCGGTGATGCATTGTTCCTTCTTACATTACTTTTTAATTGCCCCCAAATCAATTCTATAGGATTAAAAATACAATAATAAGGGGGCAATCGAAGTACATCATGTCCAAATTGTGTTGCCAAGTTGTCACACACGTATTGTTTTACAGGAGGCTTAATTTTTACAACATCCAATAATTGTTTTTTGCTGTACGATTCCTCGAAGTAGAGATCGTTTTTAATTAAATATTCTTGAATCTCGGCCTTCGTAGAAGAATTTGTCGGTATTTTTACACTTTGCCGCGAATGGTAACTAGCATTATCCATAACAATAACACTATTTTTTGGCAAATTTGGCAATAAATTCTCACTAAACCACTTTTCAAAAATATCTGCAGACATATTGTCATGGTAGTCTAACAAAATATTTTTTGTGTTATGGCCAGCTAAAAATCGCGCACCATTTATCCACCCTTGATCACTTCCGGCATGAAGTATAATAAATCGTTTTCCTCGTGCTGGTGGAACATTGACACTACAATCCTTTGAACCGTCTGTCCAACTTTTTGATACTGTGTCGTGACTATCATACCAAGTTTCGTCTAAATATATTATCGGACGTTTTTCAGCACGATATTTCTTTATATCACGTAAAAATTTAAAGCGCCATTCACGTATTCTTCTACTCTCCATTATAGTTTGCCGTTTATTAATTTTTTTAAATCGAAAACCCATATTACGAAGGGTCGAATGCAAAGTAGCCACAGAGCAATTTATATCGCATTTATCATCTTTTAGTCTCTGGTACAATGTACGTACAGACGGCAACGTTTTTTCAGTATACATCGTGTATATTTTACGTCGAATTATATCTTCTTCAAAAGAATTCACTACTCTCGACTTACCCGCGTCACGTCTTTTCTTTCTTGGTCTCAATTCACCACTTATTATATCACGAACAGTATTATACGGCACTTTCGTCATTTCACATGTTTTGGTTAAGGCCGAATTTTCATCTTCATTATCTTTTAAATAGTTATACACATTTTTAATTATTTCTTTCGCTTCTAGCGGCAAACACGTACGTTTAAGTTTTGCACAGCGATCTTCTTCAACGGGTAAACTATCATTATCATCTTCAAATGGTCGCCACATAGTAAGTGTCTATATAATTGCTCTCAGTACGAAAAGTAAAGTAATACTGATTTTAAAATTTTGAAAACTCATTTATATACGTTTGGTACGTCATTGCTAATCTTATTTTCCCTAATTTTAATCTATGGTCACAGCATGTTTCAACAAATCTTATTTGTTCCTAATTTGTAACAATGGTCAAATACGTAATTTGATTCTGTGAATTCATTAGCTAACAATTTTGAAATTTCGTAATGCTTAACAAAGATTAGCAAATTTAAATTTTTCGGAGTCCGACCCTTACGCCAGGTAGTGCTACATCCCGCTGTGCCTGGTCTACCACAGGCTTAGTAAGTCAAAGCAATAACGGTAGAATTCTGTACAGACTATAACTGGTTAATGGTTTGTAAGATTGATATTTAGGATAATAATTTATTGGTTTATTTCGGCGAACCCCAGACAAACTTTTCCACAAATACGGAGTTTGTTTCATCAGAACAGGATCCCTAAGTCTTGTAGCATCTGAGAAAATTATTAATACACTGTGATTATAATAAATACTTGACTTTCATTCCATTTAGATTCAAACCTTGAAATATTTGTAAATCGGGGAAAATGAGTATTTATACAAAATAAAATAAGTTTTATTTAAATAATAAAATATATAAACTAAGAAAACATACATTATGCTACAATTAAGAAATGCCGTCAACACTTATGAAGATATTTTTTTCTAAAATGTTTTTTTCTTTTTACTATAATTTGTTAAATGTTATTTACATACATATTTTTGTACTAATTATTTTCCTGTAAATTATTATTGTTATAAGAAATAAAAAAAGAATAAATAATGAAAATACCTAAATAAATAAATAAATAAATTAACTGATCTAATGTATTTAATTAAATAATAAAATAATATAAACTAAAAAAACATACATTATACTACAATTAAGAAAACACATTATGCTACAATTGTCACAGATATTATTTTGCGTAAGATTGTTTTTATTAAATTTATTATGTTTTGTCTCTAATTAGCTATTTAGGTACGTAACCGATGCTGTTGGATAAGAGCTACATTTAATGATACTGGTATTCACGTATTTTATTTCTAGATTTCAGTGTGAGAACATCGATATTATAGTGATTCAGGTGAGAGAGTTAATCTAGCATGTGTATGATTGTGAGTGTGCATGTGAGCAGTACTGGGTACTGTAGTGGCCAGGCCCGTGTGGACCCGGGGGTCGCCAACGGTAGCAGAAGGGAGACCTGTAGTGACCCGCTTCTGGGTCGCCAACGGTAGCAGCAGTTTGGGCTGTAGTGATCTCTGTGGATGTGTTCCCGGATCACCACCGAAGCGGCAGAGGTTCCGTAGTGGCCGCCCGTGTGGACCCGGGGGTCGCCAGCGGCAGCAGCAGGGAAAGGCTGTAGTGACCCGCTTCTGGGTCGCCAACGTTAGCAGCAGTTTGGGCTGTAGTGATCTCTGTGGATGTGTTCCCGGATCACCACCGAAGCGGCAGAGGGTCCGTAGTAACTAGCGGTACTGCCCATAGTTGCCAACATGTGTGTACGAAATAATTACGGCGTGGAGGAGGATTCCGCGTGACCGGGTTCGGCCAGGCGACGGTCATCTAGATTTGTTATTATTTTTGTGTGATAAATATGTTTTAATATTCTAATTTTCAGCGCTAACATTTAATCGTCATTTATAACATTTCAGAAGTGGGATCAGAACATATTTAACTTTCAGCTTTTAGGATCACACCAGCACAGCTTTTGGAACAGTTAGGATATTGATACGTTTATGTTTAGCTGGATAACGAACCTGGAACAACATTACAACATGACTTTACCTAACAACAGTCCTCAATTTCAGTATGTACGTTCACTTTACGTGCTATGCATAAATGGGACGAAATAACTACCATTATGTATGTGAGATCTCGCTGGAGAGGGTATGCAGAAATATGGTATAAAGCGCTGCAAGGAATAAATCATTCTTGGGAGTCATGAAAGGCTATGTTGTTGAAGGCATTTCCGTCACAGAAAAATTATTTTCAGTTGCTTCAAGAAATGATTTCTCGCAACAAGAAACCGGATGAACTTATGTTGCAATACTATTATGAGAAGTTGGCGCTACTCAACACTTGCTCTTATCAGAGAATGCAAGAAGCCGCAGTCTCTTTTATTATTTTTGAAGACGATCGAAGATAAATTAGCGACACGAAACCTTTCTTCTCCCGTTAAACGCGATTTACATCGTACTTTTTAGAAGAACAAGTGGCCTTACTATACTACGCAGCAGCACAACGATGGAATGGAGAACATTTGTTGTTTTATTTGTGGAAAATTGGGACATACACGCTCACATTATAACAAAAAACGGCAACGAGTATCGAATTGTGCAGAACGAAATGGAGGCGAATTTAGTGGAAGTAGGAATCAGCGACCACAACAACGTCAACATCAGCATGTTCAACGTCAACAAAAGCCACAACCACAACTGCCAGAAAGGAACATCTTAACAACTTCTGCGGAGGTAAGCGGTAATTATCTAAGCGTACGTCGATATGGGGTCCACTTGCATAACCATGAAGGAAACGAGCACGTATTCCCGCGAACAATGTAGTAGCAGACAAAGATATGGAATGTGTTCTACCAGTCTTGAACTGATGCGGAATTAATAATTCAGAAGGATAAAATTATAACAAGCTTACTGGATACTCGCCGGACAAATGACAAATTCAAAATTATCAAGAACATTTTAAGTAAATCACCGGAAACTAACTACGAAAGGAATATTCATAAAAATCACTGTTTACGAGACGAACGGGTTTACCGAATTACCGCGTCCTGAATCTAGAGGATTGTACCTAGAGGACAACGGCTGCAGATAGTACGTTCCTGTCTTGATAAGTTTGGACATTTTGAAATTTACTGGTTTCCTGGAATGAGAAAATTCGCGAAGTACACTGACTTGTGTATCAGATGTTTTTACCATAAACAACAGATAGGAAAGCAGCCAGAACTATTGAATCCAATTGAGAAACTATCAATTCCATTTCACACCATCCATATGAAGGACCATTCCAAATAAAGAAAGTTCTACTGAACGATAGATTTTCAGTAGAAGATTTGCCTGGTACAAATCGAAGTAGAAGAGGAGAATATAGTAACGTAGTGGCGATTGACAGGATGAAACCATATTTAAGTACACGTGAACTGTCGAAAGACAACAGCGCTTCGGATGTTGCAGGAATTTGGGATTGATTCCTCGAGGACGAGGAACTTTTCAGGATGGCCGAACTGTCACAGATATTATTTTGCGTAAGATTGTTTTTATTAAATTTATTATGTTTTGTCTCTAATTAGCTATTTAGGTACGTAACCGATGCTGTTGGATAAGAGCTACATTTAATGATACTGGTATTCACGTATTTTATTTCAGTTTATTTCTAGATTTCAGTGTGAGAACATCGATATTATAGTGATTCAGGTGAGAGAGTTAATCTAGCATGTGTATGATTGTGAGTGTGCATGTGAGCAGTACTGGGTACTGTAGTGGCCAGGCCCGTGTGGACCCGGGGGTCGCCAACGGTAGCAGAAGGGAGACCTGTAGTGACCCGCTTCTGGGTCGCCAACGGTAGCAGCAGTTTGGGCTGTAGTGATCTCTGTGGATGTGTTCCCGGATCACCACCGAAGCGGCAGAGGTTCCGTAGTGGCCGCCCGTGTGGACCCGGGGGTCGCCAGCGGCAGCAGCAGGGAAAGGCTGTAGTGACCCGCTTCTGGGTCGCCAACGTTAGCAGCAGTTTGGGCTGTAGTGATCTCTGTGGATGTGTTCCCGGATCACCACCGAAGCGGCAGAGGGTCCGTAGTAACTAGCGGTACTGCCCGTAGTTGCCAACATGTGTGTACGAAATAATTACGGCGTGGAGGAGGATTCCGCGTGACCGGGTTCGGCCAGGCGACGGTCATCTAGATTTGTTATTATTTTTGTATTAATACTGTATATACCGGTTTGGGTGATAAATATGTTTTAATATTCTAATTTTCAGCGCTAACATTTAATCGTCATTTATAACACAATTAAGAAATAAAACAAATAAATAATCAAATACCTAAATAAATACATTAACTAATCTAATTTAATCATTTTTACTCCGTAAGGTATACTATTTATATCATCTATTAATCTGCGTTTTATGAATTTAATACTAAATGTCTTGTTTTCTTTTTTTGTTACTACACTATGTTCGGCGGTACATTTTATACTATTATATTGCAGGACGGCATGTGGTTGTTTATTATTAAATATTAAATTTTTTAAACAATTAAAATTAATTATCTTGGAATTTTGATAGTTTAAAGTAAAACCTTTTACTTTACAAACTTCGTTTACTTCACCCGTTACCGGTGAAAGGACTTTGTATGCATAATTTTTGGGACCCCCACAGACAAATTCGGTTATAAAACTGTTTGGACAATAACACTCCAATTCATCTTGTGAGATCACCTAGGTAATTTCCCCTAGGCGGTTCATACTCGCCAGGTGAATGAGAGTATATAATTGAATCAGTGTCATAATATAGAACCCGACGATCCAGGGGTTCCAAAAATTCATGCAAACGTAAACGAGCTTGAGCCGTTGTATACGCCGCTATTACAACATTTACCGTTTTCAGTTGGTCCATCGCCTCTTCTTGATGCACCCAGTTTACGTACATCATTTCATCTCCCGCTGGTATAATCCTATTTACTTGAACTGCAGCTCGTACAGTTCTGCAGCGGAAGAAACAGTTGATGTACGCGATCGGTTCTCGGCTTGTTCGAATTTACCTGCATGCAAAATAAAATTAATGTTCTCTATATAACAAACCTACACTTTAGCGTACCCCAAAATGAATTAAGCATAAGTTTCGCATTTGAGCGTCTGCCTGCATTATTCTCTATCTGTGTTGGATCCAGTTGAACACCCTCGTTAATCTCGTACAACCGAATGTATTCTGCTTTAGCTACGTCGTCAGTGCAGTCTGTGGGATAACCACTGGCTTCTTGCTTCATTTTTAAGAAAGTATTTATGTAGTCCACAAATAAACCACCTGTTTTAGTGTTTCTATTATAAACAGTCACTTTGTATTGCCATACCTCGTAGATTTTTAAAATTTTATATCCGACTGAAACTGCGCGACGCACTTCATCAACAACCCAAGTCCCTACATATTGTCTCTCTGCATCACTATAGCAACAGTCAGTTTGTTGTAACTCATCGCAACATAAAACAAACATGAGTTTACCATGAGCCTTTCGCGGTAGTACAGGATGAAAAATATCATAGGGTGGTAAAACAGTACATTTAATTAAGCCCTCAACTTGATCAATATTATTGTTAGGACACAATATGTCACATTCTGAACCTACAAATTTTTTTGGATGGCCAACCGGATATTTACCATAATTACAAATATATGGGTAAAGAGAGCAAACATCTACATATTTAATTTTTTCATCAATTTCAGCTTTTTTATTTAAGATTGTATTGCCTGTCCGTCCACCGAATAATGCATCGCGAGGTTGCAGAGGTAAATTATTTAAAATTGCATGGTCACGAAGCATTTTTTCTAAATCTTTATCTTGTTTTAATTGTTTCCGAAATTCACATTCCCAAATTGTAATTACTATATACCCCAAATTTTGAAGTTTTCGTAATTTTTCATTTGTCCTTTGGTATCTATCCTCCAATGTTTCTTTTGTTGTATTAAAAACTGGTTCATTTATATTTGTTTTATAACATAATGTACACCCAAAAACAACCCAAAAATTCGAATACCAGCTTACCCTCTGCGTAATAACCATCAACTTTAAATATATTACCTATTACTGCTTCTGTTCCATTCCCTGCATGCTGAATTTGTATTCCCCGTATATTTTCCTGGTGTATTAACCACTTCAAGGCAACCTTTGATTAATTATTTGTCAACCGATAGCCTTTTTATGGAATAATACCAATTGAATTGGGTTTTAAAAACAAACGTCGAAATACGCGGTTACAACAAGAAGCAATGGTAATACTTTCTGTGAAAGGACAAACTTTGCAATCTTGTGTGAAAGTTGTACGAAACTTATCGCACACCTGGCGCAAAATATTCACATAAGGCACACAATAGTCAATGATCTCTTTCTCCATATTAAATATGACATTTTATTCTTTTTATTTATTATACCATTTTAAAAATAATTGTCGTTCAGAAGTAGACATATTGTCTGGCCCAAAATATTCAGTAGAAGATAGGGGTCCAATGTAATTTTTATTGTCTAATTTATTATAAAGATGTGGAAAGTAACCTTTTTTTAATGATACCGGCAAATCCATAGCTTTAGGTAAAGCAGATAAGGGCATAGGTAGGTAATTAATTGAACCTAAAAATTTTGTGATTAAATTGAACCATCATTATTTTCGAACCGTTCAAAATTAATTTAGGTTTAATTTTTTGTTCCTCTACTAAATATTTTAAAATAAACTGACAGTCGAAGGATTTGGCATTGTGTGCAATACATATAGCTGATGCAAAAGAGGTTCTAGGTAGAACAACGTAATTTAATTTTTTTTTACTGGATCAGTCGTAAAAATGTGTTGTCGAATACCACATGTACTATAAAATTGTTTTATATCGGGTATGTTACAACACGTAGAACAAGACTGTTGCACCACACATAATGTAACTTCATGTTCTAAATGTTCACCCACAGTTTTTTCCTGTCGCGTTTCAAAATCGTAATAAATAAATAAACTATTTTCTTTAAATTTTGAATTGTCTTTCTGTATATAGCACAAATGTCCGGGGTTTTTATAATTTTCACATAATTTACAGTACCTTTCGCCACATACGTGTTGACGTCCCTTTTTATTGCACTGCTATAGTTTCAGACACTTAACACATTTTTTTAGTTTTTCACACACTGATTTTTTATGATTGACAAAACATTGTTGTCCGCGGAACTTTCTTTCACAAAGAGCGCATTTAATTAATTCAAGAGTGCGAGAGCAGGGTGGCGCATATTTACAAAAATAGCAAGTATTTTCGCAAGAATGTCTGTTTCTTACCTTGTATGGGACATGACATTTTTCGCAAAAATATTTGCATGAAAATGCTGCCGTTAAACTTTTAATCACTGAATAATGATTTTGATGGTACAAAAGATTCAGTCTTGGAAGATTTTTTCCTTTTGCACCTTCAAATATCACGTTTCCACGGGTATTATACTCATATACACATATGTTACTCGTATATTGAGTAAAATAGCGTTGAATTTCAGTGAGCTCAGGAATACCGGCGCCATTTCCACTTATTTGCACATTTGCTTTTAACAATAAATCGCGCACTCTCACACTCTGGATACCGCGTTTATCATTAATTATATCTTTTAAACATTGTTCGTTCTTTCGAAAAGAGTCTGCAATCACAAGTGCACGAGGTAGGCATAAACTGTCTTTATTCATTATTTCTGTAATGCCAGTTTTTCTGCGACAAAATTCCGCGAATGATAGTCCATGTCCACGCAGTCTGCCACATTCTGCAGGTACTTTAACTGTAGTCATTTCTACAGAGAATTGCCCGTCTGAAAATATTTCCCTGTTACTCTGTAAGATCTTCTCAATGGCTTCCCATACAACATCAATATGCAGTTGATCTGCCCCTTGAAAACTGAGCCACGCAGGCCCGTTTTCAAGGAGCGGTGTTTGAAATATAAATCCTACGTAATCCGAGAGCTCTACAGTGGCCATAACGTACTCAGTGACACTTTTAATACTATTATAAAACCAGTTCACTGAGTCTTGACCCTCGGGTGGGTCATTCCTGCGGAACGTGATTTTCCTTCCCGAAACCCAACGAGCTATAAGTAATTATAGAGTGGCGGATGAGCGCTGCTGGCCGTACACAATGAGGTGTTGCAAAAAAAATTAACATATCTTTTTTCTTCTGAAATTCGAATAAGTATGTTTTACAGTATTATTAAATATAATTTTCTGTTCAAATTACTGTATATATTAAGCACAGTAGCAATTTAAAAATTTACTTTTTGAATTGGCGCCAAATTACACTGCCTGTGATATCAGACTTACATTAGCCAATGACAAAACTGGAAAGATGATGAAAAAAAAACAAATGTATCATACATCAACGTCAATGCTTTAATGACAACTGTGTGACATAAGGTCTGACTTATAGTGCAGCGTGATTTTTGGTTCTTTAGTGTAGTTCTTAGTTATTTATTATTATATTACAGCGTTATATTTCAGAGTTCAATGCCCTGTATTATAAAAGATGGATAAGTAAAGCACTAGCAAAGTAAAATTTACTCTTAAAGTAAAATACTTTATTCCAGAGATTTTCGTCAAAACAAGAATAAAAATACTAGCTAATTAAATCTATAGTATAAATTACTCCAACGATGTGCGAGGAAGTAAATTTTATTCCGTAAAATAAATTTGACACATGTCAACATTAACTAAATTAAATTCGTTATACATTTCATCCCATGTATTATTTTTACATTTATTTATCTCCAACATGTTTGCTTTGTCTATTTCTAAGTAATTTTTCCCCGTTCTCTTTTTTCCATTTTAGTTGACACCTGACACACACACATACATTATTGTCTATTTTGACTTTTGGATTTATTTCGTGTTAGGAACATACAGAATACATATTGTTAAAACTTATATAAAACATATTCCAGCGAGACATTGTTTGGAACAGATCCTCTAGTTGGAGATTCACATTATCGCCAGTAGTGGTCTTGAGAAATACCGTCTAGTAATGTTTTATCCTAGATTTATCAACCTCTCTTATGCTCCAGTAGTGCAAAGATTAGCCGGTATAAGAAACCGTAGCCTGAGTGCATCAAATACCAGCTAAAAAATTAAATGTATTCAATAGTTCTTATTTAATTATAAAAATATTTATATTTACATCAAAATGATCTTTACAACAAAGAAGTTATGATCCTTGGTTATGATTTTATGTTTTTATCTTTACTTGCGACAACCATTTCATTCTTCTTTCTTCGTTTTGAGGCACTACTAGAAATATTTTTCCCTATTATCAGTTCTATTTGGGCACACTGCAGAAAACACTTTTTTACAACTATGTTTGATTATTTCCAAATACAAAAATCAGTAGTAGTTGACAGCTGTCATGACTGTCACTCCTTTTATTTCCGTTGGTGGCAAATGTAAGCCACACCCTCATTGGTAAGTTCGATTCGAACGTCATCAGTCGAAAGGGGAAGCGGAAATTCAAACATTATAATTTCAAAGACAATTTTCTCATGAATAAAGAATAATACGAAAAAAATAAAAAATAGGGGTAAAATATTTTTTCTTAATCTTTCGATTAAAGCAAAGAAAAAAAAACCGTGCAACACCTCATTGGACGCCATGTCTACTATAACCTGCCAGGCAGGTTGCAGCCCACCAGTAATATTTCTGAATTACTTTTTACGAAATAATTTAACTTTTATATTGCAATTATAAATGTAAATAATACAATTTGTGGTGAAAAGTATTATTCTGACATAGGTACATATTTCGAAATAAATAAATATATTAATACATATTTAGTTTCACAGATATATAATATGGATGCTGTGAAACTGTTGATAATATAATTTGAGTACTGTGTATCCTTATTTTGTTATAATATTTTACGATAATAAATAATTAATATGAAAAATATAACTACATTCATACAATATATTGAAAAAGTAGCAAGGTATGTAGATAGATACATAAAAACGAAAAAAGTGAATATTTAATTGTATATTTTATTATGACAATAATAACGTACATAAAAAAAAGTATATAAAATACAATAACAAAAACATATTCTATAAGACAATATTATAGAAGACCAAGGGGGACATCCGATTAAAGAAGAAAATATTTTTTTAAACCAGTGGTTCTCAAGTTACAACACAAAGTTTAGCTGTTACACTCTGTAATATCTGTATAGAAAATTTCTGTATTGCGAAAGAATTATCGGTGTTTCAAAATAATAATGGTGTTTAAAACCAGTGGCGGATTTCCTGTTAGGCAAAGTATGCTGAAGTCTACGTTCGCAAATTTCCAGAGAATAATTTTCAACAAATAAAAATAATCGTAAATGGATCAAAACTGCCGCGAGTACATTCGGAAATAGCTAAAGATAAATTTGAACAGGGTGCCAAAAACTAATAATTTAATGAATATATTCGTAAATGTTGCTTTATTTACATATATTACTTTAGGATTTAAAGAAAAAATGTTTTTAATTGCAACAAAGAAATGATTGATTATAATAATGAGAATGTGATTCTAAAAAAGAAAGTAACCAGTCACACAAGAAATTGATTACCTATAATAATTATTGTGCTTGTGTGTATTTATTTTAATTACAACAGAAAATTTTGTTTCAATAAAGAACATTTGACTGTAATAATAAATATCAGTAATTACATTAAAAAAATTATAATCGTTGTTCGATTTAGGCGACAAACTAATATCAGACTACAGGCGGTAAAATCGTAAATCCGTCACTGATTAAAACTTTGTGTTAAAATTTTTGAATATAAAATTTACCTGTGAAACGACTTGAAACTATTTCTAATTTGTCTGTTTTCACATTCAGTAACAACACACTTTGTGGGCATTTTTAATAAATAGTGCAATGCAATGAGCGCATCGCAATTGAAACTTTACTGCGTAGCGCAGCGACAAGCGTCTGAGCTGAACGCTCGGTTATAGTAATGGCCGCCGACCTAAGCATTCAACTGTGTACGGGTATAGTACGCGTTCAGCGTGCGATGCGCCACTCTATAATTACTTATAGCTCGTTGCCGAAACATTAAACCGCTTTGCATGCGACTCAATATCCGAAACAATGGTGAAGCGAGGCAAATCGATGTCTCCGTGGCCTATTTCATTTAAACTGTCATCTATCAAATTTTCACAAATTTTATAGAAGGCGTTATAATTATCTTCTTCTTCTTTTTCTTCTTCTCTCAATGAAGAGTCAACAATCTCTTCACAAATATAAAAGAAGTTATCAAAATGTTGTTGATCCATTGTTCACTCACTATGAAACTAGACAAGCGTAGAGTGCAGGTATACTAACCAGATTTTTTTTTAGCTGGCCCTTTTATAATAGCGAACCTTTAGGCCGCCCCAGTGAGATATCTCCAGGGTTATTGACCTGATTTTTTTTAAAAAAAACATTGCTTTAAATCAAATTTTAAAATAATACATTTTGTCAAAAAAAATCAAATATTTATTCAAATTATCTTAGATGCATTGTTAATGAAATGTTTAAAATGATTATAATTAATAATTACATCTTTATTGAAAAAAAAAATTAATTAGTTTTTTCCAACCGTAGCTTTCTCACTACAGATAATACTGTAACCAGATAAGCAGATAAGTATCAGATTAAAAAAAATCCAGGAAAACAAATAAGGAAAATAAGAGAAAGTAAGATTTGATTTTTTTTAAATTATATTTCTTTTTCTCTATTTATAAACACATTCACACACTTTACATCATTTATCGTCTTATTATAATAATAATAATAATAATAATAATAATAATAATAATAATAATAATAATAATAATAATAATAATAATAATAATAATAATAATAATAATAATAATAATAATCATAATAATAATAATAATAATAATAATAATAATAATAATAATAATAATAATAATAATAATAATAATAATAATAATAATAATAATAATAATAATAATAATAATAATAATAATAATAATAATAATAATAATAATAATAATAATAATAATAATAATAATAATAATAATAATAATAATAATAATAATAATAATAATAATAATAATAATAATAATAATAATAATAATAATAATAATAATAATAATAATAATAATAATAATAATAATAATAATAATAATAATAATAATAATAATAATAATAATAATAATAATAATAATAATAATAATAATAAATAAATAATTCGCTTAATAATCTAATACATGAAGCGTCTGGTTTCAAAACCCGGCAAATCCACTTAGGTCAAATTGTGGGAAATCGCAAAAAACTGTTGCGATATGTTCCAAATAGATAATTAAGTAAAAACTTAAATTAACATATATTGTTGATGATAAAGAAGCGGAATCTCATTTTTTTAATAAAAGAAACTCACTAAGAATTTCAAAATTTGAATTTAAAAAATGGATTTGTCGAGTTTTGATTTCGAACTTTGGATTTGTCTGGTTTTGAAACTGACTTCAGTGAATATACTTCATTAACTATTTTTTATTTTTGAATAATTATAAGATTACACTTTTACAAATTAAATACAATCAAACAATGAGATCGGGGATCGTTTCAACCCGTTCACACAAATTAGTACTGCATTCTGGATCCTCTGTAGTAGCGTCATCTGAAGGATTGTAATATTTTTGTAAAACGTCACTGTAATATTTTAGATTTTCAAGATCTTGCCAGTTTTCACCCCAGTGCTTTTCCAAAAGAACACTAACGTCTTTTAGTTTCTCTTTGTTAGGCTTCACACCACCTGATTTTTTATGTTGTATTATGTTTGTAACCGATTTCCCTTTTTTAAACACAGATTTATGTTCTCCAAGGTCTGACCTATAGGCTTGTTCACCCCGAATTGTTACCATTTTATTTTTCCCTTTTCTTAGAATGAATCTCTTGCTCATTTTAAAACGGAAGTGCCATTGTGCCGGAGGTTTCATAACGTTTTGAGAGTCTTGTTTCCAATTGTACACCTCTACATCTTGACCCAATATAAAAACAGTTCCATGTTTTTTAAATATTTCAAGGAACTCTTCTGGAGAAACGATAGTGTCTTTCTTCTTGATAATTTTTTCTATTCGGCCAAAAACCCTATCTGGGGGAATGAATGAGTGTCCAGTCACAGGAAATATTAATTCCAAATTTTTAACACTGGGGGGTGCATCTACACTAAGCCATTTAGTGCACATAGTCATCATTATAGTATTTTTATTTTGTCCCCCACAGCCGTCGGCAATAAGGCGGACAGTATCTATATTGTCCAAATTGATATTGCAAAGCTTGTGAAAAATTGCACTGGCAATTTCATCAGCTCCCTTACAGTGTTGATCTTCTGTCCATGAGTACAAGGACACGTTTTCCTTTGTTAAGGGTGAGTGAGACGATCCTGTCACGGCGGCGAAATTGTAGGTGTAGAGCTGCCGACTGTAATATACCGACTGATCAGGGATTTTTGGCATAGCCTGGTTCTTTTGGCAGTCAAAAGATATTGTTTTAAGGCCTTCCCTCTCTTCTCTAAGCAAATTAAAGAATGCTTTTGCTCTTAATTTATGAACGTGGCGTTCAGTCATAAGTTTCTTTTTAAGTTTTTCATCTTTTTCTATTTTGATTTTTTCCATTAGTTGTAGGCAGGTGGAGCAAACATCTGTTCTGGGAGAGCCGAACCCAATGTTATAGCACGAATTAAAAATATGCCGGAAGTAACTTTTTTTTACCATAACAAACGAAGGATCAGTTTCAACATTCTTATAATATTGCCTCCACATCTCGTTTATATTTAAATCAGACGGTAAATATGTACGAACACTACTGTTTCTGCAATAATGTGCCTCAACGGTTTTAAATTTTTCAATAAATCGCATAACAGAAGCTTTTTTTTCTGCAAATTTCTCTGTCTTACGGTCACCTCCCCTTCTTTCACAAGCCATCTGTCGTTGCTCTCTAAATCGCTTGAGTACCCCTAGTACACGATCTTTACTTATTTGTAAAATGCCAACAAATGCTTTTTGGCAAACGGGTATTGTTTTTGTCGAGTCAGCAAGTCGAAATTTGTATTTCACAGAAAAGTTTTTTTTATAGCTCTTGTTTCCTGTACGTCCGCGGCGTTTTATATTATTTATCTCACAATATTTAATTATAAAGTTGTCTTGACTTATTTTGTCGTTATGGGAATAAAAGTTGCCATGGAATTGCTTCACATCGCGCATTGAAAGGGTACTGCATCTATAAGATTTCGTAGCATGTTGACAATTGGGATATGAAGGCAGGCATTTAGCTTTGTATCTAAGAAGAAAAATATTGTCTAATACTCGTACAGAATTTTGCAAAAATAATATTACCTTTCTGACTTTTGCGTCGCTCGTTCCCAAGTTTTTGGCGCCGAAGCTCGCTTCCGCGCTGAGTCAGGATTCACCGCCTTCGGAAAATTGCCACTACACTCCTCCATTGTTTAATGATAGTGATAAATAAAATAATTTTCAAGTTTAACACTTAAAACAAAATTCTACGGGCACTATTTCCGTAATAAACTGTTGCAACACAGAGAAGCAATAGACATTGTTAAACAAAATGAACGACCGATATGAACACGTGACATCAAAACCGCTGCTCTTATTGGCTAATTTGGATTTGCTGGCATTTGATCCCAACCGATCGTGGATTTGTCGGATTTTGAAACTAACCCGATATTTTGAACGTAAATAACATATGGTTTTGTTGAGTTTTGATAGGTAAACGTTACACCATGCTACGGAGAGTAAGATGACGAATCCATAACTGTATCAAACTCATTTTTTGCCAAAAGTGGAGTTTTCGGGTTTTGAAACTAGACGCTTCACATGTTACATTTTCTTTATAAATATTGTCATATAAACTAGTCTCTAAATCTAAATTATATCTAAAACTATATACACATACATTTTGTACAATTTTTTTTATAAACTTGGTTAATATTAAAATATTTCACCTTATATTCTAAAATTGTCTTTTGTATTACTAAATCTAAACTAATTATCCTGTCTATATTTTCACTACTTAAAGCTAAATATCTATTACCTACTTTATACTTCAATTGTCCCGTAGGAAGTACAGTAAACTCTACGTTAAACATATTATATTTATGGCCTATTGCTACACACTTACTTTTAATAAACTTAAAAAAACTAATAAATTGTTCATGGTCCTTAATATCTACAAATAGGTTTTGCATCACATCACCCACTAAACGCACAGCCACTCGCATTCAGGGATTCGGGTGCACGCCTATAGAGATGAACGCTTTTCTATTGTGTGAAATTGGAAACGCTAGGACGTCCAGCAGCCTATCGTTATTGTCGCCGATGTGCTTGTTCCTCGGAAACGCGAAACTCGCTACCTCGGCTGCTCCCAACACCAAGCCGAGCTGGACGTCATCTCCAAGCTGCTCATCTCCTTCCCACGATTCCTTCACCTCCTCCTCATCGTCGCTGTATACGAGTTGCTGTCCGTACGACTCACTAATTTCGGAGCTGGCTGAAGTTCGTCGCCGTTTAGAGGCTATTTCCTTCTTCTCTTCTTGAATCTCCGTCTTCAACGGCATGTTCACTATCTCCGTTGCTGCTTCCTGGACAATATTGTCCAGGGTTTCATTCATGTACTCCTCAATCAACACTACATCATCCTTAAAATCTAGGAAGGTTGCGTCGCTGTCGTCAACCCTCCTAGACGAGTCGGTTTCGTCGTCATCCTCCACGACCACTACTTCATCAGCTGCTTTTATTATAATATTCTCTAAAATAACGATCTAGTTCTCAGCAACTGGTGGTGGTGGTGGCGGCGGTGCTGTACATACCCCAGAAAGAGGGAAATAGTCATCGTCGTATTCTTGTACTATCACATTAGCAAAAATATGCCGAGGCGGTGGTGAGGATACCCCAGGTTGTAAAGTGTTTACGTTGAATGCAGACATGACGAATAGCACGAAACTGTAGAAATACAAAACTGTATATTGAAGAAATAATTTTTGAACTCTCCTATATATACCACAAATATCTTGCATTCATTTCTTTCTAATGGCTCTTAGTATCTATTCATTTTCAGTAACTATCCCCCAAGATCATTTTCAAAATACACGCCCCGGTTTTAAAACTGATTCTTGGAAGTAAAATTAGAGATATTTTAAAATACAGTCAATAAATTTTGTTTTTAAAAGAAATTCAATTTATTACTCTTAGTATCTATTCATTTTCAGTAACTATCCCCCAAGATCATTTTCAAAATACACGCCCCGGTTTTAAAACTGATTCTTGGAAGTAAAATTAGAGATATTTTAAAATACAGTCAATAAATTTTGTTTTTAAAAGAAATACAATTTATTATTTCTGTCCTGAGGTTTTATCTTTTAAAATTCCCTTCGAAAGAAAAGAATTTTTATGTCTCTTAAAAAAACAGAATACTAAAACTATTCACATATTTTCAAATATCACCTATTCCCTAAAATTTCTATAGGTATAAAAAGCAATTCAATTAACATAATTTATTTTTGTCGACCCTACAAGGTGCAGATATCTTTAATCAACAAAAAAAATCCTACCCTCTGCGGATCGTATGAAAGAACTACCTGGGGAATATAGGAACGGACAACTACCTGTGAAGAGATATTTTAAAATTCAGTCAATAAATTTTTTTTAAGAGAATTCACCGGGTTCAGATATTAAAAGAAATCACCGATGCCCCTACAATTTCTGCAGGTATACAAAGCAATTAACATAATTTATTAAACATTAAAACTATTCACATATTTTCAAATATCACCTATTCCCTAAAATTTCTATAGATATAAAAAAAGCAATTCATTTAACATAATTTATTCTTTCCCAACCCTACAGTAATCACCGATGCCTCTAAAATTTCTGCAGGTGTACAAAGCAATTAACATAATTTATTACCCTTTTATCAATTGATGTACGCCGACCCGCATTGGGCGGCTTGCAAGGAGTGGGCCCACAAACTACTAACGTCGTGTTGAATGTGCTCAAAACTTTTTGAAGCTATGTGATGTAAACCCAACGGAGGTGTTAAAAAAAATTGTCACAGGAGATGAAACTATGGTTCTCTACTATGATCCTTTATCCAAAAGGGAGTCGATGGAATGGAGGCGAAGAGGAGAAACACCGCCAAGAAAGTTCAGGGTCTGCCAGTCGACAAAAAAGGTGATGGCTACGATCTTTTGGGATTGTATAGACTATATAGAACGTAGCACGACAGTCAATGGGGCATATTATGCAGCACTTCTGCATAAATTGCGACAAAATATTCGGGAAATTAGGCGTGGTAAACTAACCAGAGGCGTGCGTTTGCTGCATGACAATGTAGTCGTGCACACTGCTGCAATTGCGCAAGCTGCAATTCGTGACTGCGGCTTTGAACAAATTGATCATCCTCCTTATAATGCAGATATGGTCCCCAGTGGCTACTATCTGTTTGGAAATTTGAAAAAGGACCTTCGAGGGCGCCATTTTAGTGACGACGAAGCAGTGAAGGCTGCAGTTTGGGCACATTTTAAAGAGAAACCAAAGGAATATTTTTTAGGGGTATTGAAGTGTTACTGAAACGTTGTAATAAGTGCATTGATGTCAGGGGGGTTATATTGAAAAATAAATTTAATTGTAAGTCTCCAGCGTTTCTTTAAATACTTAATAAAACACTTAAAAACAACTTTAAAAACAAAATATATAAACAAAAACCCTGCTGTTTACACAAACAAATGCGAACTGAATCAACAAAATGTCACCACTTTTAGAAAACCAAATAACAGTGTTGCCATCAGTTGGAAAATAAATTATTTTTTAACACATAACTTCAAGAGTGTTTTTAGGCAGTAAATACAAAATTTCCCTAATACGAGGGTCGTTTGATAAGTCCGGTAAAAAAGCTATAAATTCTTTTGTTTATTTAATTCACCCTTATTTCTTAACATAGTCTCCTTCAAGGGCTACACACTTGGTCCAGCGAGATTCCAGTTTTTTCATCCCGTCACAAAAGTGCGATTTCTCAAGGTCTGCAATATATACCTCCACGGCATCGATGACTTCTTCATTAGTTGAGAATTTCTTCCCACCGAGTCGTTTTCAAATTGGGGAACAAAAAGAAGTCGCACGGAGCCAAATCTGGTGAGTAAGGTGGATGCGTAACCAATTCGTAGCCCAATTAGTAGATTTTTGCCATTGCGATTGCGGAGGTGTTATAAGAACTTTTTCCTTCGCCAATCGTGGCCGTTTATTTTTAAGCTCGGCGTTGAAACGGTCCAATAACGTTGCATAGTAGGCTCCTGTGATGCTTTTACCCTTCACCAAATAATCGATGAGGATAATTCCTTGAACATCCCAAAAGACTTAGCAGCCTTTCCAACAATTGGTTATGTTTCCACAAATAATTATTCCGCACAAACCTCTTACAGCACAATGACAACATTCATCACGTGTGGAAACTAATTCCTAAAATCTAATCCACGAGTTTAACAGGAACGCGTTAGATGACGCGCTATGTACCATTTTCAAAGGTGGTTACATAGAAAAACCATTTTGTCGCGAAAATACAACATAAAACAGACGCGGTTTCGCAGCGGAACCACTTTAGCGAAAAGGATTAAATAATTACTAAATACTTCAGCGTAATTTGAACTAATAACAATTATATTAGAAACACATAATTTTGAAATACATATAATAAAATAATAATAGGTTTTATATACGTATATAAAACAATAAAAACGAACATACAATAAAAATGGTTAAAAGTACTTACAATAATTATTGCTCATTGCTCTCTGGAAGCATGAACAACTTACAAATAAATGTTTATTAATCTTGTATATAAAAATAACCAATAACAGCTAAGAGCCGAAAACTAAATTTTGAAACAATGCTGACGACTGTATAGTCCAAAATGTAATGCCTGATTTTTAACTAATAATATGGGTAGAGAACACACATATCCAAGACAAAGGTAAGCGGGGATGATGGGACGCGCTTTCTTGGGGTTGCGTGGGAATTTACAAAATTGTAGACTCTCATAATGTAAGCTGATCTTACGGACACTTAAATTTAGATAATGGCCGAATTTAATAGAGTGGACAATCGCAACTATATTTTCTGTGAGAAATTCAACCTCTTAAAAAAAAACACATGGTCCAAGATTTTTACACCAAATACTAATATATACGCGCTGTGCGCCCAATGCCTTGACCACGAGTGGTGGTATCAACGTTTTTCTATGGTGTGTTTGATATTTGGTGAGCTCCGCGTCACAGCAAGCAGTAAATCAGGAAGACTACAATTCTTATTATTTTCATTTATTTGAATCCGAGTTCAGATACTATACTGTTCTGAACATAAATCGAACAGATTGATACCATTGTTCGCAGAGCTTATAAAATAATAGGATTTATTTACAGATATTGTAAACATTTTAATACACTATATTCGTTCTTATTATTATACAAGTCGCTAATACTTCCTATTATTGAATATGCATCGCAAATATGGAACCCAGTTTACAATAAAAACATAAATAACTTAGTCTGTACAGAAAAAATTTGCAAATATATTAAAATTTAAATTCTCATTATACAATGAAAATTACAGTGATATCCTACAACAATTAAATCTTAAATCATTGGAACAACGTAGAACTGCAAACGACATGCTTCTATTACACAAAATTGTAAATAATTCTATTGATAATTTTTCTATTATTGATAATATAAATTTCCACGTTCCTCCGTCCAACACACGGAATAAAAATCTTTTTTATATTTTGAAATGCAAATCTAATAATCACAAAAACTCGCCTATCAATAGAATTATGTCATGTTATAATAGAAGTTTCCAACATTTAGATATTTTTAATTTATCTTTAAACCACTTTAAAAATGCATTACACAGTTATGACACTACATAACATTATCTTTGTTTTTTTTCTTTTTATACTTCTGGTCTATGTATTTGGTAAATGTCATATATTTATAGGTACTCATATTGTATAGTTCTGTAAATATTTAATTGTACATAAGCGGAAGCCTATTATTGGGTAATCTGTTGGCTTCCCGTAAATAAATAAATAAATAAATAAATAAATAAATAAATAAATAAATAAATAAATAAAAAAATAAGTAAATAAATGCTTTCTTCATCATTCTGTTTATAATGTTGTTAAGAGATCGTCAAACAACTCCAGGACACCTCGCTATTTTGACATTTATTACACTGAAACTCCTTTACTCTAGTTATAAGGTCATTTCACAAATTTCAAATATGGCCTTGAATGAAAGTAAACATTAAAAATTATCCCCTATTTTTTCTTTGGATTACTGAAACATTATTTTTACTCTTTTATTTACAAGGTGACCACGAGGAACAGGGATTTTTTTTGCAAAAATATTATTCGGTTAATATTGAAAAGAAAAATTATTTTTTGACAAAAATATAATCAAATGTATGCCATTTAACACATTCACTGCGCCTGACGCATACGGTGCGCTCGGCTCATCTCGACTCAATGCTGGCGACGCAAATGGTGCGCTCGGGTGCTTGACTGTTCTAATTTGCATTATTTCTATACCCCAGAGGAAGAAATTGCACATGCTGAGGTCTGGAGAACGCGGAAACCAAAACACATCTCCAAACCGGGAAATGAGACGAGTGGGGAAGGTACGCCGAAGCAAGTCAATGGATATTCGTGCAGTATGGGCTGTTGCACCATCTTGTTGGAACTAAATTTCGTTCGTGTTTAGTCTCCTACGCACCTCTTTTAGGAATAAGTTTCTGATCATTTCAGTGTACCGTTCAGAATTTACTGTCATTGTAACCATCCTCAAAAAAATAGGGACCGATGACATACCGGTGCGACATTGCACACCATACTGTGACTCGTGATGAGTGCAGCAGTCGTTCGTGGAGCTATCTGGGATTTGTCTCTGCCCAATACCGACAGTTCTGCTTACTAACTTCCCCGCTCAAATGAAAGTGAGGCCTCATCTGAGATGAAAATTAGGACATAGTTGTTTTCTTCCAACAGTTGCAGCATCTGTACAGCGAACTCTTCACGCTTTGCCTAGTCCGTTTCATTCAATTTTTGCACAAAAATGATTTTGTATGGGTGAAATTTTAACTCAAATTTTAAAATTAACCTGACTGATTCACGCCTTATACGCAAAGCACTCAAGTACTTCCGAGCAGATCGATGTGGACTCCGTAACAGCGCTACTCTTACCCTTTCCACATTTTCTGGCGTCCTTACCGTTTGAGTAGAGCCAGGTGGTTATCTTTTCATCAACGATCCTGTTGTTCTTCAGCTGTTAACCCCTCTCAAAATCGTTTTTCGGTTGGGGACCACACCGTGTCGCCCAATATTGAAATGACGCCGGAAAAGATGTTGGGTCACTGATGCAGCGGTTGTCACAAAACTATCGTATGCAAACTGCTACGCGTTGTAACAACCTTAAGGGTTTTACTGAAAAGGGCAAGTGTAACGCACCCTAGATCTTCAGGAATGTGGCCGCCAGCTTTTAGACAGTGGAGTCGGGGGAGAGTTAGTGCGATTTTCAGTATACAAATAAACCAAACTAAATATTCGAAATAACATACAAAGGGCGCCACGACGGTTGTTTATTCTCAAAATGGTATACAACCTCGAAAATACCAATATGTGGAGGATAAGCAATAGAATGAGGTATAATCCAATAAGCAAATAAAGCTCCGGTTGAACTTAAAATGTAACATATATTCAGGTCTATTCACTAAAATATACGTTAACTTTTAGCGCAAAAATATCCAACGCTAAAAAGTAAATATTAACGTCACTGTTAACAGTACTTCATGAAATTGCTATTCACTAAAGCATTGGTTAAAAAATTCGTTAATATTTAACTTTTTAGCGTATACGCTAACGAATGCTGTGAAATCAGTTTCACATGACGAAATAATCCTGTAAAACGTATGTCCTAACTTAATATAATTGCCTGTCAAGTGTGAAATGTTAGGAAAAGTTTATCAAAGTGGATAGATCAAAGTGTGAAATCCTTAAAATATATATCTAAATTAAAATAATTATTTATAAATATGTCAGATAACAGTTAAGTACAAATATGTATTTGCAATATTTTTAATAAGTGTTTTGCAGAAACCACACCGCTTTGGCTCATTCACAAATTACAACATTCTTCGATTCCATATTGTTAGCTGCTCAGGCCCATGGCCCATGGCCATAGAAATTTAACGCAGCTAGAACCTTTAACTATGAATTTATTAAATTATTATTACCCGTATACTGATAGGTATTGCAGTAATTCTTATTGGATTCCCCATATGGGGTGTAAGAGCTGTAAATAAATCTAAAGCACAGTGCTTTGATAATCTAAAACTTTTATTAAATTCATAATCGGGCAAATGGAATGGATCACTTGTATCCCCAAGATTTCGAAAACGAAGTTTTACGTAGCGCCTAAAATGATTAAATGTATTTTGGACAATTTAAAATTGTTAGTGTGGTTATGTGATGTAAACTTCCAAGTAAAATTAATTATTAATTATTCATATGTAAGTAATAATTACTTCAAATAAAGACATTAATATATATATATATATATATATATATATATATATATATATATATATATATATATATATATATACCTTTCCTTTATTCTCTCAATTTCTTCCAATCGAAGCATATTTATAACTATATTTGCAAGTCATTTTTGATATTAACGTTGCCTTAAAGTTTTAACACTGTGTCTCATGATGATGTTAAATTTCTTGCTTTTAACGTGGTTATATTAACGATTTCTTTAAAATTTTAACGTATATCTGCTTACTGAATAGCAAATTAAAAATTAAAGAATCCGTTAAAATATTAACGGTGACCTTCGAGGTTAACGCGCACGCTAATTTTACAGAATAGATCTGATTAAAGGTTAACATAATACAGTGAAAAGCACGAAGTAATTTGAATGAATACCTACTACTAATAATAACAGTACTTCAGTAAAGTTAAATAATTCACAATAATAAATAAATATGAATGCAATAATATAACTTATGCGAGATAATAATAAAATAATTATAATTTAGGAAATTAAAGTGCATCAAATAGGGGATGCGTGGTGCGCGAATGAGCGAGGATCTTAAACGTAGAACGAACGTATAATATGAAATATAAAACGCAACAATATGCGCAATACGGGTGGTTGGTCGACCAATCAGAGTAGTGAGAGCGTAACATAAGATAAAAATGAAGTATATTTAGTCCTAATCTTTCCTAAACCGAAGCAAACCCTAAATGAGAATTCCTCACAATAAAAATTCTGTAACTCGCGTGAGCTAGTACATAACAATGTAAATCAATAATAAATCAGGTTTCTGAGATTCAAAATTGTGGCATAACCAAAATGTAAATAACAAATATAGTACAATTAAAGGCAATAACTTTAAATTTAACCAATAAAAAAAATGGAGCCTATCTGCATATATTTAGAGAGTCGGTGGCGTCGTGGTGACGTAGTGTGCGGTAGTGACGTAGTAGTGTGGTAGGGATGTGGGATGATATTTCCAAAATGGCGTAACTACTTCCGCTTGGAACACGCGATGTAAAACATCCAATTCTCCAAAAATCTTCCGCCAAAATGTAATCCACAAAAATCAGGACTTAAAATCCCGATCCAACAATGTTTCCAATTTAATATATCGCCAAGAAATGGAGTGCAATATAAAATCGACAACAAGAACAAGAAAGCCTAAAAGGAGAACTCAACTAGCATTGCCAGTTAAAAGTTACTGTTAGTAAATTACTATATACGAGTACTATAGTTAAAATATTACTACCAAAAACTATAAAAACCGGGCTAAACATTAATATCAAATATATATACCTGCACAGAAATAAAAAGGGAGTTAAAATTAACTCATTTTTAACTACTTTTGGTAGTTCCATTAAGACCATCTGTTTTCGGTTTTAACTTGCGGAGTTAATAGAAAGAAGTTAAAATTTCTCTAAATTTGTAGAGAAAATATAATATAAATTTAGGTAATAAAAGAGTAAGTTAACAAAATGTATAGTAGTTAAAATCAATCACTTTTATGAATTTTCCATCCTTGATTTTAGTTATCTAACTCTTTCCAGTTAGCTAAACTAATATTAATATTATTATATCATTGTTTTTAGTTAATGTCTTCTGTGCTGGTAGTTAAAATAATATCGAGTTTATTAACTAATCTTCAGTGGGTATTATACTCCGATATAGAGCAAAAATATATTATATTCGGAGTTAAAATAATAATTATAAAGAGTTATTGAACTACTTTATGGATGTTAATGATCGCCGATATGTAGGTATAATATAGGTACCGCTACTCTCAAAACCAGCCTTCATATTTTTAGAAAAATTAGGTTCTACTTCCTCAACGAGCTTCTTAAGAAGTGCAGGAAATTCGGACTTTGGAACTACACCGCGTTTATTTCTCTTCCAACTACGTAGGATGCGTCCCCAAGCTCTTTTAATCGGACGAAAAACTGCCACATCAAGTGGCTGACAGACGTGTGTGCTGTTTTTCTGCAAGAATACAAAAGCAATATCGTTTTCTTCGCATTTGCGGATGATATTAATAGATAAATGACTGGCCAAATTATCGCCAATCAGCACTTTCTTGCCAACTTTTCGCCGGAAATATGGGAGAGCCACCTTGTCGAACCAATCCTCAAACACATCCCCGTCAAACCAACCGCTGGGTGGTCTATTGTATTGCGCTGAATCGGGTCCTCCTTGAACCCATTCAGGGTAAATATGTTTACACACATACACAGGCAACATGACACCATCTGCGCTTCCAGCGAACATCAAAGTTGAAGACTTGGAGGTGTCTATGATTCTTCTAGCATGTTTATTGTCTCTTTTCACATAAACTTTCTCCCTTCCAGGATCATCAGTCACATTTGTTTCGTCGTAATTAACGATATTACCTGGTGGAACGTCTCGCAACGTGTTTTCTAAGTTGTCAAAATACTCATTGATCGTGTCTTCAGTCACTTCAGCTTTCACCCTCTTCGTATTTTCCCTGTTTCTCCTTGTTCACTCGCGATTTCTGTTTTCGAAGGTCTCCCGCCAGTCTAATCCAGGCAAATTGTCATGAAAACAATTCACTACAACTCCTTTTCTATTGAGCTAGCGTTGAACAAACTCGCGTATTTCTAGCGGGGTAAAGGGGTATCCAAAATCAGCCGCAATCAGCATCGCTTTGGTAATATCTTTTTCTTCCACACCACTCAAAACAGCCGGCCTTCCTAATCGGTCGGAATGCCGCCCTCTAAATTTGTTGAAAAGAGTGGTTTTTGGCACCCCCCATCTCGTTGCGGCGTCCTGCAGGCTACACCGACCATTAGCATAGTCTGCTAGCGCCCTTTCCATATTTTCGGCGGGATAATTTCTTCGGTAGGGTGTTCCCAAGACATGCTTATGTTTGCGAGGCATTTTTCCATATAACCCCTGAAAATGCCGATTTTCTATAAATATACATATATCAAGTCGAGGGCTAACAACTCGGTGGTAAAAACTATCATGCAACATAGTTGAGGTTATG
Organism: Harpalus rubripes; assembly: GCA_963082715.1. NCBI lineage: Eukaryota > Metazoa > Arthropoda > Insecta > Coleoptera > Carabidae > Harpalus > Harpalus rubripes. The sequence goes on along the minus strand of OY720462.1, from coordinate 39,368,510 downwards.
CATTGCAATTAATGTTTCTTGGGTAATTTCATAATTTTAGCGATTTCTGAGATACAGATGAGACTTTCCGAGGTTTGAAAAAAGTTCAATTTGCTACCAAATATTGATAATATTTTCAATAACTTACCTGAACTATATAATCACCGCAACCATAACATACGACTCGGCTGGAATGTTGTTGACTACGCGCCATAAATAAGAAGTCACTAAATGTCAAACATATGATTACATAACGCGAAATTTGAAAGATCTGCACGTAATTCCATATAACCCCGCGGATTCCATATATCCCCGTTGTACGGTACGGGATAAAAATAATGTAAAAATGTATAATACATAATATATTGATTTTTCTTTATTTAAATTTTAACATATACAACGATACTTTAACAAATTCAATTATAATGAAACAAAAAGCAATGATAACAATATAAGAAAAAAATAAACAATATTATACATAGCAGATATCATCAAATACAAAAATTAAAATACTGAGTGCTTTAAAGTTATGTAAAATTCAGCACCATTACCATAAGGGGAGTGATACTCAAAAGGCATAATATTTTTTTAATTTCTGTTGCTGAACAATATTTATATTCTCATCTGATAAATGACATATTTTATATGCCTGAAAATAATCATCATATTCAATGGTATTCCATGTTTTATAAATAAAATATAATTTATTTTTAAACATAAAAATATGTCTTATATTTCCAAATTGAGGAAAACCGTTTTCGTTGATTTCTAAAATAAAAAAGAAATTTTTTCTATACAAATAATGTGCCCATTTAGTAAATGTTACTTCAGTCAAATTCACAAACTGCAGTCCCAAGTATTTTGTTAACCAGTCTGTGACAAAAGATGCATGGCCCATTTTTTTGATTCTTTGTATTTTATTCTAACATACAAGATAGTGGGCTGTTCCATTTCACTAACAAAAACCGTAGAACTTTATATCCAGATTAATATTTACCTTTGAGTATGACACCCAGCATACGTCGCACTTCTTCCACATCTTGTAGCAAAATGTTCACTGCTACTCACTCAAAGATGAAAAAGGGGGTATTACAGTACGCAATAAATTGGTTTGAACTTGTTAAGAGCAACTAATATAGGGTGATAAAAACATACAAAAGAGGAAAAATTATATCAAAAGGTGTAACACACCTCCATAAAATAACGAAATTATTATACCTCTGGTATCAAACTACATCTTAATATGTGTTTTACTACTTTAACTACCAGAAATGTAACAGAAACATAAAATTTTTGTTAGTTTCGTATCTGTGGAAAATATTTTCTCCGTTAAAGGCAACATTCCTTCATTTCGGAACATTAATTAATTTTATTTGAATATAATAATTTTGAGGTTAAGAGGATCCAATAATTTGTTCTGTTATGGATGATTGGGCCTTAGGAATCCATGAATAAATGTTCATACGTCGTAAGATGTATTAAAGAGACATTTATTGAACGTTTCGACCGTATACAACAGTCATCATCAGCTTCGAATACCGCATACCATCTCGTTGCCATAGGAAAGACAAATGTTGTGGAAGAAACCTTGGTTGGTGTGGTTGGTCATGGTGAGTGTCCGTTACTTTGGAACCAAAGGAAAATCGCGCCAACTCCCACGTGGAATAACAATTTTGAGGTTAAGAGGATCCAACAATTAGTTCTATTATGGATGATTGGGCCTTAGGAATCCATGAATAAATGTTCATACGTCGTAAGATGTATTAAAGAGACATTTATTGAACGTTTCGACCGTATACAACAGTCATCATCAGCTTCGAATACCGCATACCATCTCGTTGCCATAGGAAAGACAAATGTTGTGGAAGAAACCTTGGTTGGTGTGGTTGGTCATGGTGAGTGTCCGTTACTTTGGAACCAAAGGAAAATCGCGCCAACTCCCACGTGGAATAACAATTTTGAGGTTAAGAGGATCCAACAATTAGTTCTATTATGGATGATTGGGCCTTAGGAATCCATGAATAAATGTTCATACGTCGTAAGATGTATTAAAGAGACATTTATTGAACGTTTCGACCGTATACAACAGTCATCATCAGCTTCGAATACCGCATACCATCTCGTTGCCATAGGAAAGACAAATGTTGTGGAAGAAACCTTGGTTGGTGTGGTTGGTCATGGTGAGTGTCCGTTACTTTGGAACCAAAGGAAAATCGCGCCAACTCCCACGTGGAATAACAATTTTGAGGTTAAGAGGATCCAACAATTAGTTCTATTATGGATGATTGGGCCTTAGGAATCCATGAATAAATGTTCATACGTCGTAAGATGTATTAAAGAGACATTTATTGAACGTTTCGACCGTATACAACAGTCATCATCAGCTTCGAATACCGCATACCATCTCGTTGCCATAGGAAAGACAAATGTTGTGGAAGAAACCTTGGTTGGTGTGGTTGGTCATGGCGAGTGTCCGTTACTTTGGAACTAAAGGAAAATCGCGCCAACTTCCACGTGGAATAACAATTTTGAGGTTAAGAGGATCCAATAATTTGTTCTATTATGGATGATTGGGCCTTAGGAATCCATGAATAAATGTTCATACGTCGTAAGATGTATTAAAGAGACATTTATTGAACGTTTCGACCGTATACAACAGTCATCATCAGCTTCGAATACCGCATACCATCTCGTTGCCATAGGAAAGACAAATGTTGTGGAAGAAACCTTGGTTGGTGTGGTTGGTCATGGCGAGTGTCCGTTACTTTGGAACTAAAGGAAAATCGCGCCAACTTCCACGTGGAATAACAATTTTGAGGTTAAGAGGATCCAATAATTTGTTCTATTATGGATGATTGGGCCTTAGGAATCCATGAATAAATGTTCATACGTCGTAAGATGTATTAAAGAGACATTTATTGAACGTTTCGACCGTATACAACAGTCATCATCAGCTTCGAATACCGCATACCATCTCGTTGCCATAGGAAAGACAAATGTTGTGGAAGAAACCTTGGTTGGTGTGGTTGGTCATGGTGAGTGTCCGTTACTTTGGAACCAAAGGAAAATCGCGCCAACTCCCACGTGGAATAACAATTTTGAGGTTAAGAGGATCCAACAATTAGTTCTATTATGGATGATTGGGCCTTAGGAATCCATGAATAAATGTTCATACGTCGTAAGATGTATTAAAGAGACATTTATTGAACGTTTCGACCGTATACAACAGTCATCATCAGCTTCGAATACCGCATACCATCTCGTTGCCATAGGAAAGACAAATGTTGTGGAAGAAACCTTGGTTGGTGTGGTTGGTCATGGCGAGTGTCCGTTACTTTGGAACTAAAGGAAAATCGCGCCAACTTCCACGTGGAATAACAATTTTGAGGTTAAGAGGATCCAATAATTTGTTCTATTATGGATGATTGGGCCTTAGGAATCCATGAATAAATGTTCATACGTCGTAAGATGTATTAAAGAGACATTTATTGAACGTTTCGACCGTATACAACAGTCATCATCAGCTTCGAATACCGCATACCATCTCGTTGCCATAGGAAAGACAAATGTTGTGGAAGAAACCTTGGTTGGTGTGGTTGGTCATGGCGAGTGTCCGTTACTTTGGAACCAAAGGAAAATCGCGCCAACTCCCACGTGGAATAACAATTTTGAGGTTAAGAGGATCCAACAATTAGTTCTATTATGGATGATTGGGCCTTAGGAATCCATGAATAAATGTTCATACGTCGTAAGATGTATTAAAGAGACATTTATTGAACGTTTCGACCGTATACAACAGTCATCATCAGCTTCGAATACCGCATACCATCTCGTTGCCATAGGAAAGACAAATGTTGTGGAAGAAACCTTGGTTGGTGTGGTTGGTCATGGCGAGTGTCCGTTACTTTGGAACTAAAGGAAAATCGCGCCAACTTCCACGTGGAATAACAATTTTGAGGTTAAGAGGATCCAACAATTAGTTCTATTATGGATGATTGGGCCTTAGGAATCCATGAATAAATGTTCATACGTCGTAAGATGTATTAAAGAGACATTTATTGAACGTTTCGACCGTATACAACAGTCATCATCAGCTTCGAATACCGCATACCATCTCGTTGCCATAGGAAAGACAAATGTTGTGGAAGAAACCTTGGTTGGTGTGGTTGGTCATGGCGAGTGTCCGTTACTTTGGAACTAAAGGAAAATCGCGCCAACTTCCACGTGGAATAACAATTTTGAGGTTAAGAGGATCCAATAATTTGTTCTATTATGGATGATTGGGCCTTAGGAATCCATGAATAAATGTTCATACGTCGTAAGATGTATTAAAGAGACATTTATTGAACGTTTCGACCGTATACAACAGTCATCATCAGCTTCGAATACCGCATACCATCTCGTTGCCATAGGAAAGACAAATGTTGTGGAAGAAACCTTGGTTGGTGTGGTTGGTCATGGCGAGTGTCCGTTACTTTGGAACCAAAGGAAAATCGCGCCAACTTCCACGTGGAATAACAATTTTGAGGTTAAGAGGATCCAATAATTTGTTCTGTTATGGATGATTGGGCCTTAGGAATCCATGAATAAATGTTCATACGTCGTAAGATGTATTAAAGAGACATTTATTGAACGTTTCGACCGTATACAACAGTCATCATCAGCTTCGAATACCGCATACCATCTCGTTGCCATAGGAAAGACAAATGTTGTGGAAGAAACCTTGGTTGGTGTGGTTGGTCATGGTGAGTGTCCGTTACTTTGGAACCAAAGGAAAATCGCGCCAACTCCCACGTGGAATAACAATTTTGAGGTTAAGAGGATCCAACAATTAGTTCTATTATGGATGATTGGGCCTTAGGAATCCATGAATAAATGTTCATACGTCGTAAGATGTATTAAAGAGACATTTATTGAACGTTTCGACCGTATACAACAGTCATCATCAGCTTCGAATACCGCATACCATCTCGTTGCCATAGGAAAGACAAATGTTGTGGAAGAAACCTTGGTTGGTGTGGTTGGTCATGGTGAGTGTCCGTTACTTTGGAACTAAAGGAAAATCGCGCCAACTTCCACGTGGAATAACAATTTTGAGGTTAAGAGGATCCAATAATTTGTTCTGTTATGGATGATTGGGCCTTAGGAATCCATGAATAAATGTTCATACGTCGTAAGATGTATTAAAGAGACATTTATTGAACGTTTCGACCGTATACAACAGTCATCATCAGCTTCGAATACCGCATACCATCTCGTTGCCATAGGAAAGACAAATGTTGTGGAAGAAACCTTGGTTGGTGTGGTTGGTCATGGCGAGTGTCCGTTACTTTGGAACTAAAGGAAAATCGCGCCAACTTCCACGTGGAATAACAATTTTGAGGTTAAGAGGATCCAATAATTTGTTCTATTATGGATGATTGGGCCTTAGGAATCCATGAATAAATGTTCATACGTCGTAAGATGTATTAAAGAGACATTTATTGAACGTTTCGACCGTATACAACAGTCATCATCAGCTTCGAATACCGCATACCATCTCGTTGCCATAGGAAAGACAAATGTTGTGGAAGAAACCTTGGTTGGTGTGGTTGGTCATGGCGAGTGTCCGTTACTTTGGAACTAAAGGAAAATCGCGCCAACTTCCACGTGGAATAACAATTTTGAGGTTAAGAGGATCCAATAATTTGTTCTATTATGGATGATTGGGCCTTAGGAATCCATGAATAAATGTTCATACGTCGTAAGATGTATTAAAGAGACATTTATTGAACGTTTCGACCGTATACAACAGTCATCATCAGCTTCGAATACCGCATACCATCTCGTTGCCATAGGAAAGACAAATGTTGTGGAAGAAACCTTGGTTGGTGTGGTTGGTCATGGCGAGTGTCCGTTACTTTGGAACCAAAGGAAAATCGCGCCAACTTCCACGTGGAATAACAATTTTGAGGTTAAGAGGATCCAATAATTTGTTCTGTTATGGATGATTGGGCCTTAGGAATCCATGAATAAATGTTCATACGTCGTAAGATGTATTAAAGAGACATTTATTGAACGTTTCGACCGTATACAACAGTCATCATCAGCTTCGAATACCGCATACCATCTCGTTGCCATAGGAAAGACAAATGTTGTGGAAGAAACCTTGGTTGGTGTGGTTGGTCATGGTGAGTGTCCGTTACTTTGGAACCAAAGGAAAATCGCGCCAACTCCCACGTGGAATAACAATTTTGAGGTTAAGAGGATCCAACAATTAGTTCTATTATGGATGATTGGGCCTTAGGAATCCATGAATAAATGTTCATACGTCGTAAGATGTATTAAAGAGACATTTATTGAACGTTTCGACCGTATACAACAGTCATCATCAGCTTCGAATACCGCATACCATCTCGTTGCCATAGGAAAGACAAATGTTGTGGAAGAAACCTTGGTTGGTGTGGTTGGTCATGGTGAGTGTCCGTTACTTTGGAACTAAAGGAAAATCGCGCCAACTTCCACGTGGAATAACAATTTTGAGGTTAAGAGGATCCAATAATTTGTTCTGTTATGGATGATTGGGCCTTAGGAATCCATGAATAAATGTTCATACGTCGTAAGATGTATTAAAGAGACATTTATTGAACGTTTCGACCGTATACAACAGTCATCATCAGCTTCGAATACCGCATACCATCTCGTTGCCATAGGAAAGACAAATGTTGTGGAAGAAACCTTGGTTGGTGTGGTTGGTCATGGCGAGTGTCCGTTACTTTGGAACTAAAGGAAAATCGCGCCAACTTCCACGTGGAATAACAATTTTGAGGTTAAGAGGATCCAATAATTTGTTCTATTATGGATGATTGGGCCTTAGGAATCCATGAATAAATGTTCATACGTCGTAAGATGTATTAAAGAGACATTTATTGAACGTTTCGACCGTATACAACAGTCATCATCAGCTTCGAATACCGCATACCATCTCGTTGCCATAGGAAAGACAAATGTTGTGGAAGAAACCTTGGTTGGTGTGGTTGGTCATGGCGAGTGTCCGTTACTTTGGAACTAAAGGAAAATCGCGCCAACTTCCACGTGGAATAACAATTTTGAGGTTAAGAGGATCCAATAATTTGTTCTATTATGGATGATTGGGCCTTAGGAATCCATGAATAAATGTTCATACGTCGTAAGATGTATTAAAGAGACATTTATTGAACGTTTCGACCGTATACAACAGTCATCATCAGCTTCGAATACCGCATACCATCTCGTTGCCATAGGAAAGACAAATGTTGTGGAAGAAACCTTGGTTGGTGTGGTTGGTCATGGCGAGTGTCCGTTACTTTGGAACTAAAGGAAAATCGCGCCAACTTCCACGTGGAATAACAATTTTGAGGTTAAGAGGATCCAATAATTTGTTCTATTATGGATGATTGGGCCTTAGGAATCCATGAATAAATGTTCATACGTCGTAAGATGTATTAAAGAGACATTTATTGAACGTTTCGGCCGTATTATTTGAATATGTAGTAATTTAGTCCTTTAACTACATAAATTTGTTAAAAAAAAATTAACTCCAGATATTTTCGTTAATTCATTTTGAAAACATTGTAAATTTGACACTTATTATAGTTAAGTTTAACACTTATTAAATGTTAATGTACTCCGAATATAATCCCTCCGAAATATTTTTTCTGTGTGAGGTGACAAGTGGCTTGATTATATCAGTGATCAACGTGCAACAATCCGGAAAAAAATCCGCGGGAACAATATTTCCCAAAAATACTTTTCTCAGTCAAGTCCCCAAATAACGGGCACGTTAAAATCTATCCAACAAACACTGAGAAGTATTCACAACGACGATCAGCGACAGAATGAATCTCTGCTAAAACTTGCAAAAAGCCCATAGAAGTATAAAAATATAAAATTTAATAATACTGACAACAGACGACCAGCAATGCTAAAGAGTATCATTATTGCTTGTAATAAGGGCAATAACTCATAAACTAATTTAATTTATAATTAAAATTCGAATTGCAAAGGTAGAATATAACAAAACACCCGATAACGTCCACCACAGAACAGTAACCTAAACAAGAAACGCAACTCAATGCTATAAAACTGGAAACGCGCTTGTGCTGCGACCTGTGGTAGCCTGGCAATACATGCGACTTTACGCGGAAAATTCAAATTTATATATATATATATATATATAGTTGATTGATAAAGGAATGTAACGAATAAATGAAGATTTTTTATTTGGAAATAATATTATGAATTATTGTATTGTCAAAACTTCATTAATTCGTTAATTTTTCTGTGGAAGAATAAAAGAAAAAGAATTTTTTTATGAAAAATAGGAACATTTTTATATATTTCACATTTTTAAAAAAGTGTAAACAAAATACATATACATTGTTTGGATGTATATATCAGCCTTGGTATACATGTTGGAAGTAACAAAAAAATGCATTACGAAAATAAAAATTAAAAAGAAAACAATATCACAAATAACATAATTCAGATTTATACATATATAATATTGTATAATACCATACATGTAAGAAAAACAAACAAATAACAATTCAGGTACATTTAAGCCACTAGGTATATACAATATAATAAAAAAATATGTAACTATGTAGTTACTATTTCTAATAGTAACAAAAATAACTAATCTTACTTAGTTCTATGTTGCAATTTAGCATACTTTTTCTTCATCTTTCCTTTTTTATCCGTTGTCAAAATTTTTGTAACATCCTTACAAAATTTAAAGACAATAAAATGTATAGATATACTCATAATTTTTGGAATAATATCTTCTTTATGTTTTAAACATGTCTACCATTCAGTAGAAACATTTTTCAAAATAATGGTTTTTAATATGTCAATTGCATGAGGACTAGAACCGTTCTCTTTTAAATAATTAAAACTGATGTCATGGATGTGTAGTAGAAATATCATAACATTTTCGTCTGCATATGTTAATTTTTGTTCATTTTCTTTATGTTCTTTAAACATTGTATTTAAATGACTAGGACCTGGATTCATTACAGATTTGATTTACAAACTTCACATTTGATGTCACCAAGTGTTTTAATAACATACCCACAGACATATGCCAGTGCCTGATAATCATTAACATTTTGATTTTCAGTTGGTGATAAATACTTTTGATAATCACATTCATTGAAATTGTAAACTATTTCATCAGTAACATGATTATTGTTAATTAAAAACTGCTTTAAACTATCGAGTATTACAGCGTCATCTTCTTCACAATTTGAAAATCTACTAGGTGCCGTCAAACCATTCAGAATTGATGTTTTTAATGCAGCAATGAACTGTAAACAGGTCGGATTCGTATTCTGTACACCATGCTGTCTAACAACACAAAATAAATTTTCCAAAACATCCTGATTCAGGCATCGCATATTTAAGTACTTAAAGCCAACATTTCGCAAATTATTCCACAATGCTGAAATTGCACCCAATGTGGTAACCCAACCTTTATGAAATTTAAAGTTTTTCATTTACTTGCCGGTAATGTTATTAAAAAATTTCCAACGAGAAATTTCATTTCGTATTTTTCCCACATGTTGATATGTGGCGATTTATTCGTTAGTACGCAGCGATATTTTTTATTTTTATCTAAATGAAAAGTACATCCATTCATACTATCGAATAAATTGTCCATATCATGGACGAATTCAGCGGTGGAAATTGCTTCAGACTGCATTTCTTGGTGATTGCAGGAAACGAGGGTTTTAATTCCAGCAGCAACAGTGTTGCTTAACTGTTGTGCTGCTATGCTAACTTTCATTTTTGTCCGTGGATCTTTTAGATCAAAATGTTCAAGTTTTAATTTATAAGCTTTTTTAAATCTCTGTTTCTGATCTATTTCAAAATTTTTTAATATATGTTGCCACTTGGCAATTTTATGTTCGTCATACTTTATATTACAACTTACTAGAGCATTTCTCGTATTCTTAAATAAGTGAGGAGGGTCAAATATATTATAAATTTTCATTCCATTCACAGAAAAATAATGCCCTGGTTTAGATTCTAGTTGCTGTAACTGTTGCAAAGCAGAAATATTTGTTGGTGCCTGATCGCATACAGTAGCTATTATAATTGCGCCGGCTTCTTTTGTAATTTTTCTACAACTTCGACAATCAGTTTTTTTAAGGTAATAGCGGCAACTGTTCCTCTTGAAAAATAGTATGCAATAGGTTGTTTAATTTTTTTATGTATTCCGCGTATCATAAAAACCAATGAATGATTCGCGAGCTTATTTGTCCGGCCGAAGGTTCCAAAATCTTCATATCCAACTATTTTCTTATTATGTTTATTATACTGAATACTTTCAGACACTCATTTCGTCGAACAGAAGTACAAAGTATTTGTCCAAATGATTTAATTTTTTCAATTTAATTTTAAGGTGTTCAAAAATATGTTCATTTATGCCGGGTTCAAAAGGGATTTTGGACAAAATATTTTGTAATGTGCGTTTCGATGGAAATGATAAATACTTCTGTAAGTATCGATAACACCGAGGTCCGCGTTTGTAAACGGATAACGCAAATTTTTTGTCTTCAACTGTCCATCTCCTCCCCCTAAGCTTACGGTTTATGTTTCTTAATTGTGCTTTTATAAATCTCTGCATGATTCCATTAAATATGTTGATGTATCAAGCTCTTCGGAATAGAGATCTTCGAGTTCAACATAATCTTAAGAGATGTTAGCGATCCTTTTTCTCTACCTGAGATTCGATTTAAAGAACTTTTTAGATTGAATCGTGAAATGATACAATATCTTTTTCATATTTTAACACCACATATGAAAGTATCTCCGAAAAGGAATTCTATTACACCCGAGCTTAGAATATTTGCTGCACTTTCCTTTTTTGCAACAGGCAGCTATCAAAGATCAACGGGGCAGTCGTATTTACTGTCTATGAGCCAACAAGCTGCAGGTAGAGCAATTAAGGAAATAAGCGTGCTAATATATCATCATATGTGTGGTACTTGGATAAAATATCCAACCACAAATGAAGAGAAACATAATTTAAAAAGAAGATTTATGGAAAAAACAGGTTTTCCGGGTGTAATTGGAGCTGTGGACGGGACGCATGTTGCGATATTGAAACCGAACAACGAGGAACATAATTATTTAGATAGGAAAGGATATCACTCGAAAAATGTTCAAATAGTTAGTAAAAAAGTACAAATGATCTTGTTTAAATAAAAATTTTTCTTAATGCATTGTACATTTGTGACTACGATTTACGAATATAGTCAATAAATTCAAGATACGCTGGTGCTAGCCATGACGCATTTATATGGAGAAATTCCTTGGTACGAGAAGCATTAGAAAGAGACAACTTAGAAGGAGATCACAATTCATGGCTATTGGGAGATAGTGGATATCCGCAAGAACCGTGGCTTATGACTCCGATTTTGAATGCAGAACCGGATACGCCAGAAGAAAGATATACCATACATCACATTCGTGCACGCAACTGCATCGAAAGATGTAATGGTGTATTGAAGGGAAGATTTCGTTGTTTGCTTGGCGAAATAAAATTACGATATTCCCCTGAAGATGTTGGAACTATCATTGTGGCATGTGCCGTTCTTCATAATATTTGTGTTGATGGAGGATTGGAAGAATATACTCGTAATATGCATGTTCCAAATGAAGACGATGTTTTACTAGATTATAACCCCGTAAACATTGCAAATCCAGGTATATTAGATGAAGGACGACGCATAAGACAAACAATAGTACAAAATTATTTCACCAATTAAATATATTTTCTCATGAAAAGTGTGCTTATAAACTCGTGTATACATATATACAAAAGTTACAAATATCAATATACATATTGCAAAAAAACAAACTTCTAATTACATAATTACAAGGCGCGAGCAGACACGTGACTCAAGCGACCTTGAAGTAATTGGAATCAGCTGATTTGTGCGCATATCACTTTGACAAGACCAATGTTTTGACTTATTTTAATTTTTAAGTGTGTAGAAGTTATTATTTTTAATTGTATGTGTGTTGTTCTATGAAAACTGTCAAATTATAACTTTTTAACAGTTCAAAATTAAAATAAGTCAAAACATTGATCTTATCAAAGTGACATTGTTCTTGTCAAAGTGACTGCGCAGACAAATCAGCTGATTCCAAGCACTTCGAGGTCGCTCGAGACACGTGTCTGCTCGCGCCCTATAACAAATCACCCCACCCCAATAATAAAATTGTTATTGTAATTTATTTAAGGTTATAGTATAAAAATAGCAAATATTTGCCGTTTAATGTTTAAAAAATATGTATATGCTACGGTTCATCTAATAAATCCGGTTTGTATTAATAATTACCGGAAATTATTAATACTAAACAAACCAAACCTAACGGTTTGGATTAATAATACCCCGGTAAATATTAATAATTCCCGGTAACTATTAATACTAACCAAATTTATTAGATGAACTGTAACATTATATATATATATATATATATATATATATATATATATATATATATATATATATATATATATATATATATATATATATATATATATATATATATATATATATGATTTTGTTACTAAATACACAGAACATTTCAAAATATAAACTTGTTTTTCAAAAATAAAAAGCAGTTCAGCATAAATATGAAAATAATACATTCAGTTTTGTTTCTTTAGTATTAATTCACATGTTTCTTTCAAAATATTTGCCAGCTCATTTACGGCGTGTTTTATTTCTTGAATTCCCTCATTAATCCCTTTTAAACTTTGACTGATCTCTTTTAAAACAGTTAATGTTTGTCAGTGCATTGTTTCCATATCAATTTTTTTGGTCGTTGTTTTTGGTGTTCGTGCAATAATTCTTTGGCTAGTGGGTGATGTACATACTGGAGTTGGAGAATCATTGCTGAGGTTTGTTTTTGCTTCTTGTGTTATTTCAGATGGTGTTTTCAGTTCTGCGAATAATTCTATATTATCTAACGAAAGTGTTTGCTTTGTACATTGTTCACTTATCGTTTCTGTCTGTATAAGGTTTTCTGTAGCAATATTTGGCATTTTCAAACTATAAGTTTGATTATTGCAACTAATTCCAGAACATATTGTTGCCGGTATTTCTTTTGTTTTATTAGAATATTGTGGTAATTTTATTTTTTCTTAATTGCCCCAATATTGTCGTTCAAATCAATAACCATTAGATTTGAATTTGCTTCAAAAGATTCGTTGAAATTAATATTTTCAGTCTCAGTAACTACGTTGCGTTCACGTAAATTTCCAAATCCAGCTTCTGCTGTTTGATGGTCCCCAATAGACAGAACTCCATCCTTTGAGACCCATCAACCTGATTTCAAGGTCATTCAGTTCAATACTGTAGCTTGGGCCACCACCAGTTTTGTTCATATAGTTTCGTGATGAACTTATTTTATTTTTAGTTTTGGTGCACCAGTCACTGAGGACTTTTTGCCATTGAGTAGTAGTTTTTTCCCCCATTCCCATAGCATTCAATGAAATAGTTAATTCTTGCCATAATTTATTATAATTTTGTCTCGCCATGGGCTGGCTAAAATTAGTATTCATCATTTCTGGGTGACTTTCTATGAAGTCAACCATATAATTTTGATGAAGTTTATTTGCCCGGCTGGAACGTTTCCTGGATTCCATTTCTATAAAAAAAAAAAAACAATTTAAGTAACAATTATTACTGAAAATTCATTCATATATCGATTGTGATAAAAGTACCTACCTATCACGTAAAAAAAACTTCTAACTTTTGTTGCGAAATGATATCAAAATAAAAATTTTTTAGGTTACGGCATCAACTTAGCACTATAACGCGCATGTATATTCCGCGCTATTTTAACGTAGCACGTAGCGCTTTAGTAGGCGTTTAGATTACCGAACTAGCGTAGCGTTTGTAATACTATGGTGAAGGGAAGAGGGAAGTTAGCGTAGCGCAAGTTTGGGATCCCAGCACTGGTATAGCATTATATTTAAGTCTATTTTTACTGCTATTAGTAAATGCAGAATCTGTGAAGTGATCTTCGCAAAAATAAAAATGGTCAGTATTCGTTTTGGAATGTACGTCGCAATATTTTGTCCAATTATTGCGACGATTAGCATCTTTAGGAAATTAAAAAAATGTTTGTTCTTAAAATTTTCATCTCGAATATGACTATAGTAAGAATTAGTGCATGATTTATATTTGCAACTGTATTTCACACGTCCGGGATATGATATGATAAAAAAATGTTGATATTTCTCCTATACAACCTTCAGTAAAGATGTAAAAATATACCCTACATTGTTTAGTCCTTAAGACTTACATAAAAGCCAATTCTTAATATTCTTCTTAAGTCCCGGGTGTCTGTATCGAGTCCGCCACAGAACATAATTAATATTTCTCATTTTTATTCCAGCTACAAGTTCTGAAAGTAAATAAAATAATAATTGATAAAAACTTTTAAGTTTTGAGTTATGTTTGTCGTACCCAGTAAATGAATAACTGTAATCAAATTTTTGAATATTACGATAAATGTTTCCATTCAAATTATGTTTTTTACAAAACTGAAAGATCTCCTTGCGGCTGTGATGTGATGTGATGAAAAAATCTGTACGCCTAAAAAATAATAATGAATGAAAGGCAATGTTTACATCTTTTAAAATCATGCAAAACTGCATTTTTGATGCATCATTTGTTTACAGTGTACTACACAGAAAACATACCTGTGCTGGGATCTGAAACTTCAAGCGATCTTTCGTTATTTTAGCGTTGGCGTAGCGATAGATACGTTAACTGGCACTCTGATAAATGAGGAGTGACTTTTCAAAACGCAGTTTTTAAGAAAAAGTACTTTTTGAGTTATATTTAGTTTTCTGTCACGCTTGAACTGTTCGTTAATCGTGGTTGATACTTACTTTATTTTAAAGGGTTAATGGTACTGATATCATGTTATCTGCTCAGAAAAATATATTTTTGTAAAAAACGGTGTTATAATGAACTGAAAATTAAAAAAATGCGTTTTGTTCAGGTCATGAAGAAAAACTACGTTTTGTTCCGAATTTTCGTTGAATACTACATGCATTATGAAGGAAAATTGTAAATAAATGTTTTAGATTTTGTATTACATATTTTTATAAAAATTATATAATACTAAGAAGATAAAAATAAAATTGCACGAAACAGTTTACATTTTGGGGGAAAAAAAATTAAATATGCAGACGATCATCTTCTTCAGTGCAATCGCAATTTTCATCGTCGCTGGTATGATTAGTTTCAATGTTCACATTGTCGATTAACTCCTTATACCACTTAAGTTCTTCAACTTCCCTCCAATTTGTCTTTATTTGTTTTTCATTCACACTTGAGTAACATTTATCTAGTAAACTATCGATATCTTTAAGTTTCTTTTGTTTAACACTCCTACCTAAAGCGACATCTTGCAACTTTATATTTTGAAGCGTTTTTCCAGCTTTAAGTAAAGATTTCGTTTCACCCATATCATTTCTATAAAAAACCTCCATTCGTACCTTTACATTCATTTTCTGTCTCTCATCTTTTTCGAGATAAATTCTTTTTGCGTCTCTTATTCCCTCAACTTTTTTCAAACAATTTCCCAATGCCTTCAGGTTATATAAATTCCAATCTTGACCCAAACATCTAACTTCACCGACCTCACTAAAAATTTGCCAATAATCTTCTTTTTTCAGAATCTCTGTTCTTCTTCTAGTTATTTTTTCAATTCTTCCGAATACTCGATCTGCCGGAAGAAACGAATGTCCTCGTACGGGAAAAACAATAATTATTGTTTTTAGACTTTCTGGAGCTTTATGATACAACCAGAACATTAACATGCTTATGACAACAGAATTTTTGTTTTGACCAGAACATCCATCACAAAAGAGTCTTAATATTTTGTAATCTTCAGTCCAATTCACTTTATTTAGAAAGTCGTATAAAGATGAGCCTATTTCTATAGAACCTCGTCCCGCCTGGGTCTCCAACCATGTATAGAATTTAGGAGTACTTGTTTGTAAATCAGTTACACAGAAATTATATAAGGCTAGCTGAGTAGCATAAAATGCCTCCTGTATTGGTACTTTAGGTAACACTTGTACCTGCTGTAAATCGAAACAAAATGAAAGACATTTTTCAGGTTCGTTGTTCATCATCAGGTGAAATTGTTTCGCAGATTTCTTATGAATTCTTCGTTTCATCATAATATTTGATTTTTCCTTTTCAGATTTTGCAAATTTAATTTGATTCTTTAGTTGATAACAAAAACTACACACATCCGTGGCCGGAGTCCCAAAACCGATGTTAAATTTTGTTGCAAAAATTTGAGCAAAAAATGTTTTCTTTACTTGAAGCCGACTAGCAACAGACGAGTTATACATTCTGAACAGCCTTGTTACATTTAATTCAGACGACAAATAAATTCGTACAGATTTCTGCCTGTTATAGTGTGACTCTTTCCCCCGCAAATTTCCGATAAATTCAATTACTGAATTTCTTTTATCAGTATTAGATTTTGAGCGACGATCTCCACCTCTATTTTCCTTAATTTCTTCACCTTGTTGCATACATTTCGAAATAGTTAACAAGCGACGTTGTGTTAGAGTAAAGGCGTTACAAAAAAATTTTTGGCAGACTGGTTGTAACTTTTTCTCTTTATCCGGAAACTTGTAATTTACACGAACAGTTTGGACTCTTTTATAGTTATTATTGTTTTTTGGATGCTTAACTGTAAGCAAGTGAAATATGACGTTGTTTTGTTTGATTCTATTCGGAGCTTTATAAAGTTTTGCTCTTGCTTGTATTATAGCTTGTTGGCATATTGAATTGCAATTCAATTTCTTCGTGTTATGATTGCATGGCCTGTTAAATTCCTCCGCGTTAGGATAATGATCGGCATACCTTAGTTAATGTAAATAATAATTAGAAATACTAAAACATAACCTAACTATTTGAATTTTACCTTATTTCCTTCTGTCGTACTCTCTTATTCTTTATTTTAGCCTTTTTTCGGGAGCCAGAGTTTCCTTCTTTCACAATAATTTCACCGTCATTCATTTTAAAGTCTTAAATAATTTATTATTACACTAAAATGTACGCAAAAATTCACAAGAAACAAGTGACAGCTAGAAATAAAATAAAAACTGCGTTTTGAAACAAGCGAGTTCGCTGAGAAACTGCGTTTTGAAACGTAACACTTATTTCCAACACTGAAAACAACGGGAAAAACAGAGTTTTGAAACGGCTCATGGCACACATCAGATTCAGCTTATTTTAATGCATACAACGCCATCTCTAATGAAAAAAAGTATTTTTTCGAAAACTGCGTTTTGAAAAGTCACTCCTCAAATGTTCGCTATCCACTTCGGGTGGTTTCGGTTATATACTACCAGAACTAAAAATATCAGTTAAATTTCGGCGATACTAGCGACAAATGACAACTAAAGTTTTGAAAGAATTATAAATTAGTTACGAAATCGTACGGTAAGTTGTATTATAATATTTTTAATTGTATAATTAATAAACTCTTATAAAAATTTAAATATTACCAATAAATATGGTAGTATATAATGAAATCGAAAATAGAGATTTACGTTTGCAAAATAGAACCTTAAGAGATGCCAGCGATCCATTTCATGTGCCAGAAACAAGATTTCGAGAATTATTTCGCGTAAATAAATATATACCATGGTATCTTATGGAAAATTTAATACCACACATGACAGTGCCATCTAGAACAAATGCAATTGCTCCCGAATTAAGAATTTTAGCTGCGTTACATTTTTTTGCAACAGGAAATTATCAAAGATCCACTGGTCAATCCTACTTATTTGCCATGAGCCAGCAGGGAGTTGGTCGTGCAATTAAAGAAATAAGTATCTTAATATATAATCATTTATGTGGCCAGTACATAAAATTTCCCACTACAGACGAAGAAAAATTACAAAAGACAAAAATTCTTGGAAAAAACAGGATTCCCGGGAACAATTGGTGCGGTAGATGGTATGGTACCCATATATCTATTTTAAAACCCACAGAAGAAGAGCATAATTACTTTAACCGAAAGGGATATCATTCAAAAAATGTGCAAATTGTAATTGTTTTTTCATGAAATTTTACTTCAATTTCTCAATTATATTTTTAATTGTAGATATGTGACTACAATTTATGCATTCTTTCAATAAATGCAAGACATGCTGGAGCTACGCACTGCAATTTATCATTTCAGGGTGTTTTTCTATAAAGTCAATCATGTACATTTGATGTTTCTTGTTGGTTCTTGAAGCTCTTATTTTATCCATCTAATTAAATATTTTACATATTATTACTATTAATATGTAACAATAATGATAATTTAAATATATTAATGAGAAATGTACTTACGATTTAATTGTAATGTTTGGTTGTCTCTCTTCGTTATCATAGCACGAAATATTTTTGCCCGCTACACTAGCGACGTACTTAGCTCATAGCGAGCATTTAGATTACCAAGTTAACGTAACGTAGCTATAAGAAAGGGAGGGGAAAGGGGAACGTAACTTAGCGTTAGTTCAGGATCCCAGCACTGTACACTTTTATTCTTGTTACACTTCTTTTTACTTGGGCAGCTTCGTGAAAGATAATGATAACGGAAACTGTGTACTCGCTGTTCGTCCACTTTTATGAAATTTTAATTCAATCCGCCATGATGTAAAATAACGACTAGACATAATAAAAGTGTACTACTGGCGACATCTGTTGTTTGCCTGGCAAACTAAAATGAAGTTTCCATTTATCGTATATTACTTGCACCCCCATGACGTCCACTCCTCCATTGTGCCTGAAATGCAGTGTTGCCAGATGGATTTATTAAAAAAATTTCAGCGCATGCGCTAAAATTCTTCATAATTCTTCAATGAAATATAGGTGGATATATAATAATAATGCCAGGTAACACAAAATACCTTTTTATTAGATGATTTTTTATCGTTATAAAGATGAAAATATCATTGGTGTTCATTATTAACAGTCTGTTCCAGAATTAACTTTTTTTTCTTTGAAATTGTTGCGCAATACGCACAGAAAGTAACTTCTTGAAGTCTGTTTCGTTTTTTTGTTTTTACATCATTCATTATAGAAAAGACACGTTCTGACTCCACGTTCGAGTGAGGCAAAGCCATAACCAATTGTGCTAATTTTGATATATTGTAAAAAATATTTTCATTTGCAAAGTCTAATATTAGAAATTACATACCAAAAGTGCTGTATTTGTAAATCAGATAGTCTTTCCTTCTCTGCTGATGTAAAAAGCATTTATAAATTGCGCCACTCTATTTCTATCTCATTTTTCTTATTGTGTTCTGGTAAAAACACGTAATACAGGTGGCAGTATGTGCTAGATCATGATCATACAAATTTTATTTAAATATGTTTATTAGTATTTTTTTGATAATTTTGAAAAAAATATGATTTTTGGTAAAAATTCTTCATTTCATGGGTAAACCATTAAATTATTCCGCTTTTCTTCAAAAGCCGTTTTAATGACTTGAAATTCTTCAAATCCGGCAACACTGCTGAAGTGGCATAACTTGAGCTCACGGCCGTCAACCCTGTCCCCCTCCCGCGTGTCATTACCTAGTACAGTCCCAACCAAAAACTCTCTGTTCCTCGTGGTCACCTTGTATAATCCAACCACTGTGCTTGTTTGAAATTTATAAAAACATGACGTGTTAACATTTCAAATTTTCCAAGTCTCTTTCTATATGAATATAAGGCAGCTATAATTCTCCTTGTTTAATGAACTTCTTTCGTAATTTTTTTCTCACCCGAAACAGAAGGTGGTCGTACTAATTTGCAAGTAACGTCTCAATATTTTTGATCAACTCTCTGCCGTTATTGTTGAATATTGTGGTAATACATCTCAATACTCACTTATTTAAACTTCTGGTCCGATGTTCGACCTCCATAGCCAGGTGAAATGAAATTGATCAAACCACTATAGGTACGTGACACCAAATATGTTATAGTATTGGCGTATTTATAATGACTCCACGTTAGTGCCTGGTGTAACGTGGGGTGGTTTCAACCCCAACACTACAAATTTAACTGGGTCCTTGCCAAACCGAGTTGTTCAAACGATACCAATTTTAGGATGTAGGATTTGGGTGTGATATAATTATTCAAATATAAAAGTAATAAAAGCTAGTATATTGAATATAAATAGAATTAAAATAGTGTGATATAATTTGTGAATTTAAAATAATTTGGACTTATTAGTTCGAAAGTTAAAGACCATCTGTCCATTTAGCTATTCGTTGTTTAATAGCTGCCTTTTTCTATATCATCATAATTTTTAGTGACTACCGTGGAAAATCTAAAAAATTATAACGTTGCAATAAATATATTGTAGTCACTGTTCATAGATTGCCAACGCAACATATTGGTTGAACTTTAATGAACTCTATATGCTTGTATAGCATATTTTAAACTGTACAGGATATTTCGAAATTTGAGGATATACTTCTTACACTGGTGAACTGAATTTGACGGTGCTTCAATTTGTATTTCTTTGCAGTCTATTATTAATACGAGGTGTGATCAAAAAGTACGGTGAATACTTTTATTACGAACAAAATAATAAGCTTACATGAAATTTGAACTAATCTCCTTCAAAGTATGCTCCTTGGCTAGCGATGCACTTATCCCAAAGTTGATTCCATGATTGGAAGCATTTCTGGAAGGCTTGCTTTGGAAAGGCCTTCAGCTGTTCTGTCGTGGCCTTTTCAATGTCGGGAATAGTGTCAAAACGAATTCCTTTTAGCTCGATTTTTATTTTTAACAAGAGCAAGAAGTCGCATGGTGTTAAATCCGGAGAGTAAGGCAAATGTGGACAAACAGGAACCTTTTTTTCGGCCAAGAACTCGCGAATCAGAAGCGAGGTGTGGCACGGCGCGTTGTCGTGATGAAGGAGGAAGCCATTGGCCCATTTTTCTGGTCTCTTTCTTCGTACATCGTTTCGCAAACGTTGCAGTACGCTCTTGTAATATTCGGAGTTTACAGTTGTTCCTCTTGGAACGAACTCTGATCGCACTATGCCCTCACTATCGAAAAAAACAATGAGAATTATCTTGACGTTCGACTTTGACTGACGTGCCTTCTTAGGGCGTGGAGAGCCACTCGTTTTCCATTGGGCACCCTGAATTTTCGTCTCAGGGTCATAGCCATACACCCGACTTTCATCTCCAGTTATGATTTTGGCCATGAAGTTCGGATCTGCATCAAGACGATCCTTAAATTCCCTGCAAACTGACACATGACTTTCCTTCTGTTCGTCAGTCAAAAGTCTAGGAACAATTTTCGCACTCACTCGTCTCATTTGTAAATTTTCGGTTAAAATGCTTTGCACGAACCCGTACGAGATGTTCAGTTCTTCTGTAAGCTCTCGAATAGTCAATCGCCTGCTTGAACGAACTAATTTTGCCACTTTTTGCACGTTTTCGTTTGTTTTTGAGATCGAAGGACGTCCCGATCGTTGCTCGTCTTCAACCGACTTATTTCCGCTTTTATATCGCTCATACCACTTGTAAACAGTCTTCAGAGGCACCACATTATCACCATAAATTGATTTTAACATTTCAAGAGCTTTGGCACTTTTTTGCAACTTAAAACAAAACTTAATGTTAACGCGTTGTTTGAAATCCATGATGCGCGATAGACACGGTAAACACGAGCTCATTCTTCTGGCTCTGGAAGCCGATTGACAAGTCACATCATGTTTAAATTTGACATTGACTATTTCAACGAATCAGGCTAACGGACTTATAACCCCAAAAAGATGTAGCGTCAGCAGTTGCTATAAAAATTCATTCACCGTATTTTCTGATGACACACAATTTAATTTTTTGTTGTTCTGGCCCATATTTTAATTCTTGAAAACAACTGACAAGTTTTGGCATTGCATCAGAAAAAGATATCTGTCTGACTTTTACTCACACTAAAATCACCAGCTATGTAGCTATCATTTAATCGAATAAAAAAATGATTAAAATATCTGTATGATACACTTACAAAATTACTGGTTAGTTTAATTAAAAAATATTCTTTAGCAGACAGTCCTAAATACAACCTGCTATTCGTTTCAATTATTTTTTAATGTACAGTTAAGATTATTTTTTTATATTGATCTGCATCGTCTCCTGTTTGTTTCTTCTCTACGGTTTGAAGATGATGGTGACAACGGTGAAGTAGTCATTTCACTGGACTGTCGAAGCAGACGGTGAAGACAACAACAATTGTTCGATAGCTCAATTCCGGGGGTGTGAATAAAAGAATTCGTGGTCTATGTACAACTTTATTTAATTTTTCTGCCACGAATAACATCGAACAACTCCAACTATATACAAAACTTGCCCTTAAGTAGGGTCTAGTCGGTAGGCCAGTAGTGGGGGTGTAGTAGAGGATAAGGCAAAGAAGTTCGGACTTAACAACAATGGATTGTCTTAATTTAATATTGCACATTGTACTTTTGTGCAACATTTGCACAATTGCACTGATACCAACACTTTTATTTTTTTTTAATATTGACCTGATGCCTTTTATCAGTTTTTATATCTTCATCGTCAGGTACACTTATTTCTTCATGTTTTTCTTCGATTTCCGTATTATGTTTAGAAGAAATTGATGCAGCTTAAATATTCAAAGAAGTTTATAGAATTAACAGGTTCTTGTCGACATTCTACTTCTTCATTGTACTTAATTTTAACCTCCGATCTGAAAATTACGAATAAGATTATAAAATAAAAGTGTAGCAAACACTGTTTGAGTGAAAGAATTTTTTTTACCAAATGTTTTATCTAAATTTACTTTTACCTGCTCATTTTATAAAGCTGGATTTATAATCAAGTAACGCAAACGTAACGCAGTTGCAGAAAGTAAAGCAAGAGAACTAGCTGATTTATACAGGATGCGGCAGGGAAACTTCCTTTTTTGAAAGGGATGTAACAACAAACACATTAGAGATAGATTTACTGTTAGATTTTTGTAATGTAACTTAACATGGGAAATTTTAAATTCACTGGTTTTAAAAATTATACTAGTCAAGTGACGAACGTTCATCTCGATGCACTCTTGTAGCCGATTTCTGAAACTTCGGTAAACTTTTACCAGCATTTCAATCGGTACACGGCCTATCTCGTTACGAATGGTTTCTTTCAAGGTTTCCACGGTTCTGGGACGGTTATGGTAAACAAGCGATTTGAGGTAACCCCATAGGAAAAAATCGCAGGGGGCTAAATCTGGCGAACATGCCGTCCACAGGATGTCACCCCTGTTGGAGATTAGGCGTTCGGGAAAGGTTTCCCTCAGAACACGCATTGAATATCGCTATGTGTGGGCCGTGGCCCCATCCTGCTGGAACCAAACTTTGTTAATATCCATATTTTAAAGAGATGGCAAAAATTCGATCATTTGCACATAGTGTTCTGAATTTATAATAACTGCGCGATTATTCTCTTCAAAAAAAGGCCCAATAATCCCTATTCGTGACAAAGCACACCAAACTGTGACTCGATCAGAACGAAGGGGCTTCTGCTAAAGTTCCCTGGGATTATCACTCTCCAATATCACATATTTTGCTTGTTAACGTAACCTGATAGGTGGAAATGTGCCTCGTCAGTAAAGAACACTAATGCGTCGTGAGTTAAAGTGTCGAGCAAAGTTTCACACGCTAATTGTCGTGCAACACAAGCACGTGGTGTAAGTTCCTGAACCACCGCCATTTTGTATGGATGAAAGTGAAGATCCTCATGCAGAATTCGCCGCACTGAACGATCTGACAAACGAAGGGGACCTGTATGCTTGCGGGCGGAGCGTGTAGGAGATTGCAAAATATTAATAAATAATCATTTTACAAACATTTAATTCCTATATTTTTTAATTTATTGTATATACATGTAATAAAACAAACAATACATATACGAAAAAGAAAAAACATTGTTATAAACCATAATTATTTTATATGACTTTTTCTATAATATTGTCAAAGTTTATTAAAAACTTTTTCAATATATCATTCATAATAGTTTTTCTTTCTAAATCTTTTTCTAATAAAGGGTCCGCCAAATAACTTTTTTTTTAAATGCTATAAAAAAAACTACTGAATATTTTCTCAAATTTATTTTTTTATTTGAAAGTACAATCCTTCCGGTTAATAATGGAAAATAATTTCATTCAAATGGCTGCCTCGGCTGGCCATGCAGTAGCGTACACGATCGGTCCAATTTTTAAGCACATTATCGATTGTGTGCAGCTGTATTTCACCAATGGCTTCACGAATATTGTCCTTTAAAGCGTCATTTGTCTCTGGCTTGTCGGCGTAACACTTATCTTTGATGGCACCCCACAAAAAATAGTCCAACGGTGTCAAATCGCAGCTCCGAGGTGGCCAAACGACATCAGCTCTGCGGCTGATAATGCGATCTTCAAAAACAGGGCGCAAAACATCGAGTGTAGCTTCGGCTGTGTGGCACGTAGCGCCGTCCTGTTGAAACCAAATGTTGCCAATATCCTCCTCTTCAATTTTTGTGAACAAAAATTCGTTCAACATGGCCCGATAACGATCGCCATTGACTGTAACGGCCACTCCTTGCTCATTTTCGAAGAAAAATGGCCCAATTATGCCTCTGGACCAAAATCCACACCAAACAGTGACTCGTTTTGGGTGCGTCGGCTTTTCAATGTATTCGTGCGGGTTTTCTGTGCCCCAAATGCGACAATTTTGCTTGTTTACATACCCGTCAAGATGAAAATGAGCTTCATATGAAAAGATGATTTTTTTGGCAAAATCGGCATCTTCTGTAAGTCGATCGCAGGCCCACTCAGCGAAGCGAAAACGCATTGGATGGTCAGTTGGCTTCAACTCCTGAACTAATTGGACTTTGTATGCCGTCATACCAAGGTCTTTATGCAAAACTCGTCTCAATGATGTCTCCGAAATGTTCAATTGTTGAGAACGACGGTGAATTGATGTTGATGGCGCTTCACGCACACTTTCTGCCACAGCAGCAATATTCTCGGGTGTACGCACTGTTTTTGGCTTTTCACGCTTTGGTTTATCGATGAGGATGCCAGTTTCTTTCACTTTTTTCACAAGATAACGAACATACGGAGCTGACGGTGCATCTCTTCTTCCAAAATCCGTACGCAATTTTCGCACACATTCTGCAACATTACCATGATTTTCAAAGTAATGTCGCAATATTTCCCAGCGTTGTTCAAGCGTATACACAACCATATTCGTTCAGCGGAAGGATAAAACTAATTATCTGTCAAATCAAACATGAGCTAAGTGTTACCATTCACGAAATAAGCACTAGTTGAAAAAAAACGTTAGATGGCGGACCCTGTATTTGTATTGAGAGACATGGGTATTTCTTCCCACACCCGCTTTTTCTTTTTATTGTCTTTAAAATCTTTTGATGCTTTATCATACAGGATTTTATTAATTTCTACTTGTTCGGTGATATTTTGGTCCATTATGTTTATTTTTAATAGAAAATAATGGACGCACGTCAAATTTTCAACTTCAATTTCAAATAATGATGAAACAAAATGAAATCTGACAGATTGAGAATTTGGATAATCGATAATAAAGACTTTTGTGCAACGTTCAAAATACTGCCTTCTTATTGGCCAGCGGTAGAAAATTTTAGTTAAGGCAAGTTAGGACGATGAATGTTGGGCAACTATTGCGTTCCAAATTTTACCTTAATTCTAAGCGGGCCATACACTTGCAAGCAAATTACGCAAACTGACGTTGCACAATACATTGCTGTACGAACTGAATTACCATACACTATAAGCAGTGTTGTGCAAACTTCAGATACTGATTTAAAAAAGAAAGAAAAAGGAAACAGAGAATCTGGATGAAAGAGTGGCGTACGAAAAGATCTCGTTTCAGTCTTGAAAATCTTCTCAAATAACTTAATTGAGTTCACCACTTGAATAATAAAATTATTTGCGAATGGACGCTGCATGGAGGTAGGAATAGAAAGGAGGGAGCATGAGGTTAAATTGAGGGCCAGGGGAATGAAACATAGTGGGGACGGACGAACACAGCTGTTGGCCCTGCCTAGAGAGGGGATAAGCGCGGCAATTTTTAAACAAAATTGCATTATTCGTTCAACTAAAATTTTATAAAACTATTAATACTGAAAGAAATGTGTTGCATTTATTTATTGAAATATTGAATTTACTTAATTAAATTTTGTAACATTAAAAACCCACGAGTTTTAATCAAATATTTTTATTTAATTAATAAAACGCGTTGAAATCCACAAATTATATTCATAATTATATTAGATACAGGCAGCAAATGACCTTAGATGTCGGCCCGCCTTTAAAAATATTATAAAAAATGTATATTTTGAGTATATTATTCTAAATTCTATGAAAAACGAACAAATATGTTAGTATTAATAAAACTTTTCAAAATAATTCTTACTACATATGATAAATTTTTTTTGCAATTTTATATCATTTTCTTGAGGTTTTCTTCTTAATAATACTTCTCACAAATTTTTATTACGTCTTTTGACGGGAAAATTAAGCTTCCTTTGGTTTTATGTTAATTAAATCATAATTTGAAAAATTCAAGTTATCTTCTGCATATAATGCACCCGTGCATTCTTCACACACAAATTGTGATATACGACGAACTACAAATCCAGCAATATATGTTATGACGTAATTTCAAAATTCTGTTAAAGATCTAATGTCAGGTAAATAATCGTGATCAGAATGTACAAAAATCTCTTCATCTGCATCATTTACATCCATGTTATCATTTAGACAATTGTGTCCACAACTTTGTTTTATTACATTCAAAGAACTTCATGCATGTAATATACTTATTTTTTCCAAAGGAATGAAATTACCGGAGCGATTTTCTTGTAATTCGGAATGAATTAAAAATTTTACTCTGTACTTAGGTACTGTACTTATTATAAAGTAAAACACTCAACAAGTAAAAAACGAACAAACTCAACACTCTAAAAACGATACAACACAAGCGTAAACTAAATGGTTGGGTTTTAAGGTCAAAGAAAGGTTGACAGATAGGCCCGACCTGGAGTGGGGGAAATGGCTTTACTTTTACAGCCACTTGCTCCCTCCTTATTTATTCCTACCTCCATGGGACGCTGCTACTTTTAGCGAATTATTGACCATGTTTACACCACAACAGATAGCGAACAATAATTTTATATCTCACCGCTGTCACCAGTTTTATATAACATAACTTATATAACAAGTTGCGAAATACAAACTTTAATAACTCTCTACTGTTACCTGTTTAACAAACGGTTATTTGAATACTTGAACCGAAAGCAAAGCACTAATTTAATTAATGCAAAACTTAATTGCGATGAAAGGCAACGCTGCTACCACTATTCGTCTTACTTGAGTCCGCGGATAAAATGACTCAATATAAAAAGTATGAAACAGAAGCGGTATATCAATCGACAAAATAAACAATATTCACAATTAATAATTACACTTCCACAATAACTGAAAATAGTTAACTCGGGCAACTTAATAAAACTGAGAACTGGTTGATCAACTTAACAATTTATTTACATAAAACAATAAATGGTTGACAACATTATACAAAATAATGACTAAGATTGTGGCGGCTACTGTTTATGGGACGGTACCTGACTCATAAAACTATTGAAATTTTAAAGAGGGCGACCTCAGAATAAGCTATAGGCTTACCGAATTGCTATCAACGCTCACAGTCACTTAGACAAATTACAAATTTTGAACAACAGTCGAATGGGAAAAGAACAAACCTCACAAAGAAAAGTCAAAACAAGACTCTCGGAGACGAGAACATCTCAAAACCATCTTTTCTGGATTTCACCCCACTTCCAAATAAGGAAGTCCAATCTTCATACCCTTATTGGTTAACTTAATTTAACGCAATGTAATTGCTCAAGTACCAGAGAACATTCCAGAGGTTTGGGGGAAGATCTGAATTTCTAACGGTTTCCTGGATTCTGGCCTACGTGACATGTCACTCATCCAGATTTTCTAAAATTGCTTTCCCTACTGTGCGACATCCGCCTTTCCTAGCCTTTTCCTATTGTAACATTATACTTTTCAAGATACTTTTACAACACGCAATAATTCTTATAAAAAGTCAAGAAACTAAACCCATCCCAAAATCTAACAAAAACTTTAACTTCGAGAAGTAATTTTGGAATATTACAAAAAAGGAAATAATTTACAAGCCATGAAAGCTCTGAACGCGCGATCTGTAGCTAATCTAACGTCCGGCTACAAATAATTTAAACAAAGAGGCGTCGATAGGCAAACGTGTTACCCAATATAGCCCAAGCAGAGGCTCTTTGCTACTTTAAGGTACCTTGCATCTGGACTTACTTTTGAAGGTTAAAGTTTGAAACGTCGGTTGCTGCACAGACACTTGGAAAGATTGAAATTTAAATTATATACTTTTTTCCCTTTTAATAAAAGTATATACACATTTCAAGTCTTTTGTCTTTTTAAAATAATAATACGTATATAACTCTCCAAATAATCCCTTAAACACTATATTGTATAAACTTGAATCTAATTCCTTATTATTATTTCTTAAACTATATAGACATACATCTTGAATAAACTTTTTATACACACTACTTAAATCTAAATAAAACGGGGTGGAATTGATAAAAAAAACTATTTCTTTGCATGATTTTTTTAAAAATTATAATATAAAGTTTTTAAAAACACTGTCTTATGTAACTACATATTGTTTACCAATACCAGTTGAAAAATTAGAAATTTCTCAACCCACGTCCTCAAAATTTAGAAAAAAAGGGCTGATGAAACTCAAACTGGTGTGTCTTTAATCAGCACCTGGGTGAATACATGAAATGTAAATAGGAAACGTATGATAGTGATCAAACTTACCCCGAATAAGTTATAAGCAGTAGTAAAAAAATTACGAGACTTTAAAATTTTGGGGTGAGTTTGATCACTGCTATTATATGTTTAAAAGAATTAAATTGTCACAGAAATATAGTTTTATTTAGAAACATATTACATAATAATGAAAACGACCTAATATCTAAAATGTAAACAAAATTTCAACTTATGATAAACAAAAGATTAACGAAAATAAACATTCTTAGTTAATATACTATTTTTACATTTCAGTTAAATTTCGTAAACATCTATATCTTTCGGAAAAGTATATATTATTTCTCCAACAATTGAGTTCTTCATTGTAGTATCCGGTAGTATGGCTAAAATGTCTGAAAACTCTATTTTAAATTCATCATTTTCTACGACTTTAAATGTTTTTTTCGATTTGTTTAATGATTTCATTCCCATAACTTCTATAGCTTGATCAATCGTCAAATTTTGTACAATAGCTACATAACGGTAAATAGTTTTCTTTCTAGAACCTCCAAGAACTTTGACGAGTAAGAATTTTCCTTTTTGTATATCTTTCTTTTCCGGTGCTTCATATTCAATTTCTTCTTCCACTTCTTGAATTAAATCCACAACTGGTTCCATCATCAGAATTATCGTTGGTTAATGATTGATTTTCTTCAAGTTCGCTCTCTGAGCTTGAATTGTCAATATTTGGACATACAACACTTTTTCCAGCTTCAACAACCAGTTTTTGTCGCTTTACATTTCGCCTGGATGGAGCAGCTGTAAATCTTTGTTTTTCAAGATATTTCACTAGAACATATTCTACAGAAATGTTCAAAGTATTTTCTGCACATGGAATTTTACTTAAGACTCTATCAGGATCTAGAGGTGCAAAACCAGTCCCGTTAAAAGAAGCAATTAAATCTTTTTTAATTGCATATTCTTTATTAACACTTTTATCCATTTCTGAAAGTGTTTTAGCTAATAAATGTGGGAAATCTTTCTTGTCAATGGACGCTGATAGAAAATGTGTTTTCTTCCATTCTAGTAAAACTGTTTTCCATGCTATTGTAAATGGTCTGAAAAATCCAACGTCCAGAGGTTGAGTTAGATGAGTTTAGTTTTTTGGAAGGCAAACGAAGCCTGTATTATGTTCTTCACACACTTCATTAGTGAAATGAGAGGACAAATTATCTCCCATTAAAATTTTCCGCCCTTCTAATCGTTTTGCATGTGGCAAAAATGACGAAATACACCAGTCTGTAAAATTTTGGGCGTCTATCCATCCGTGGCTTGTTCGATTATAGCGTGCTCCGGAGGCACAACATCTATCGTCGCAACATGGTTTCCTATTTGGACCATGTTCTGTACATTGCATCCACATTTTTTCAGATTTGTAAATAATATAAAACGGTAAAAATACACCCAAAGCTGAACCACACATCATAATTGACATAGAGCTTTTAGTAAAATTGCAGATTCGAGTGGGGTATTTAGTGCCTCTGCGAAAGAGCATTTTTTTTTTTGGCCGGGACCATTCTGCAAATTTGTTTCGTCATAATTAAATATATTATCGTTTGGAATATCCTTAAGCGTTTCACGTAAATTATCAAAATAGTCAACAATGACTATCCTATTGACATTTGCTTGTGCTCTTTTTATATTTGCAGCTAGCTTTTGAGTTATTTCGTCCTTATGCCTGTCAAGCAAAGAGTTAATCCAATCCTAGTCAGGTAAATTATCTTGAAACTTATTAACATTACGACATTGAGCATCTAAATAATTTTTAGCTAAATGCCGAATATCTAACGAATTTAGAGGAAATCCTCATTCACCACATAGACATGCGGCTCTAACAATAGCCTTCTCTTCAGTAAAATTGAACACTGATTGTCCCCCACTGTTACGAATATGACGTCTGTAACTTTTTTCAGAGCAGCTTCAATGGCTTCGTCAGGATAATCTTTGTAAATTCTTGTACCTTACTTTCTTTCATATTGCCGGACCATTTTACCATCTGTAATAAAATACGACTAAATAGTAATATGGGAATGAAATACAAGTAATATGAGACGCATTTGATTGATCAAATTCACCCTTAGACGTGATCAATCTGACTCCACGTAAGATTTTTCAAAATAACTACAACAATATTTAACTAATCATAAAGCCACTATATACACAGAGGTTAGCAAAGATATACAATTAGATAAAAACATTAAAAATAATTCAAACTATAATCAACTGGAAAATATCATCCAAATATACAATATACTTTACGAAGTGTTTACCACAGCAACTAAGTGAGTAGCATGATCTGGAAACTAAGCAAGCAGAGGCTAGACATCCGTCTAACAAATGGAGGCGCGCATGTATCGTTTTGTTAACTAGTGCTGGCGCTAAATTAGAATGTGTCAAAATTAGATATGGTTATCAAAGTCACCCCCGAAGGTCAATTACACTTCATTTTACGGTACTTAATACTATAATCCATAAACTTATGACTAATTTCTAATTCTAAACTGATTATTTTTTCTAAATTGTCCTTAGTTACGCATAAATATTTACTCTGAATTTTAAACTTTAATTGTTCTTTCGGTAATACTGTAAAGTCAATATCACATACCGTATGTTTCGCGTTCACTACCGTGTCTTTACTTATCACTCGTTTGAAAAAGTTCACTACTTTACCTAGGTCTTTAATCTGGAAATATAATTTCCTTCTGACATCCATAATTACAACTCACATGCATGGAATTGGATCAACTCCTACCGCTATAAACACTTTTCTTGCTGATCTCAAAGGAAGAAGCACTACATCTAACAGTCTGTCGTTGTTGTCGAGGATACTCCAGTTTCGCGGAAACGCAAAGCTGGTGACATCCGAGGCACCTAGTATCAGAGCTAGATAATGGCCGGCATCCCAGGAACCAGCAAAAGCTTCTGTTAAATCTTCTTCCTTCTCCTCTGCAAAGAAAGGTTGAGAGTAAGGCTCACTTTCTGTACAGGGTGGAGAAAGACGTGGAGTTTTGCTGACCCTGTCAACTTCGTCTCCATCTTCTCTGCCTCTCGTTGATACAAATCCTACCGCAAGCTCATCGATGGATTCCAGTTCATCGTCGTCGTTAATGATAAGGTCATTCAGCGTAGCTAGTGGAGAGGCCGGTAGTTGAATGTCTTCTTGAACTGACTCCGTCACCAGTTCTCGAATGAACTTTTCATTTTCCTCAGTAAGGCTAACCATCTGCTCCACCAGTTCTGTTGATGTCTCCGTCAGCAGTTGATTGATAAATTCATCATCATCGACAGTAAGATCGATGGACGGTATCTTCATGACCGTTGAAGACGATGCTCACTGGTCGACTTCTTCATGCACAGGTAGAAGTTTTCTAACCTGGATAAATTCATCATCGTCGACAGTAAGGTCGATGGACGGTATCTCCATGACCGTTGAAGACGATGCTCACTGGTTGTCTTCTTCATGCACAGGTAGAGGTTTTCTAACCTGGATAAATTCATCATCCTCGACAGTAAGGTCGATGGACGGTATCGCCATGACCGTTGAAGACGATGCTCACTGGTCGTCTTCTTCATGCACAGGTAGAGGTTTTCTAACCTGGATAAATTCATCATCGTCGACAGTAAGGTCGATGGACGGTATCGCCATGACCGTTGAAGACGATGCTCACTGGTCGTCTTCTTCATGCACAGGTAGACGTTTTCTAACCTGGATAAATTCATCATCGTCGACAGTAAGGTCGATGGACGGTATCTCCATGACCGTTGAAGACGATGCTCACTGGTTGTCTTCTTCATGCACAGGTAGAGGTTTTCTAACCTGGATAAATTCATCATCCTCGACAGTAAGGTCGATGGACGGTATCTCTATGACCGTTGAAGACGATGCTCACTGGTCGTCTTCTTCATGCACAGGTAGAGGTTTTCTAACCTGGATAAATTCATCATCGTCGACAGTAAGGTCGATGGACGGTATCTCCATGACCGTTGAAGACGATGCTCACTGGTTGTCTTCTTCATGCACAGGTAGAGGTTTTCTAACCTGGATAAATTCATCATCCGCGACAGTAAGGTCGATGGACGGTATCGCCATGACCGTTGAAGACGATGCTCACTGGTTGTCTTCTTCATGCACAGGTAGAGGTTTTCTAACCTGGATAAATTCATCATCCTCGACAGTAAGGTCGATGGACGGTATCTCCATGACCGTTGAAGACGATGCTCACTGGTTGTCTTCTTCATGCACAGGTAGAGGTTTTCTAACCTGGATAAATTCATCATCCTCGACAGTAAGGTCGATGGACGGTATCGCCATGACCGTTGAAGACGATGCTCACTGGTCGTCTTCTTCATGCACAGGTAGAGGTTTTCTAACCTGGATAAATTCATCATCCTCGACAGTAAGGTCGATGGACGGTATCTCTATGACCGTTGAAGACGATGCTCACTGGTCGTCTTCTTCATGCACAGGTAGAGGTTTTCTAACCTGGATAAATTCATCATCCTCGACAGTAAGGTCGATGGACGGTATCGCCATGACCGTTGAAGACGATGCTCACTGGTTGTCTTCTTCATGCACAGGTAGAGGTTTTCTAACCTGGATAAATTCATCATCCTCGACAGTAAGGTCGATGGACGGTATCACCATGACCGTTGAAGACGATGCTCACTGGTCGTCTTCTTCATGCACAGGTAGAGGTTTTCTAACCTGGATAAATTCATCATCCTCGACAGTAAGGACGATGGACGGTATCGCCATGACCGTTAAAGACGATGCTCACTGGTCGTCTTCTTCATGCACAGGTAGAGGTTTTCTAACCTGGATAAATTCATCATCGTCGACAGTAAGGTCGATGGACGGTATCTCCATGACCGTTGAAGACGATGCTCACTGGTTGTCTTCTTCATGCACAGGTAGAGGTTTTCTAACCTGGATAAATTCATCATCCTCGACAGTAAGGACGATGGACGGTATCGCCATGACCGTTGAAGACGATGCTCACTGGTCGTCTTCTTCATGCACAGGTAGAGGTTTTCTAACCTGGATAAATTCATCATCGTCGACAGTATGGTCGATGGACGGTATCGCCATGACCGTTGAAGACGATGCTCACTGGTCGTCTTCTTCATGCACAGGTAGAGGTTTTCTAACCTGGATAAATTCATCATCCTCGACAGTAAGGTCGATGGACGGTATCTCTATGACCGTTGAAGACGATGCTCACTGGTCGTCTTCTTCATGCACAGGTAGAGGTTTTCTAACCTGGATAAATTCATCATCGTCGACAGTAAGGTCGATGGACGGTATCTCCATGACCGTTGAAGACGATGCTCACTGGTTGTCTTCTTCATGCACAGGTAGAGGTTTTCTAACCTGGATAAATTCATCATCCTCGACAGTAAGGTCGATGGACGGTATCGCCATGACCGTTGAAGACGATGCTCACTGGTCGTCTTCTTCATGCACAGGTAGAGGTTTTCTAACCTGGATAAATTCATCATCCTCGACAGTAAGGTCGATGGACGGTATCGCCATGACCGTTGAAGACGATGCTCACTGGTCGTCTTCTTCATGCACAGGTAGAGGTTTTCTAACCTGGATAAATTCATCATCCTCGACAGTAAGGTCGATGGACGGTATCGCCATGACCGTTGAAGACGATGCTCACTGGTTATCTTCTTCATACACAGGTAGAGGTTTTCTAACCTGGATAAATTCATCATCCTCGACAGTAAGGTCGATGGACGGTATCTCCATGACCGTTGAAGACGATGCTCACTGGTTATCTTCTTCATGCACAGGTAGAGGTTTTCTAACCTGGATAAATTCATCATCCTCGACAGTAAGGTCGATGGACGGTATCTCCATGACCGTTGAAGACGATGCTCACTGGTTGTCTTCTTCATGCACAGGTAGAGGTTTTCTAACCTGGATATATTCATCATCCTCGACAGTAAGGTCGATGGACGGTATCTCCATGACCGTTGAAGACGATGCTCACTGGTTGTCTTCTTCATGCACAGGTAGAGGTTTTCTAACCTGGATAAATTCATCATCCTCGACAGTAAGGTCGATGGACGGTATCTCCATGACCGTTGAAGACAATGCTCGCTGGTCGTCTTCTTCATGCACAGGTAGAGGTTTTTTTAACCTGGATAAATTAATCATCCTCGACAGTAAGGTCGATGGACGGTTAACGGAAATCCCCAGTTTGCGCATATTATTAAAGCATTTACTAAATTACTTTATTCATTATCGTCTCGTGCCTGTGGTCTGCCATACTTTAAAGGATTTTTGCCGTGAAATCTTCTGTTTATTGTTGTGTATGGCACAGTATATTGCTCTGCTGCTTGTCGCATGCTTAATTTACTGCATTTGACGGAGGTTACAGCCCTCTCCAGATAAACAGGATCATAATTCCTTTTACCCGCAAGTCCTAATTTCTTTTTATATACATGTACCAACACAAGAAATATGCAATCAAATATTGATCCATTTTACCCCATAAAATTGGAATTATTAATTTAAAAAATCGTGTCATCGATACAATAATGATTCAACCAAAATTTTTAATACATATTATTTCCAAAATGTATGAAGTAAGATAATACTATAACAATTAATTTATAACTAATACTACTATACTTTGGCAGCAGTTTGTTTACAAGTTGTATGAACATCATTAATATTTCCCATAATATTAAGAATTTTCTGTAAGTTACATTACCTTTCATTCCTGTCACCAACTAACTTTTCATTAACCTACAATGTCGCTGTTTTCATGTGGCAATCCCGGGTTGCTTGTTTATCAAGTAGGGAGCGTCCTGCGCAGTAAGATTTACAAAATGGAACTAAAGGTCCACTTTACCCCATGTGATTCACATTACCCCGTTTGAGGGTATTTAAAAATGTAATTATATTCAATATATGATAAATATCATAAATACCTTTTTCCATTCATCTTTCATTAAGTTAGGCCCATCCCTGAGAGCATTTCACGAAATTGATAATTCCTCCCATTTCTTCTCTATGTAATTCTCTTCTACGTTAGGATTTATTATTCCGCTTCTGAATATATAATCCTTTTTTAACATAAATACAATTCATACCATATTTTTGTGGTATTAAATAATCTTTTGTGTTTATTTTCTCTGCAAGACATACTGACCAATGAATGATAATATTGAATCAAATAATGAATGTATAAAATACTAACCAATTAGTGTATGACATTTTGGCAGTTGTTTACAAATGGAATAAATAATACACATGAAGATTGGTGCGCTGTAAGCGTACGTTACATCAAGGTTATATATGACGGTACAGAATCGCTTATTTTACGAAATGTAAACGCTGAACTTACACTGCGCTATAAGCTACACCGCTTACACTTTTACAGCGCTACATCCAAGTTATACAGAATCGAGCCATAAGCCTTCAACTCACGATGAATTTTACACCTCTTCTTCTTGAACCTCTCTCTTCAACGGCATGTTCAACAGCTCCGTTGCTGCTTCTTGGACAATATTGTCCAGGGTTTAATTTTTGTAGTCCTCAATCAGCACGACATCATCGTCATAATCTAGGAAGGTTGCGTCGCTGTCATCAACCCTCCTAGACGAGTCGGCTTCGTCGTCATCCCCCACGACCACTACTTCATCATTTGTAAACTAAATATTCAAAACTTAAAATATTCTATTTTGACAATTATATTAATTATTTTATATTATGAATCATAACATATTCAATATCTTACAAAATAAAATTTATACAATAACTATTTTTAAAAAGTTTGATTTAATTTTTGGCGTGTTTATTTGATCGATAATATTATTATTTTCTATACTTAATATTGCCAACGAATTTAGCTTCTCTTGTCCCAATGTAGATCTTAGGTCTTAATTCTTTTTAGCGTCGAAAATGAACATTCGCCAGAAAAATTTGTAGCTACATAAAAAAATTCATCGAGCTATATCCAAATTTGAATATGTCGATGTTAAACTATTTTATCGAATGTTTTCTAATTTTCCAGAGCATTCATTTTAATCTCCTTACATTTACGCTTTGTGTTAAGTTAATTTTTATTTTAATATTTTGTCTCAATACTTGGTGCTTGACGGTGGCGCCCCTGAGAGTTTTAACCCTAGGCAGTCGCCTAGTTTTGCCTATTGGGTAATACGGCCCTGCACGGGATGCAACATTTGCGGAATAGCAAATGCAGGGTTGTATGTTGTATCGTCAAATAATAAAATTATAAACTATGAAAACATGCATTATGAAACAAATGCCTAAATAAATAAATTAACTAATTTAATTTAATCTTTTTTATTCCGTATCATATCATTTATTGATCTACGTTTCATGAATTTAATAGTTTTCTTATTTTGTTGCTACAATATGTGGGGGGGGGGGGGGGGGTATATTATATTATTAAATTGTAGGACGACGTGTTGTTATTTATTATTAAATATGAATTTTTTTAAACAATTAAAATTTATTATCTATAAATTTTGATCATTCAAAGCAAAGCCTTTTACCTTGTAAACATCGTTTACTTCACCCGTAACCCGTGAAAAGACTTTGTATGCCTAATTTTGGGACCCCCGCAAACTAATTCTATTATAAAACTGTTTGGACCGTAACATTCCAATTCATCTGTGAGATCACGTAGGTAATTTCCCATAGATGGTTCATACTCGCCAGGTGAATAATGGCCGATTTCACCACTGATTCCAAAAATTTAATGTGCACTACATAGGTATTACCTAGCAAAATTTGTTTTTACCAACGGCTAAGCATTACCTATCTTGATTCAGGAATTACTTAGCTAGGTATCCAAATTGCTAAACATTTTCTAAGGTCTGACAGCTAAACACTTTTAAATGAAAATTGTACAAGTTTATTGAATATTTTGATAGTTATAACGAAGAAATAGAAAGACGTGCATAAGATCGAAAAGAATGAACACATAATTTTAAATTATGTGATGAAACAGAAAAATACACAATAATATATCGTTATTATTCTTTATTTTATATTTTGAGAAATTACATTAAATATTCACATATTAATAAATTCATAATTTTTACAAAAAGTGACAAATAGCCTAGTGTCATATGCGTTCCGATTGCTTAATTTAAAATTTTTATTTGAAATCAAAGAAATCAGTTTGTTTTTGCATTGTGTATTCTATATTTTACCATTTTTGTTATTTCTTCTTGTTAATATTCAAGTTTTCTCTTTCTTTCATTTATTTTTTCCATTTCTGTAATACAAATTTTAAAATATATTTACCATAAAAGTTATTTCATTTGAAATGTAATTATTTAGTATATCTCAACATAATATCAATAATATCTCCGCATGATTTCCAATGTTATTGTTGACAAATATATTTGACAAATGTCATAAAATATAAAAATTATTCATTTATTTCAGTGTGGTAATATAATATCACAAAAATAACTAATATTACGATGCTTATTTAGGTAATTCCTAACTGGACATTACTTTCTTTGGTGAAATCCAAAATTGATGAGTTATCAGTTTACCCAGTTCTTAAATTTAGGAAATTTCTAGCTAGGCAACGGTTTAGGAATCGG
Source organism: Harpalus rubripes (assembly GCA_963082715.1). NCBI lineage: Eukaryota > Metazoa > Arthropoda > Insecta > Coleoptera > Carabidae > Harpalus > Harpalus rubripes. The sequence continues at coordinate 39,329,958 of OY720462.1, read as the reverse complement.
TGGTATATAATAGAATCTGTGTTGTAGTGCAGTACTTTACGATCCAAGGGTTGCAAAAATTTATGCAAACGTAAAGGAGCTTGAGCTGTCGTATACGTCGCTATCACAACATTTATAGTTTTTGGCTAATCCATCGCCTCTCTTAGTTTACGTACATCATTTGATCTCCCGCTGGTATAATTCTATTAACTTGAACTTTAAGATTTGCTAGCAGGGCGTACGGTTGTGCAGCGCAAAAAAACAGTTAATGTACACGATCTGTTCTCGGCTTGCGCGAATTTACCTGCATACAAAATAAAAATTAATGTTTTCTATATAACAAAACCTATACTTTAGAGTACCCCAGAAAGAATTTTGCATAAGTTTCACATTTGAGCGCCTGCCTTCATTATGTGCGTTGCATCCAGTAAAACACCTTCGTTTACCTCGAACATCCGAATATAATCTGCTTTTGTTACATCATCACTGCAGTCTACGGGATAACCACTGGCTTCTTGCTTCATTTTTAAATAAGTAAAGGGTTTCCCAATAGGAACGATATGTTTTTAAAATTAATAAAATACACAATATCTGTGACAAAAACAAAACTTTTTCTTTATTTTTTAGTACAACTTATGACAATTATGTTTTGAATAACACATTATTTAAATGTTCACCTCGGCTTCGTTTGCAGGATTGAATTCGATGAACCCAATTTTCGGGAACTTTTTGCAATAAATCTGGTGTAATTTCATCAATGCAGCGTTTGATGTTCAATTTCAAAGCGTGAATAGTTCTAGGTTTGTAGGCATAGACCAACGATTTTAAATAACCCCACAAGAAGAAGTCCAAAGATGATAAACATATGATGTTGCACCATCTTGTTGGAAGAACATGTCTTGCATATTCAAATATGGTTCGATGATGCCAGCATGCCATAAACCACACCAATCAGTAAATTTTGCTGGATGCAAAGACTTCTCGTGAATCTGTAGTGGATTATTTTCACACAAAAACGACAATTGTGCTTGTTAACAAAGCCACTTAACCAAAAATGGGATTCATCTGAAAAGATGTTTTTTGGAAAAATCAGGATCAACTTCAAGTTGCTCTAGAGCCCAATCAGCAAACACACGACGTTTGTGATGGTCAAGTGGCTTCAGTTCTTGGGTCAACAAAATCTTGTACGGATGCAAATCCAAATCTTTTTTCAAAATACGCCAAGTTGTCATCCTTGAAAGGCCAAGTTCTTGAGTGTTAGTTATTGTGTATTTATTCTTGCAGTAGTGTAGATTTAGTAGTACAATAATACAATATAAAAGTAAAATTACACTTCCAAATTATATTTTTATTGACATATTTCAAAATATAACAATCACAATTATTTTATTATATTATATCTATGACAACTTACAAAGCATACTATAATGTGGTTTGCAAATTTAAACTAACACCCCACCTCAAACTACATTGTATATAAATTGAGAGAATTACAAAATTCTTTAAATTTAAATTTTGGCAGAGGTTTTGTTAATATATCTGCTATCATATCACTTGTTTTACAATATTTTACATTAATTATAGTTTCATTATAAAGATCTCGAATGAAACTGTATCTTACATCAATATGTTTCGATCTCTGACTTACTTTAGTGGATTTAATAATTTCGATGCATCCTTGATTATCTTCGAAAACTTTTATTGGCTGTTTTATTTTTATATTTAATTCTTTTAGTAATTGCATTAGCCATATACCTTCTTTACATGCTTCTGATGCAGCGATAAATTCCGCTTCAGTCGAAGTTAGAGAGACTGATGATTGTTTTCTACTTGCCCATATGATTGAAGAAGTACCTAGCTTAACAATGTATCCACTTGTTGATTTTCTTCTGAATTTCAGCGATGTCATCATTCAATTCCGTATCGCCATAAACTGCTGGCATGATCTCATCAGCATTAATCAATAATGGACCATTGTCGGTCTCATTCCATATGACGCCGGGGATAGGACAATTTTGCTGAAAACGTGTCCGATAGCGAGCTGGGGTATTAGGATTAGCCAAAGCTAATACTGTTTCGAGCAAATTTGATAAAATTATCTGTTCTGATTGAGGAATGAACATCCTCCTTTCATCAACAGAATATTGCGCTTTTCCCACTTTTGGGACATAGACACGGTCTGACATTTTAATCTTGCCTATAGCGTTGATAGGACAAGACAGTTGATCAGGAAGGCAAGCTACTGTGCGGGTGGTTTCTAACATCTCAGCTGATATGGCTGGACGTTGATAATCATCCTCATTTTCTAAGAGGGCTCCCACTCCATTCTTTCTTTTCTTTTCGTATATACGAACACTGATCTACTTTACTTCTTGTAAAATTATTCTGCAATAAAAACTTATTGATTGTTTCATTCCAAGTTTTAGCCGCTTGTTTCAAACCATATAAACCTTTGTTCAATTTGTATACTTTGTTTTCTTTTACAAATCCTTCAGGTTGTTTTACGTACAATTCTTCATTTATTTCTCCATTTAAAAATGCTGTCTTTATGTCAATATGTGCAATATTCATTTTCTTACAAGCTGCTATATACAATAGTGTACGAAATGTTGCACTGTTAGCAACAGGTGCAAAAGTTTCTTTAAAGTCTTCACCTGGCTTCTGTGTAAAACCACGTGCTACCAACCTTGCTTTATATTTTTGATAACACTCACCTCGGCTCCAGAGTCTATCAGAAAGCGGTGGCCAGAGAGCCTATCAGTCAAATAAAGGAGTTTTGTTGTCGTTGGATGAGTATTAGTGCTAGAAATAGATGGTAAAGTGAGTTTATCTATTAAGTTTCTGTTTTGATGTAACAAAACCTCTGATTTGTTTGTAGAAGAACTTTGTTGACATGGTGGAATACATTTCCTCGCCTTGCCGCCGAAGTTGAGGTGATACCAGCATAAATTCGAGTTCGGAGGAACCGTAGGGAAAGGAAGGTTTTTCTTTCTTGACTGACTTAACACCAACTTCTTTAACTCTGAGACCTCTTGTTTTAGCTCCTCGATTTGCTGTGCGTCTTTGCTCACGGAACATAGCGTTGGTTGTGTGACGTTTAGAATCCTATCCGCGATTTCGGCTTTATCTGCTAATGAAATATTATTATTTGAAGCAAGGATAAGTTGAATATTTGAAGGAAGTTTTTGCAAGAATATTTCTTCAAGGATTGAGTCGTCTAGATGCATAGAGCCAACCAACTGTTGGAGCTGACGTAAAAGTTGTGATGGTTTTTTATCGCCTAAGTCTGTGATGTTGAATAATTGTTGAATTCTTTCTTGTTTCGATAGCGAAGTTCGGTGGATTAACGTTTCTTTTAACTTGGTATATGGAAACACTGTTGGATGATTCTCAATAAGGTCTCTGACTTCTGCTGCATACTGAGGATTGAGTAATGAAATTAATTTGTAGAACTTAGTTGTTTCAGATGTAATACGGTGTGACATAAATGTCGCTTCTACTTGAGAGAACCATAATGTCGGGTCCGCAGGCCAAAATTCGGGGATCTTGAAGGAATTTGTTAATGAAGATATTTCAGGAAGCGGAAGGTCAGCAGGTTGGGTATCGGAAACAGGAACAGGAACAGGTATGTCGTCCATCCTGTTTGACAGTCGGGGTCACCAAATATGTAGAGTAGGAGATATACGTTGTATTATAAACTACTCTACATGTGTAAAAATATAACTAAGAACGTTAAACTAGTATAACATGTAAAGCAAAATAATAAACACAAATGAATTTGGATCAGAGCGAAAACGGGAAAACACTTTTATTTATTTCGTATCTAACAACATTAAAACATTTTCATAGGTGTCTTGATCGAATTGTGTGATCGACACATGGTTGCTAGATGTAACTGTAACATATCTTATAACTTTACCATATTGATCTCGTTTGGTTTTAAAAATCCATTTAGTATCGATTGCTTCTCTTCCTTTTGGTAAATCAGTTAGTTGCCAAACGTGTTTTTCTTTCATTGAATTCATTTCTTCTATTGCTGCATTAATCCATTTCTCACGATCTTCTTTTGGTAAACTTTGCATTTCTTTCCATGATGTAGGCTCTTGAACTTCTTCTAATTTATATGCAGGAATGTAGCGTTCAGGTGGTTTACCTATATTTACTCTTTCTGATCGACGTAAATTCTGAATTTCGTTTCTTTCATTTTCGTTTTCTATTATCTCTAAATTATCTTCTTCTTTTTTCTTTTCTTCTTTCTTCTCATCAATTTCAATTATGATTTCATTATTGGACTCTTCTATATTTATATTATCTTCTATATATTTAATGTTTCTTGAAATTATTACCTTGTTTGTTTCTTTATCTATTATTAAGAAACCTTTGGTGTTATTTGCATATCCTATAAAAATTCCGTCTTTACCAGGATTCTCTAGTTTTGTTCTTTTCTCAGCTGGTAAATGATAAATTACTTTACTACCAAATATCTTCATATGCTTTACATTTCTTTTATATCCGTACCATTCTTCAAAATGTGTCTTTTCACAGGCTTTTGTTGGTAAAGAGTTTTGTATATAAGTAGCTGTTAAAATAGCTGCTCCCCAGAATTTTCTGTCCAGACCACTGTCTTCCAACATACATCTTGCCATTTCTATGAGGTATCTATTTCTTCTTTCTGCTACTCCGTTCTGAGGTGGTGAATATGGTGCTATTAACTGATGTGTGATACCATTTTTAAGATCTGTACGTAAAATTTTTGGTTTTCGTTCATTCTTCGTATTCACGTAATTGAAGAATTCTATAATTTTCTCTGTGGCTTCACTTTTATGTCTAAGCAAGTAGGTGGTGAGATATCTTGATTTATCATCAATTAATGTTCGTTTTCCAGTGGGAGTTCTTGTGCGCATTGGTCCGCAAATATCTGCATGAAATATTTCTCCTATTTTTATTGCTCGATGTTCACTTCTTTTCGGATATGGTTCTTGCGTTATTTTTGCTTTTAGACAGCATACATGTTATTTTATGTTCACAATTATTAATTTGTAAACCTTCTACTAATTTATCTTCACTCAGTTTAACTATTGCCTTAGGATCACGATGACCAAAAATACGATGCCATTTGTGAATACATTGTTGCTGCTCTTCAACTATATTTGCTGTTTCATTAAATTTAAGTTTGTATAAGTCTTTATCTAAAAATCCTTCAGCAACTAATTCATTATTTTTCTTAATTGAACATTTACCATCTCCAAATTCTATAAAGTAACCACTCTCATCTAATCTTTTAACTGATAATAAGCTACTGTCTAATTCGGGTACATAAATAACATCTCGAATTTTGATTCGGTGAATGTGACCATTTTCTAATTTATGTTCAAATATTCCATCACCAATTCCTTTAATGTCGACTAACTGGCCATTTGCTATTTTCACTTTTCCAGTTTTTGGTCTAATATGATCCACATAAAATTTTTTGTTATTTGTCATGTACGTTGACGCTGCCGAATCGATATACCAGTTCGTTTTTTCTTCTGATGAACAAATTTTAAAACAGTGATGTATTTCTCCTGTCGTTTCAGGAATTTCATCTTCTTTCAATGTTTTCTTTGCTTTATATACATTTTTATTCTGTTCATTCTTCCAAATGTAACAAAACTTCTTTTTATGTCCAATCTTTCCACAATGATAACAACTTAAATTCGATTTTATCGAATTTCCTTTTCTATTTCTTGTCTCTTTTTGGTGCTCATCATTGTCTTCATCGCATTTTCTGATTCATTTAATTGTAAATTTTCTTGCCTTCTTTCATATGTTGCCATTAATTTTTCTTTTACGTATTCTAATGTTAATTCTGATGCTGGTCTTCCTTCTAAACTAGTAATTAAAGCTTCGTAACTATCGTTCAATCCACATAACAAAATTGCTACAATATCATCATCAGGAATTATTTTTCCAATTCCTCTTAATTGATCAACTGTTTCCATAATACTGTGTATATAATCACTCATATTTATTGAATTAGTGTACTTTAAACTGTATAATTTCCTTTGTAAGAATAGTTTTGTATTTAAATGTTTCCTTTCGTAAACTTGTGCTAATTTATTCCACATTTTCTTTGCAGTTGATTCATGTTTGACATAAATTAGTTGGTTATCATCGATGCATAAAACCATTTTTGCTCTCGCTGAACGATCATCTTGTCCCAAGCTTCACTTTCTTTCGCTGGTCGTTCTGTTATCACTGCATCCCACAATTCTTTATCTATCAAATACATTTCCATTTTAAATTTCCATACGTCGTAGTTGTTACCATTTAACTTCGTGAATACCAGTTTTTCATCCATTTTTGAATTCAATAAATAATGTCAGTATTTTACTTTATCCTTTTAATTACAATGTACCTACTAAAATATCTGCCAAGCTACCTGGGCCCCATAACCTGTTAGTTATTGTGTATTTATTCTTGCAGTAGTGTAGATTTAGTAGTACAATAATACAATATAAAAGTAAAATTACACTTCCAAATTATATTTTTATTGACATATTTCAAAATATAACAATCACAATTATTTTATTATATTATATCTATGACAACTTACAAAGCATACTATAATGTGGTTTGCAAATATAAACTAACATTGAGAACGTCGATTAATGGACCGATTTGTATCTTCTGTAAACTGGCACTTACAGTAGCAATATTCTCTTGGTTTCTTGCATTTCGTTACAGGTGTTCCGGTGTCGTGTAAAGGGATATCTGTATCGAATTTTTGAACGATTCGACGAATAGCAAGCACAGAAGGGCGATTATGTGGACCAAAATCTTCACGAAGATCACGTTGAGCTTGAATAGAAGAACGATTATTTTTATAAAAATTTTGGATAACAACCAAACGTTTAAGCGTGTATTTTGTCATGATGAATTGTCAAACTATACTAAAAACAAACGACAGCTCCTATTGGAAACCCTTTATTTATGAAGTCCATAAATAAGCCACCTGTTTCTTGTCCCCGTTACAAACAGTCACTTTTTATTGTCATACCTCGTGTACTTTAAAAATTTTATATCCGGCTAAAACTGCACGACGCAATTCAACAACAACCCAAATCCCTATATATTGTCTCTCTGTATCATTATGGTTATAATCAGTTTGCTGTAACTCATCGAAACATGTCAGACATAAAACAAACATGAGTTTGTCATGAGCCTTTCGCGGTAGTACAGGATGGTAAAACAGTACATTTAATTAAGCCTTCAACTTGATCAATATTATTATTAGAACATAATATGTTACATAATTGCGTAGGCTTCCACAGTCTGAGTCATGAGAAATATTCGTTTTCCGGGAATGGATTGTGTCATATTTTGAGTCAGAGCTCTGCCTCAAAATATGACACAGTCCATTCCCGGAAAACGAATATTTCTAATATGTTACATTTTGAACCTTCCAAAAAATTTGGATGGCCCGCCGGATATTTACCATATTTACAAACAATACAAAGGTAATTTTATTTTTGTCACAAGCTTCTATTACTGTTTCAGATAAATGGCTAAACAAATTATCGCCAATCATAACTTTTGGCTCTTCCAATTTGCGAAAATATGGGAGCAGGGTGTTCAAAAATCAATCTTCGAACATTACCATGTCAAACCAACCACTTGTATTTCTATTATATCCTGAGTCCGATATTCCACCCTCTGTACAAGTTGTATACATGTGTTTAGCCTTATAGACTGTATAGGGAGGTAGGTTATGACAATTTGAAATTCACATAAACCTGTTAGGGGAACTTGTATATTTATGTTTTATGCACACAACTCACTTGTACTAATATATCGATTCCCGTAATAGTAATTATCTTGAACGTTGAACTAACACTTTATCTCACTTTTCTTTATGAATTTTAGAGTTTTTCTACGGTTACCTAGTCTTTCCGCGTTATATGATCTTTATGGCAAACGTTGAACTAATACTAAAAGTGTACATGGGAAAATTTTATGCACTAGGAATCAGTTTTACTTTAAAAAGTAAAAGTGAGTTTTTTGCTTATAAACTGTCAAACCAACAATGTCAAATGAAGGTTACCCCTTTGTGCTTTTTAAACATTTTTTTTTACAGATGGCAACATATCGCTCACTAAAACCATTACTTCTAGGATATCTACGACTCGTAGTTATAATATCAAAATTCCATTCATTTGCAAAGTTTCTAAAATTTAATTAATTAAAAGGCATGTTATCACTTCACATTTTATGGGGTGTACCGTGAATGGCAAAAATTTCTTTTAAAGCTTTCATAACTGATTCTGCTGTTATATATTCTAAAAACTTGAATTTAACCTAGTGAGAGTAATAATCCGCAACTATTAAATAATTTTTATTTGCGAATTCCGCAATATCGCAACCAACAGTTTCAAAACGTAATTTCGGAATATCTTTCACTAGCATTGGCTCGAATGAATTATTCAATTTTACTGTCCATTCCACCATGATCAACAATATGTGATATACCAAACTATATCGTTCATTCTACAATTTGATCATTATGGTACAAGGTTACAGATTCCAGTATTGCCAATTGTCTTTCAACTAATATCAACTATGCAACAAAGTTCATCAACTTTATTTTGTTATAAGAAAAACTGCACATAAAATGACAATCTACCAGTATTCTTCAGAGAATGGTGTTCTATCTTAGCGACAGTTTATTTCATATTAAAAGTCTCGCTACATACTGCAGGATCTCGTCCGCCTCAGTTACCACCAGGAACAGGGACCTGAAATTTGTTGACATTTTGTATACTTTTTTAACATTAACATTTTGCTCTATTGGGGCCAATTTAATTTCATATGTCTCCAAGTCGGTATCGAGACACCGAAGCACGAACGCGCGAGTTTTTTCGATAAAACTTTATTTTCTCTTGTTTGTAACTCCTTAACGGATAAAAATATCTTCAATTTGTGTGTATAATCGAATATCTTAGGGCCGGTTTTATAAACAAAAATTTTATGGAATCGTAACTAAGTGATGAATAAATTTACTTGTTCAGTAAATACATGTTGGATTTTATAAACAAAATCTACCCATTAGATATGTAAGTAGAGATATAATTTTCGTTGCGTTGTGTGAAAATGACTTTTTTAAAATTTATGAGTTGCTTGATTATTCTTATGACAGTATTTATGGTTTTATTTTGTGTTTTTGTTCGTTTGACGTATTGACATTCATTTGACAGAAAGTAAAATAAGGTGAAATCGGGTGAAATATGGGCAGAAGACGGGAAATTATTTATATGAAAAAATGTGGTTTTGGATGTAGTAAAAAAATATTTAAGTATAGTAGAAAATAAGAAAACATGATGTAAATGCTAAATTAAAAAACGAAGCGTGGGTAAAGCAAAGAATACAATGCTGTACAACAAACTGGTATTCGAACGGGAAAAACAGATAAATGGGACTTTAAAAAAAATAATTCATATTTGCTTAATCACGTTGCCAGACAACCTCTCTCTTAGTTCGTTCACCTGCGAATTAATTGTTTTGTCTCATCTTGTTCATTATTTCATTCATCATATGCCAAAATCACCTGTTTCTCATACAAAGTTCATCGAACTTAAAGATAACTTGTTTACATTTGCTCAACTCAATGTTCGATCCCTCAATTCTTGTTTCTTTGATATTAGTGAATTTATTTCAGAAAACAATTTTGATATTATTGGTATTACTGAAACGTGGATTAGTGAAACATCTCCTGCACATTTATTTAATATTAATGGTTATAAATTAATTAGCAGAGAAAGACTAAATAAACGTGGGGGAGGAGTTGCATTCTACATCCGTAATAGTATTTCTTTTACACTACTTGATACTAATTTTGTAAACAGCAATTGTATAGAACACATGTGGATTTGTTGTACTATAAATAAACAAAAGATATGTCTAGGAATAATATATAATCCCAATGTACAATTTTACAAAGAGTTAGAATTTCTAGATTCAATATTTTCTGAATTTACATCCCAATATGACTATATAGTTTGTGCTGGTGACATTAATGTCAACATGCTTAAAAATGATCATTTTTCTAAATTTATATCAGATATAATATCGACTAATGGAATGGTTCAGTTAATAAAAGAGCCGACCAGGCCTAGCTCTAGATCGTTGGTAGATATTATTCTAACTTCAGATCTAAGTATTTGTCAGATCATGATTGTGTGTATTGTATTTTAAATTTACCAAAACCGAAACATATTTCTAAAATTGTCACCTACAGAGATTTTAAGAACTTTAATTTAAACAATTTTTTGGCTGATTGTGATCTGGTTGATTGGAATTATATTGTAAACACATCTAATATAAATGATAAAGTTAAATATTTAAATAACAACATTCTAGCATTATTTGATAAACATGCTCCCATCAAGGAAATTAAAGTAAATAAGAAACACTGTCCATGGATAACGCCTGTTATTCAAATAATGCAACGAAAAAGAGATAGAGCTCTCTTAGATTATAAAAAGTTTAAAACACCGTCCAAATTTCAATATTACAAACAACTCAGAAATTTAACTACAGCTGCAATTCGAAGAGAAAAGCAGGCATTTCTTCAATTTGAAATAAATAACAATATTCATAATTCCAACCAGCTATGGAAAAATTTAAAACATTTGGGAGTTAAGGCAGAAAATCAAACTGTTATACCGCAAACTCTTTCGAATCCAGATGACTATGGAGAATTTCTTGTAGATAAGATGGGAACTACTAGTATAAATCAGGATACGCTGAGTTATTATAATAAAAATAAATATCCGTTATGCGCCAAATCAAATCACTTCACCTCTCATTGCATTGATAGTGATGACATAATAAAGATCATTAAATCTCTTAAATCTAATGCAATTGGAATTGATGGAGTATCTTTAAAGATGATTCATTTAATTCTTCCTAAAATTATTGGCTATATTACGCATATAATAAACACTTGCATTGAGAATAGAGTTGTACCAGAAATTTGGAAAATAGCGATAATTAAACCTATACCCAAAAATAGCGATATCTTAACATACAATGACTTACGTCCTATTAGCATACTACCCACCTTATCGAAGGTTTTGGAACGAATATGCTGTAATCAGATAACAAATTTCCTAAAAGGAACTAATATTTTACCAACTACACAGTCAGGATTCAGAAATGGTTACAGCACTAATACCTGCTTAATGAATATTACTGATGAAATTATCAAAAATTATGATAACTGTAAAACAACTTTTTTAATCCAAATAGATTTTTCCAAAGCTTTCGACATGGTGGATCACAATCTCTTATTAGCTAAACTACGATATTATGGATTTAGTGATGATGCAATTATTTGGTGCAGAAGCTATTTTTTTAATAGAAATTTTCATGTAGTCATGGCACCAGATTCATCTATTCATCAATCGCGTAGATTCCCCCTTCATCAAGGGGTTCCTCAAGGCTCTATCTTGGGTCCATTATTTTTCCTTTTGTATGTGGCCGACCTATCATCCAGTCTGCAATACTGTTCCTCACATTCATATGCTGATGATACTCAGTTACTAGCAACCGTAAATAAGCTGAACGCCAAAGAGGAATGTGAGGCCATAAATGAGGATCTGGAAAAGTTGTCGACATGGACTACTAATAATGGGCTCAAGATTAATACTGATAAATCTTCGCTGTTAGTAATTGGAAACTGTGATACAGGTGATATAAAACTGCAAGGAGAAATCTTAAATCGTGGTTTGGCTATTAAGAGTTTGGGTATGATAATTGACAAAGACCTTAACTTCCGTGACCATTTGACAAAAAAACTAATAGCGGCCAGACTTAGACTACGACATTTATACCAGTATCGCAAGTTATTATCAGCAGAAATAAAATTAAGACTAATTAACACCTTGATACTACCTATACTCGACTACTGTGCATGTGTATATGTTCCACACTTGACACAAAACGACAAAAATAAAATAACGCTATTTCAAAACTCATGCCTCCGGTTTGTTTATAATGTGCGTAAATATGACCATATTTCGTCATTTCGTATTTCATCCAATCTTCATTATATTGATGAACGTGTGAAGATATTCTATCTTTGTCAAATTCACAAGATCATACTAACAGGTTGCCCTTCTTATCTACATGAAAAACTTAAATTAAAAGAACAGCATTATCAATTACGTGATAAGAATTCGTATATCGTACCTTCATATAAAAAAAATAAATCGAAAAATGCGTTTTCTTACCTTGCACCCAAATTGTATAACAATCTTCCAAGTGAATTAAAATCTCTTTCTTTACACTCTTTCAAAACTCATGTAAAAAAATTGTTCTGTTTAAATTAGTATTTATTTTCAATATATTATTATAATGTAAACAAATTAACCCTATTTATCTGCTTTTTGGCATATTATGCTATACTTTCATGCTATGTACTCATGTTGACTTTTTCCTAATTTTTTTTTGTAATTTAATGTACTGGTTGGGTGGAAGAGCAGCCTTTGGCTGAACCCCGCCGTTGACTGTGGTCAATAAAGTTATATTATTATTATTATTATAAAATTATTACATGAAAATATAAAATTTAAAGCCAAGAAAGATAAACTAAGTTAAACTGTTCATTTGGGAAATTCACTAATATTAAAAGACTCTACATATTTTGTATCGTTGTTCAACAGTTTTCGGCATTTTAATGTACATATTTTTAATAAAGCTGTATAATGCGTTACTCTGTATTATTTTGCATACCGTCGATTTAGATACATTAAAATTATCTCCTATTATAATTTAAGTGAAGCTGATGCCAAGAAGCGAAAAGTTATTAAAAATTGATCCAATAATAATCTTTCAAGTTTTATAAATATTTGAAAGTACATCAATAAAAATCGTTACTTAAATTTAATAGCATGAATTTCCCCACTTAGTTTACTTGGTAGATTTACTTGTTCAGTAAATTTAAAATTGCTTTATAAAACCCAAATCTCCACTTAAATAAATTTACTTGGCAACGAAAATTTAAGTGAAGATTTTTGAGCTTTATAAAACCGGGCCTTAGACTTTTAAATATAAATCCATTAATTTTCACCCCTTAAAACTGTTTGGTATAAAATTTAGAAAAGAGTTTCTCTTTTACCGATGTAGTTGTCTATGGAACACCAATACGGAATTGTTTGTTTGATGATATTCGCCATGAATACTTATTTGCAGTGGCTACCACTGCCAGCGCAAATAATTCAAATTCGATATCAAGCCCTCGAAGCACGAACGCGTGAGTTTTTTCGATGAAACTTCATTTTCTCATGTTTGTAATTCCTTAACGGATAAAAACATCTTCAACTTGTGTGCATAAACGAATTTCTTAGACTTTAAAATATAAATCCATTAATTTTTACCCCTTAAAGTTGTTTGGTATAAAATTCGGAAAAGATTTTCTCTTTCACCGATGTAGTTGTCTATGCAACACCACTATGGAATTGTATATTCGATGATATTCACCATGAATACTTATTTGGAGTGGCAACCACTGCCGAGCGATATCTTCACCTTCATTCACTCCGTCCGCCAACAAAGTTCGTGGCAATAGCGGCAAGATAATTGTAGCGCGTATTATTTCCCTTGATTCTTGACGATTGCCAACGCGGAGTAAATCCAGTTCCTGCGTTTTTTTCAAGATGGCCCGGGCGTATTGGAACCAGTAATCTTTTGAGTTCTTTCCCTGACCAAAGGTTCTGATTCTTAGGGCCGTTTCATAATCCGCTATCGCACTTTCCACCCTCATATTTTGTAATATACGAGACAAGTACCCCAAAACTGCTTCATATGTTACCATATTACCTTATCATACAAAAGATGGATAATGAAGAGCTGAACAGCTCCACCTGCTCGCGGAATGTCTTTGAAAATGGCATCCATATCACAGTGTAAGGAAGAGACAGTACTGACTTTGAATACATGCATAATATTTACAATTTTAACACAATTTTTTTTTTTTATTAATTATGCAGTAATTTTTTTTCTGTTATTTGTTTCTGATTTAAAAATTCTGTTTATAAATTTGAAAGTAAACAAATAATGTTTTGGAAAATGTTCACACGGTTGGTCAAATTTTATTGTATTTACATTGAAAACAAAATGTTGAACAATATTACTTTGCGTAGCAAATGTTTAAAAGTTCTGAATAAAAATATTTTCTAGCTTAAGTACGAAACTTATAAATAACTCCCGAATATGTTTTCATCAAAAGGTGCATCTTTATATTTCTTAAGAATCTAATGACGCATTGTTCAAATCCTCATGTTCTTAAGTATGTCCTTAGCGAAACCAAAACACACTACAGTAGCGTAACTTGGAGGGATTAGAAAAATTATTTTACTATGCAGTTTCTGCATACTTAAAGTAAAAAATGTGACTGTTTACGTTGTATGGTAGCTTCAGACAATTCACTCTCTCTCTCTCTCTTCCTTCGTTTTCTCATTTTTGTAACAAGTCGATCTGCGCCCCCCTCCAAGCCTGCGCCCTAGGCAGTGGCCTAGGTTGACCTTATGGTGGCGATAGTATCTTATTTATGAAAAAATAAAATTGCAATGATGCACGTGGCCTCACTCTTCCATTTAATATTATTATTTACTTACAGACTTTGAATACATGCATAATATTTAAAATTAGAAGTGTTTCTGTGTATTCAAAGGTAATGCAGAGTTGCTGTCAATAGTTAAGGAATCGGGTAGGTTTTATTAAATAAAACATTTTATTGTTTATCTTACATTATTATTGATTGTGCAATAATTTTTTTATATTATTATTCTCGGATTTAAAATTTATGTTTATAAATTTTTAACAATAAAATAACCTCATCATACAGAACAAAGTTAGCAAATAATGTTTTGGAAAATGTTCGCACGGATGGTCAAATTTTATTGTATTTACACTGAAAACAACAAATTTTGTATTACATTTATAACAAAAAACTTTGTATTACATTTAAAACAAAGTTTTGAATAAAAATATTTTCCAATTTAAATACGAAATTTATAAATAAATTATTTGGCATATATAAACTTCTGAATATGTTTTCATCAAAAGGTGCATCTTCATATTTCTTAAAATACGAATATTCCTCATGTTCTTTGTCAAATTTATTGCAAGTGTAACATTTAAACATTTTCTCACAACATATCCACATATATATCCAAGAGAATTCTTTTTTAATTGTATTTATTTCCATTTTTATAAGTCAAAGAGGAAAAACAAAGTTTGATGGAAATCAAGCAAGGTTATGTTCTCAAACGAAACCAAAACACGCTCCAGTAGCGTAACTAGGAGAGATTAGCCAGGTCCCTCATCCACCTAGCAAAATTAATATAAAACATAGCAGCCTTTTGAAATTTATCTTTTTGCTAATTTCATTTATTATGTTGAGTAAAAAGTTAATTCATTACTATTGTTGATTTAAATATTATATTATTATAAATCTTAAATTTGTTACGTCACTGCTAAGAAAACTAAAAGTTTCCAGCCATGTTTTTAGATGTGAATTTTGGCACATGCGCATAGAAAATTTTGACGTGAATTTTAGCAGAGTGCCGCTACAGTCTCTTCTTAATACCTGTGTCCATATGAAGATGGATGCCAGCATGTTGCTTTACGCATTGAAAAATAATTTCAGTTACAAATATTACCGGAACAATATTATATGCATCTGTTACGTGTTCCATATAATAAATCATTTTCTGCTGGCTGCAAATATCTGCTATAACATCCGACCTGTATTTTTTGTTTCATAAATGCACGTGAACTACATCATATAAATTTAAAACGCACTGCCGCTGTCTGATTGTTTCCGAAAATTCAGTAATACTGCTATTGTGTTTGTAGGTTTAGGTTAAACTGGTCGTATTTGTAGGGTAGGATTTAGCGTGTATGTATATATAAATAAAATATTCCTTACCTACAAAATTATTCACTTTATTTAAATGTGTACGTTGTACTTGTTCGTTGAACGATTCACGGGCCGGACGAGAAGAAGTAACAAGTTCCGTGCGGCCGTTTATATATCCAATTATAACTATACAATGTTGCCAATCTCAGAATATATTAACAGTAATGCCAAAATACAACAACTGCAGGGGACTATAGGAGTATCAAGTTTTCTGCACCTGTACAACACTTATTAATGTTGGCGTAGATATTATATGGATATTACTTATATTCTTTATTCACCACCCTTCCAGTTTAGGGTGGTGGGACCTGTATAACCCACTGCTTTAATGAAGCATAATTCAATATTTATTAGACTTTAAATAAATTGAAATTAATGAAAATTTAAATAATGTGGCAAAGGAAAGTATAATTTTATCATTACACAAGCAAATACATATTATAAGTACATTTAAATTCTAGACTTAATGAATTTCATGGGCCATGAAATTTTTGAAAACAATTACGGCCATGAACCTGTCAGTCAGCTTGGTCCGCAGCTCGCTGCGCCAAGCACTTGAGCTTTTGGACTTTGCGTCTGTGTCTTTCAAGATTCTCATTCCACCAATCCTCCCTGCCTTCATAGAGTCTACGTTTCGGTACGAAGCTATCCAGGATAGCTTGTATGCCTTCGGTTAAAACATCTACATTGTAGTCTATGCATTCTCTGGTTCGTTTCCAGGGCAGGGAATCAATGTGGTTAATGAGGTATGTCAGACTGTGCCTTATAGCTTCCTAGTTACCATGCTTGAGTATATACCGAGAGGTTCTGCTCTGTGTTTTCATATCGATAAGATATTGAAACAGAATAGGTCGATGGTCGCTCGTGATTACGCCAACTTTCACCTCCTACTTACCAGCATTAGGTAGTGCGTTTCCATTAGTGATTATAACATCAATGTTACTCTCACCGTTTGGTCCACTAAAGGTTTTCGGTTGTCCACCTTAGTTGATGCAGTACAAGTCTTTCTCAAGTAAAAACTCCAACAGCATCTGTCATCATCGGTGCCTGAGAACCAGACGTCCGACTTGGCATTTGCGTCGCAGCAATACACCTGTTGTGTTCCATGAACTTCATCGACGGCCCTCGAGAAGAACTTAAGGTCCGTATCCATATCATTCCTTGGCGCAAAATATATGGATCCCACCACAATCGCAGTCTGTCCACTTGTAATCTCACAAATCACTTGGAACTCGTTAGTAAACTGAACCATCTTAAGAGCTTTCAGATTAGGATTGAGAATACAGATAGCCGCAAAGAATCTCTTGTCGCTTACTGATAATACCTGTGCGTCGGAGACACCAGGTATCACGTAAGAATTAGATTGCTTGTTTAGGTAGTTATATGGCTCTTGGAGAGCCAAAATATCTATTGCAGTTTTTAAGTTAAGAGTCGAAATTATAATCAGCGGTATTGTTAACAGGTGGTTTACTTGTTTATGTACTGTCATATTGACGGTGTTGTCATATTGATAAAATTGTCAAATTAAAAGGAGCTGTCAGATTGACAAGCTGTCTTATTGACAAGCTGTCATATTGACAAACTGTAATATTTTGACAAGCTGTCACTTGGACAAGCTGTCCTATTTGACAAGAAAGAATTGACAAACAAATCTGTGGTAACACTTGAAGCAGAATAAATAAGTAAAGGAAATGTAAAAATTTGAAATAACTATACTAATCGTCTGCATTAATTAATATGCTTACTCTTGTCAGATTCTAACATAAACAAAACATGATGAAACAGATTTGCAATTATGCAAATGAAATATATATGTTTCAGAATATTGAGTATTTAAATAATATAACATACAGATTATAAATTTTTATCTCATCATGAATGTTAGAATCTGTCTGGTTTGACGTATTAGTATTGTTTATTAATTGCAATTTGTGCAACTGAAAGTTAAATAAATAATAAGGAACAAATAAGCAATAATAATTATTTATTGATTTGGTAAAGGAAAAAGCTTAGTGACAGGCCGTTTATATGTACCAAATTTGGTTTTAACCAATGCCACTCTAGCTATATCATCTTTACCATAATATACCTGTTCAACAATCCCTACTGGCCATTGCAATGGTATTGTATTTATCTCGTTTACAATGACAACTTGACCAATCTTTATAGGGTTATTGATTTTAAACCACTTTTGTCTTGTTTGTAATGTATTTAAATATTCGAGCCGCCATTTGCTCCAATATGAGCTAATTAAACTATCCAGCAATTTTTTACGAGTTATCAAATTTGGTTTAACCGATATGTCGTATGCTGGTACCTGTTGAAGTGGAGTTGACATTAAAAAATGTGCGGGTGTAAGAATTTCTATATTTGGTTCAGCACTTAATGTGCATAAAGGTCTTGAATTTAAAATGGCTTCTATTTGTGTTAGTAAAGTGACTAATTCGTCATAAGATATTATTTGTGCCCCAATGACCCGATATAAATGTTTTTTACAGCTTTTTATATTGGATTCCCACAAGCCTCCGAAGCTTGGAGACTGGGGGGGAATAGTTTTCCACTCAATTCTTTGATTATTAAGTTCTTTTGTTAAAGAATCACGAAATGATTTTGCTTGTAAGAATTTATATAGTTCATTTATCTTATTTTTTGCTCCTACAAAGGTGGTCGCATTGTCTGAATACAAACAACTAACTGGGCCCCGACGCGCGATGAATCTTTTAAACGCATTTATAAATGGGTTCACTGTTAAGTCGAGCACTAATTCAATATGTATTGCTTTAACCGCCAAGCATATAAATAAACAAATATAAGCCTTTTGAGAATGTTGGCCCTTACGTCTTGAAAGTGTAATTTTAATCGGACCTGCAAAGTCAACACCGGTATGTAAAAATGATTTTGATTCGCAAACGCTGCTTTCGGGTAGATCTGCCATCCTTGGAGGTACATTGACAGGTGTAATTTTAAAGCAATTATTGCATTGACGGATTCTGTTTCTTATGATGCTTCGCGCTGCTAAAATCCAAAATCTTTGTCTTATAATAGATAATAAAAGATCTGTACCGGTATGACAGTTTTTAATGTGATAATGATCAATAATTAAATTTACTATGTGATCTCGTTTCGGTAATAAAATAGGATGCTGTGCTTTAAATGTCAAAGTTGAGTTTGACAACCTACCTCCAATTCTGACAATTCCGTTTTTGTCTATAAATGGACATAATTTTGCAATATATTTATTTTTTGTTATAGTTTGATTATTTTTTATTTGCTCGATTTCTTCCTTAAAATGAACATATTGTAATGTCTTTATAATGAAAGTTTCAGCTGTGTTTATATCTGATACTGATATTTGTTTACTAAGTGGTAATTTTTTTATGAATTTTAATACAAAAATTATGATTCTGAGTAACTTATTCCAATTTGATATTCTAAAAGACATTTCATAAAGAATAGGTTTGTTTATAATTATTGAATTGAATGATTTCGTATTAAATTCTGGCACTTGTTCGTATGGTAATGGATTTGTAAGTTTTAGCGGCCAATCTTTTGTTGGGTTTTTAATCCATGTTGGCCCTTTCCACCAAAGTTTATGGTTTATCATTTGTGAGGGTAGTAATCCCCTGGAAATGCAATCACTAGGATTTTCCTTTCCGGAAACATGGTAAAAACTGTCAGGACTAAGATTTTCATGTATTTGTGCAATTCTATTGCTTACGAAAACAGACCATCTATGTGGGGAAGATTTTATCCAGGAAAGAGTAATCATAGAATCAGTGAATGCAAAAATTTTATTTATTGGGTAGCGTGGTTGAATTATATTATACACATTACGTACGAGTTTAGAAAGAAGTACAGCAGCACATAATTCTAACCTTGCTAAAGTAGTAGTTTTAATTGGTGCAATTTTTGATTTTGCGCACAAAAGTTGCGTATCAATTTCATTTTCATGATTAATGATCATCAGTTTTTTAAATTTATTACTAATGTGGGATGGAGGAACTTCATCCCAACCAATTCCTGCATTCCATAACTCTTTTATTAATAATTTTGCATACAAAATGACAGGTGACACAAAACCTAAGATGTCAAACAGTTTTGCTACTGTTGATAGAATGAAACGTTTAGTGCATTTTGATGTGTCAGTGTTTGAGGTTATAAATGTAAATATGTCAAATTTGGGATTCCAAGATAACCCCAATATTTTTAACTGTTCATTTAATGACAAATCAATATTAGATTTATGAGACTTGGGAAGATTGTCAGTAAGTGATGTGTAATTGCTAGTCCATTTAACTAAATCAAAACCTCCGGCTGCAAAAAGATTTATTGATTGTTGAATTAATGAAAATGCATTATTATAGGTTAAAATTGAAGTGACAAAATCATCCATATATAAATCGCATTCAGCACATTTTGCTGCTTCTGGATAATTATGGACTTGATTTGATTCCAAACGATACAGTAGTAAATTGAAAGGTACGAATTGGCTCAGATTCATTGAAACGGTAAAGAATTTTCTGAAATTTACGATGTGATTCTGTCATTCCGACTTGCAAATACATTTGTTTAATGTCAGCTGTCATTGCATAAGGAAATAATCTAAATTTTATTAATAAATGGAAAAGATTAGTTTGCAAATTGGGACCTGCATGTAATACATCATTTAATGACAATCCTGTATGTGTTTTAGCACTGGCATCTAACACAACGCGAACCTTTGTTGTTAATCTGTCTTCGCGAATGACCGGGTGATGCGGAATATAATAACCTTCTCCATTGTCTGTTACTTCTTCAAGGTAACCCTTTTGTAAATATTCCGTTATAATATCATTATACTGACTTCTTAACTCGTTTGACAGCTTAAATTTTTTCTCTAAAAATGAGAATCTGCGTTCTGCAATTGCACGAGAATTACCTAGAAGATTAGGATTTCTTTCAAAAGGTAAATTTACAATATATCGTCCTTTTGAATTTCTTTCTACTGTTTCTGCATAAATTTTTTCACATTCAACATTTTCTGTACTGTCAAATAGTTTATGTGGAACTTCCTCTAATTCCCAAAATTTGTGTATACACGATTCTATATCATTATTTCTAGGTGAAATAAACGAACAAAATGATTCTGATTGATAAGATTGAGTATTTACTGTCGATCTGTCAATTTCTCCCATTAAGATATAACCAAACGTGGTGGAAAGTGCGCTTGGACATGAATCTATACGGTCTGATAATAATATAAAAGGAAATAGTTGTGCTCCCAGAATTATGTCAATAGTACTTGGTAAATACCAAGTTGGATCCGCTAAATATAAATCTTTAAGGTTAGTATATTGACAGATGTCAATTTCGAACGAAGGTAATTTGTCAGTAATACTGTCAACTAACGCATCTATTTCATATTGATTTGATGAAATTTTTGATTCAATTTTAATAGTGACATAACCGTGCACTGGGCGAGTTGTGGAACCAATTCCCTTTATATTAGAGTTAGTTAGAGGAATAATTGGCAAATTTAATAATTTGCAACAATCAACAGTGATTAAATTGTTTTGTGAACCATTATCAATTAAGCATTTTACAGTTTTGTAATCATCATTTTTGATTTTAACAAGAACTTGTGCGGTAGAAAGTAATACATGTTTATCATTTTTATCAAAATTTGACATATGACAATGAGAATTGTCATTATCATTAATTTCAATATTAGGTTGTTTATTAGAGTTTGAAATATGACAATGAGAATCGTTTTTATCATTATTTTCAATATTAAGTTGTTTTGGAATAAGTTTCTCAAAATGTAAAAGAAAATGATGCTTGTTTTTACATATATTACAAGTTCTTTTTGATAAGCATTTGATCGTAGAATGAGTTGTAGATAAGCAATTGAAGCATCCCCCTTTTGATTTTATGAAATTAAATCGATCTTGTACAGAAAGACCTTTAAATTTTGGACACATATAAAGTCGATTATGATTTGTATCGCTACAAAACGTGCAAGGATCAGAATTTATTCTGTTTGATGACGTTACTGTATTTTTTTTGTCATTAAATTTCTTTGAATTATCAGTTATCAAATATGAACGTGTAATGTTTTTTATAGGTTTTGAAGTTCCAATACGCTCCAAGACTTTAGACTGATAACGTACAAATTCCAAAAAACTTTGACAAGTAGGAAATTCCTGCCCTCGAACTGAAAGTTCGTATTGTTGAACTATCTCATGATCAACCTTTTTTAGTGCCAAATTTAAAAAGCAAAAATCAGCAATATCAGGAATTTCGAGTTGATTTAATGCTGACATGGATGCAGTGAACTTATTTACAAATGACGATAATTGGGAAGGATTTTTAGAAGCAAATTTAATGTCAAATATATTATTTAAATATCGTGAGGCTAATGCACGTTTATCTTGATAATCTGTTATTAAATTGTTCCAAATAGTATTGTAATTTTATCCAGTGGGGAGTATGCCCCCTGTAGAATTTAAAGCAATTCCCTTTAATTTTCCGACAAGATACTGTACACGTTGTGAATCAGTTAGTTGTTTGTTTTCATGAATATTTACCTTAAAAGATTGGTAAAAAATAGGCCAATTTTCTATCTTGTCGTCAAAATACGGAATGTCAATAGCAGGAAGTCTAATATGAACAGATCTATTATTAGTATCTCCGTTTTTACTAACACTAGTATTAATAATTTCGTTAGTAGTACCAGTATTAGTCTTAGGCACGATAATGCTACGAGTTCGATTAATTAATGCATGATATGTATCTACTGACATTAATGTATCATAATTAGGTTCAAAATCCTCATCTAATTCTAACCCAGCTTCATTAGCTAGAGTTATAGCGTTTTTAAATTCTTCCCGATTCAAATTAATGTTTTCAGTTTCATTTAGGAAACGTTCATGTAAAGTAGTATCTGTAGCACATTTATTTGCCAATTCAGATAAGTTTATAAATTTAGCTTCTAGGCTTTTAGTTAATGCCTGCGCTGATTTTAATTTCGCCTTTAACTTTTTCTCTGCTTCTCTGCTCATGTTTAGTTGAAGTTAAAAAAATAATAACAGAGAAAAAAAGGATGAAATTGCCGTACAATCCGGCTCGAAGGACCAAACTGTTTAGTAATAATAAATATGGATATTTAATGGACTGTATTTTAGAAAGGAAACTTTACTAAACTTGGTGATAAAAAGTTACTCGAAGGACCAGATTGGTAAGAAACGAAGGCTGGTTCTATTTAATATATAATTGATTTATGAATAATTCTAGTACCTTGCAGCAGAAGACACCCTGTCGTTAAGGATGAAACTCGTAGCCGAAGTTCTTATAGTAGAAGAAATCCTACAGCATAGGATGTACTAGAATCGGTTGATTCCTCGCCTGCACGGACGGACTCTTGTCATCGCTGAGTAGACTAGGAGATCGCTAGAGGACTCCCAAGCTCTAAAACAGGACCAGGAGATCGCAGACTCGTTGCAGGATGTCGAAGGAATCAGTGCGACAAGTCTTATTGCCTGCCGTCTTGAAGAACGCTAATGACGAATCACTAACACTACACTAACACTTCACTACCACTTGACTTGAGTGTGGATGTAGAACCAGACAGCTTCGATAAGGTAACTCTACATTAGAGCTGCTCCAATAACTCCAGTGCCAAATACTATTTAAACGGCACTGTAAAAAATATGGAATAGCAGACCAATCCGCTGCTATTCCTTGTAAAAGTTTATTTAAATTGTAAAACTAAAATATACATATATACGGAGAAAAATTTAAACGTGTAGTTATTCGAACTGGTTTATTTACTACTATTTTTGTAACTAATACACAAACTTGTTTTTTAACAAAATTCTAACAATAATAATAATTTTTGTAGTTGTTTTGTGTTACTAGATTTATTCATTTTCCAACGATATCTTTATCTAGAATCAGCCTTTTTTTTTAAAACGCGTAAACATCTATCTTTTCTCTTCTCGCTAAACTTATGCACTCCTGAGTAGCCAGTCTTGAGTTCTGCAAGTTTTCCTGAATTACCTGTATTGCTTTAAGCACCATAATTGATGTTGCTGACAAAGGCGGCCAATTTGCGTTTGAAATGTGGACAGTTTTGGTCTCGTGTTGGGTGCGCTACATCTTTCATGTTGTCACTTTTGCAGTTTGTGCACATAGGTGCCTCTGCTTTTTTGGTGCAACCTTGTATGCGCGTGGGCTCCACCGCAGTGACCGCACACCTCGTCCTTACTACAGTTCGCCGATGTATGTCCGAACCCTTGACATTTGTAGCATCTGCGTATGGAGACATGCTCTTCTACTTTACAGTACGCCCAACCACCAACGTGCACCTGTGTTCTCACTATAGATGTGCGGGTTTGCGGCGTTACCTCTAGTATTGCGTGGTATTACTTTCCAACTCAAGGGCCAGTTTTGCCAATCATCTTAACGTCCGTTTCTTTTGTGACCGCTGGGTTCTCGCGAACAATATCCAGGACTAGGTCTTTGTCACTTGTCCCGGCAGGTACATATTTCACCATTACCCTGTGGTTAAACTTCCCAGCCAACTTAGCCACCAGTCCGGCCTCTTTGAGATCCTTCGATCCAATGAGTTTTTCAACTTCCTTGGACGAGGACTCAATAATAACCCTCTTATTGCCCAATTTCACCAGTTTGTCCGCTCTGAAGCCAATTGTATATGGCTTGATACTTTTAGTGAGCTTCGCTTTGGTGTCCTCGCTGGTTTTAATGGCATCATTGTCAGCGTCGGGAGAGATTACTACCCTGTAGGTTTCTGGCTTGGTATACTGTGGCAACCTGGCTATAGCTTGCCTTGGTAGGTACGCTTACGCGTTTGTTATTCTCTTCCAGCTTGCTCATGATATCATTGAGCTTCTGGTCCATGGGTACAACAGCTTGGATAGGGACAAGCTCGCTTTTTAATTTATCTATTACATCCTCAATCATATCGCACTTCGCGATTCTCTCAGTCTTTGTGCTTCCATTTTTGCTTTTATCAATGTTGCCCTAAAGACTTTATGTGCCTTTGGATGGCCTTGCAAGCCTGTGTAGCAGACTTGGATGGGGCCATCCTGATTTATTTCGTTTTAGTCTTCAAAAAGACTGATTGCTGTGGCCTGCGCTATACAAAGCCTTCCCACACAGGCTTCCTCCGGGCTGTGCACGGATTCGGGCACTGTAAAGAAGTGGGTACTAAGTAACACAGTGTGAAGTAATTTGAAATTGGTGGAATTATATATTCCATCGCCTATAAAAGGGTTAAAAGGGCGGCCGCCATGGGATAACGCCGTTTTACCTCGCGGAAAATAGTTTCGATGTCGGTGTTTTTATGCTGGCTCCGTCTTAAAGAAGTTGTCTGGCGTAAAACCTGAACTTCGGCAAAATTCGCTTCATGATTATGATGCTGGGTAATGTAAGTTGGGAATTCCATCTCTTAAAACCAAACGAGCTGGACAAGTTTCTCGGTTCCTGCACACAAGATAAATATTGTCTCCTGGCGTCTGGTGCTACTTGGTATAAATAAAATTTTCTAAAATAAACAATTGGTTGTTAAAACGATGGCCATCTAATCTATCCATTATAGTGTAAAAAAGCAAACTACAACACGTACAATGACTTGATAAAAAGAGATCGGTAAATTATTTACGTAAAATAAAAGATTTGTAGTTTTTGGAGAACCTTTTCTTCCCTTTTTTTAAAATGTAGTTTGAAAATGGACTTTTTCCGGTCTTTTTGGGAAGGGATTTATGTTTATAAAACCTGTTGTTTTAATATTTTATTGAATTTGGACGTTTCGAAGGTCCAATGGCCTTCATCTTCAGCATTTTTCTTTTTTTCCTATCTTGATACATATACATTACTTATTTTTTTATATAAATTATGACATTTTTTTAAATAAGGGTTGCTTACCTATCGTTACATTTTTGTTATTCCATTTTAATGAAATTTTTAATGAAATTTTTATATCCTATGTAGGGTATGTTTGCCCACAAGGCCCCAACGTGAAAAACAAGAGGACAACGGAAACCTCGCCATCACCTCCATGGAGGGCTTCGAAACGTCCAAATTCAATAAAATATTAAAACAACAGGTTTTATAAATATAAATCCCTTCCCAAAAAGGCCGGAAAAAGTCCATTTTCAAAGTAAAATAAAAGAAATAATTGTTACGTAGCCAGACGTACAATCAAAAAGAAAATAAAATAAATTATAACAATTGAGATTTATGATGCTATATACACAAATAACTAAACGTTATACGTATAGATTGTAGTCGTGGGCGTTCGTAAAATAATAGGTATTTTGTCAGGATGATTAAAGATATATTTCACACTCGCTTTTCTTTTTACATAACACATAACACATCATCAGTACAGTCTCTGCCATAACAGAATCTTCTCACTCCTACTCGAGAGCCATCTATGTTGCCAGGGCTGACTCACATGAAGGCGCGAATTTTTGATTCTTGGTTACACGATATAGAAAAAACTCAGTTTCAGACAGCAAATCAACCTTTTTACTAGGACACAAATCCACGAAGTGTCACCTCAACAACAGTGAAGTAAAGTGATTTTCAGCATTAATTTGAATTATCAGAGGTTCGATGTCACGCTGGTCCAAATGAATTTCCCGCTCATACCATTTTCGAATTTCTTCCACTGTGTAGTTGACTGACCGTATGCTTCCAAATTGCTGGGGTCATTGCTCTTCGCACATCCTTAATGTAGGGACATCGCCGTACCCATCTCGACCAATATGTAATTTTTGGAGATTCCCAGATGCTCTCGATGGCATTGAAAATAACAACAATGATAGGATGGCAAATACAGAATCTGATGGCCATGTTCCAGTGCTAGTTCGTCTATGAAGTATTTTTGCGGAATCTGATGCCAACAATGCAAATAGATAATGGCAAAACAATATTTGTAATTAAATATAAAGGGGGCTGAAACTTATTTTCAAACGATTTCCACCCCTTTACTAAAATAAAGAAACAGTAAATACGTAAAAACAACTTATAAAATCTTGATCTTTTAACTTACTCAGCAGCAAGATCTACTAGTTATTTGACTTTGAGCCTTGGTCCAATTTTCCCTGTTTTTCTTTTTTAATTGCTATGATACATTGCGTCTATTATTATCCATAACGGTTCGTCCAAATTCTGAATTAATTGTTCTTTGAACCATTTCATAAAATTATCGTGGTTCCTCTCTCCATAATAAACGTCCTGCTTCGTTTTCAAAGCGAAAACAAGTAAGCAATTGGGAACCTAACCGCCCTCAGTCCTAGCATACAGAATTAAATTTAAAACTAATATACAAAAAGTACAAGTTTGAAGTGGCTTGTTAGAGTAATTGGCAAACAACAATTAACCTTTTTCCATTCGACGTGGTATTTCGCTTAACGCTTTTCTCTGAACTCAGTATTTTTGCGCTATTTGATAAAGGAATTCATTACGACAGAAAACCAACGGATCTGCTTCTCTTACAATAAGGGCTTCTAGATATATTTCGGCTTCCTTTTGGTGGGAAGTAGTGGACAAAAAGGACAAGGGCTCTTCTTCCTCAGTCAATTCCGATATATCAGCCAAAGGACAATATAACAATTTTGTTTTGTGTCAATTAACCTACCGGGTGCTTCCACAAAATTATTTTTTCGGTTATATTCACCATGAACACTTATGCGCAATGGTAACCATTGCATTGTTAAATACTACCAGAATTGTGGAGCATTTACGTTCAGCTCTTGGGCGATAATTTGTAGATTTTTCAAACCATTTTGTAATAAATTAATTGGCAATAATAGTAGAATAATAGTTTAACGTTCTGTTTTCTTACCTAATTCTTAACTAATTACCATCAGTGTTGTTCCTAGGGAATTTTGGTTTGTACTCAAATTCTCCTAAAAAGGTACAGTTTTCGCGCCAGTTGTACTGCTTAGATATTTTTATTATAATAAAATATTAAAACACTTATTTTTTAATGTTTTTTATTATGACAAAAATACGTATTTAACTCAAAGAAATAAAAATACATTCTATTAAAAATATCACAAACAAATATAAATAGCTTATTCTATATCCAGTGAATCTATTTTATTATCAATGTAATTCAACATAGCTTCTGAAGTTTCCCAGTCGACTACTCCATTAACGTACGTTTTTAATTGATCTTTGACGATTAAAATAGAAGCACTCGTTTTTATACTAAGTTTATTTCTATATTTTGTTTTATTTAACAAATACTGAGGAGTGCGGAATTGTCAATATAATTTGAACTACTTTAACTAAATTTGGAGACATTACTCCATTAAACCGTTTCTCAATTCTGCTATTTCCAAAATTCAGTGACATTATCACTAAATATGTATGTTTTTAGAGCCTAATAAATTTATATATTATTAACAGCTTTTATATCACATACTATTTTCGGGAATATATATATATATATATATATATATATATATATATATATATATATATATATATATATATATATTCTTTATTGTATTTAACTTTATTACAAGTATTACAATTGATATTGATGGCGGTGAGTCAGTTTTTACCTTATATTTTGAATCATTTTACTAATTTGCGGTGCGTTGATGGAGATGAGATGAAGAAAGGACAGTCACAAACATCCAAGCCCCTGGTGGGAATCGAACCCACGACCCCGAGAACCGAACGGTGATGGTCGCTACGAGCGCTGCACAAACACGCTGCCTCAGCTCACTCGGCCACCGAGTATATATATATATATGTATATTAGTGAGATCAGTATTTACTCAGTATACAAAAGCTCTTACTATAAAAGGACTCAGACCACACATGGCAAGCTGTTGTCTCTTTATTTTTTCCATTTTCTTTAGAAATGTTCTTTTCTGGCTTGCATTCCTTTAATTTTTTTATAGACATTTAGGAGGTCTTTTACGGTGTAAAGATGCTCACCATCCCCTAATTTTCTAACGATACCAACTTTTTTTGTAAATTTCGTTGTACTGATCTGCAGTACTAATAAAATAGGTACTTTACATAAAATAGGCCTTTAACTGATTTGTTGAATAATTTATCAATCGGCCCAATTTCATCAAAATTAAAAAATGTTGCCGACCCGATTACACATAATTATAGTGTCCTTCTATATTCATTGTTCAGATACGGTCGACAATTCTGTCTTCAACTGGTGTTAAAATTCGATCTCCGGACTATCCTCTGCCAGTTCTGATATTTTAAAATAAACGATTTTTTTGTGTTGGTATTATTTCGAAAATCATGCCGCATCTTGAAAAAAAAATAATGATTTAATCATGTGACATAAAATACAGAATTTTGACATGATTTACAACCTTACTATTGTATACAGTGAGTATTTTTTACACATGGGATTTGTTATATCTGTAGCAGTCTCGCCTATAATCTAGTCTACTGCTACATGGCCCTCCCGACCGGGAAAACTAATAGAGTTAAGATAACGATAATTTGTTTTTAGTCAAGTTGTTAAAGTTTTCAAAACAATAAATTTGACGTTTAAATATTTTGTGTTTTATATTTTACAATTTAAGAGTTTCTTGTTCTATTTTTACAAAGCGTGGCGGCAGAGTGGACCGCCACGCTGGAGGTAGTAGCAACTATAATTTTTATATTTTTGCGTTAGCTACTATAATTGGTGACCCCGAGTTTGGACAAATGGCATCGTATATATCCATGGTTACGACTTTACATTTGATTGACAGTAAAGTATTTACCTGTCTCATTTAAAATGAAACAGGGAACTAATTTGACGTTTGCTTACTGTGGAAGAGAAAATGCAAATTATTATGTGGTACTATGCAGATTATACTCACCCGCATCAACAATCATTATCCAATATAACAGTTCCAGTTTTCGGGAAGCCGGCCTTGACAAAGCAGTTTTTATATCGTGATAGGGGAGACTTTATTCCATGATTGTTGTATCCAGGTTACGCCCTTTAGGACATCAATTACTTTCTCCAATTCCTGAACCCCGTTCGATCTTTTAATATTTGCAACAAGATGCCTCAAAACTAACCCACGGTATTTTACCTTAAACTTTTACGCTGGCGATGTTGCATTGTCTAATAAAAGCAAGGTTTTTCGCTCCTGTCGGCCCATTTTTTTGTAAAACTGTTCCAGCCAATTCACCATTCTCTTGGTAGTCATCCACGCCTTCTAGTTCGCCTTCTACTCCACTTGTAGAGTTTCCATACAAACGTGTTTGAAACACCGCGGTCTGAAAACCTTTCCGATTACCAAAAGTCTCTCCTCTTCCGCCATATTTGGTCACAATAAAACTACGAGTCCCTCTTTTGCAATTTCCCTTCTGAGCATGTCACTCTTGTAACACATGGTCTTGTCAGGTAGAGTGCGATAAAATAATCCAGTCTCATCCGCATTGTAGATGTTTTCATCGAAGCCTTGAATAACTTCCTAAATTTTTAATACCCAGTCATTTACCGTATCGGTTGGTAACAGAGGCTGCATCTCCGCATATTTCTTTAAAAACAATTTTGTGTCTAGTTCTAAAACGGTCGAACCACCCGTTGAAATGACGCGATTAAACGACTCTACCACTGTTTTATAAAGATGCAGACCACTTCTTTGAAAACAACGCATATCCTTGGTGGTAGAGCTTTCCCGATACAAGCGTAGTAGTTCATCTTTATTTTTTAAAATTTCCCGATTTTGAATTGCGCAGCCAAAACACGCAACAACTCTTATTTTCATCATGGTGTTTAATCACACATATCTTTTCTTGCAACGATAATGACTTGAGGTTTGGGAGGAGACATAGTTCACAACGTTAGACGAATCTCCGTATACTCAAACTGAACTGAGACTGAGTCTGCGTCGCTAAGCTATCGATAGACATATATATATATATATATATATATATATATATATATATATATATATATATATATATATATATATATATATATATTATGGGAAGCATTTTGCTATTCTATCTTTATGACATTGTAAACTAAATGTATTGTTTAAATTCTTCTATTTTTATGTAAATCAATGACTGGCAAATAACTTCAACAAAACGTAAGTTCCTTTAAAACAAATTATTTTATACATTGTAAAATTATTTGTATTTAAACTTCAGTATCCCATTGTAGTGTACAATCCAAATACACGAAAGCTTGACAGATTTTAAAAGAATCTACTAAAACAAATTTAAGCCCAGAAAACATCCCACTGATATACCCACTAAAATTGATCTCCTTATCTAATCGACAGTGGCGATTACACTACATATATTTCGTCGGTTTGCAAAAACAGTGACACATCTCAAAAAGTATAGTTTTGCAGAAAATTGATTTTAAGTTTTTTGTGGTAGAAAATAATCAAATATCTTTAGCAACTAGCACTGAAAAAAAAAAATTTCGTCTTGTCACTTAGAAATCTTTAAATATGTAAGTTTATTAACCCATTAGTGCATAAGGTTATAAAATAAAAAAAATATGTTCTGCTTCTGAAAATGGTTAAATAAAATTAGTCATCACTATTTTTTTATTTTTTTTTAATCTACTAAATATAGCATGTTCGTTTTAACGAACGTCAGTCTCAGGGTTACATTAACGAATAAAAAAATAAATATAAAATTACTGTGTATGATATTTCAAAAAACAATTTTTGGGATGTAAAGCTCTTTGACATTTAATGATACAAATTTTGCGTTTTTTCCACACCTTCTTTCTCTATCTGAATATTCTGGCAAATGGTTAATTTTGTCATATCTGACATCATGTATTGGTACCGGTGTAATTTTTCCCTTATTAGACGGCAGACCATATGATTTCAAAAGTGCTAAAGCCAAATATCTTCTAAATTGTAGCAGCCCCTTTGACATTTCATGAGATGGATGAAATTTTCTGAAAAGTAGCCATGCATTGACAACCGATACATCGAACAAATACGAAAAAATAGGCCACCACCATTTGCGCTGTCTCATTCTTGTTCTGTAGACTGCAACCAGTCCATCTAATTTATCTACACCCCCCCATACCTTTATTGTAAGTGTCGAACATTTTTGGTTGGGGCACTGAAATTTTAGACCGTGATTCTCTGCTGTATCGCTAAGTATTTTTTAATTCACAATTTTCAAAGTTCGAAGCTGCACTAACAACTTTGTTGTCTTTCCACTGACAAACTAGTACATTTTCAGTGCAAGAATATT
Organism: Harpalus rubripes; assembly: GCA_963082715.1. Taxonomy (NCBI): domain Eukaryota; kingdom Metazoa; phylum Arthropoda; class Insecta; order Coleoptera; family Carabidae; genus Harpalus; species Harpalus rubripes. The sequence continues at coordinate 39,297,800 of OY720462.1, read as the reverse complement.
TATATGCACCTCGTTTCCCTTTTTTGAAATTATGCTGACAACTTCGAAGAGGACAATCTTCTAGTCGGTTATCTCTGATAGTTCCAGTCGCGCAATAACCTTGCATAGAAAGATGAGCTAAGAGTCTGATAGAAGTGATATAATTATCCATGAAGATTTTGTAACTTTCATTTGCAGGTACTTTGGCCTTTTCAATCAAATTTAGTATCACATCCCCTCCGACACCGAAGCTCTCTTGATTATTGTCATTATTTTGTTTTTTACTTGTATAGATATCAAAACTGAGCATATATCCATTGCTCGTACAAATGGCCCAATTTTTAAACCCAAATCGTATTGGCTTACCCTTTATAAATTGTTTAGCAAAATGCTTCCCATAATAAGGAATCATGCTTTCATCTATACTAAGGTGCTCATCTAAACCACCATATTTTCTAAAATTCTCGTTGAGCTTCTCAATCAGGGGTTGCAGTTTATATAATTTATTATTAGGATCAATGCTGGTGTTATCATTTAAATGCAAATGTCGCAAAATAGCTTCAAATCTGTTAAGCCTCATGCTTTCTGATAATATTTTTGGTACATCATTTTCATTGGACCAATACATACGTTTATTCGGATACTTGCCATACCCAGACAACAACATACCTCCAAATACAACTAGTAGCTCATTTTTGGATAGCTTTAAATCATAATTTTTTTGTGCCCCATATATATTGCTCTGGTTTACTATATTCTCCAGAATATCTTCGTCAAAAAACAATTGAAATAATTCTAGTGGCGTGTTTTGTTTATACACATGTTCGGGTGGATTTAGATTATTACAATTTTGTTGTATTTCAAAGTCTGCTACTTCTTCGCTCCACTTAATTTTTTTCTGTTTTTGTTTCAACGATTTTGAAGGGCCCGGAGTAACAGGAGGTACTCGAAATAGCGTTGCAAGAGGAACATTGTCATCAGAACTGTAATCTTCTACTGCTGATGAATTTAGTGCGAAAGATGTAGTAGGTATATTATCTTCTGCCTTGTGTATTGGAAAAAACTCACATTCTGCTCTTAGTAAACCACCTCCCAAATGGTTAATATTTCCATCATGATCATCATCCGATAAATCACTGTCAATATCAGTATCTTGCCCATCTTCAGGTGGAGTCATGTAGATATTGCCACTGTCCAGAAAATCATCGTCTTCCAATATATCAATAAGTTGGGCAAGCGACAATCTACAAACAAGATAACAATGAAATATGGCTTATTTCTACAAAAACAACCTTATTTTTTTACAAAATAAGAAAAATATTTTTTATCAAAAAGTAGATGTAAGGCATAATGTTCGATAAAACGAACACGAACAAAATTATCAATAAATCATAAAAATAACAAAACATTCCCAATTCTTTATATCATACAATTATCACATGATATATCAGGCCTACTATTCCAACAAAAAATGCGAACTTGTATCATAACAAATGAGTTAAAAAAAACAAAGACTTACCCGCCGTTCCGTGTACTGTATAAACTCGGATCCATAGCACTTAAATGGCCACAATTTTTTAATTACAAGTATTGATTGCACGAGGAATATTGCTAAAATGCACTTGTCTAACCTTAAATATTATGTTTACTTCACCTAGATTGTTGTGACAGAAACCTATATTATCAACCAAAATAGTATGGTTCGATAAAACGAACGTTATGCACTAATAGGTTAATAAAATCCTGTTTAACGCGTATTGGCCATAAATAAATTAGGGTTGTAATAGCCCCAATTCTAGATGTGACATTGTTCTTGGTGAATATTATAAATTATGCCGTTCTTTTTCTTGTAATCAATTAGAATATTCCGAACTTATAACATTTCTTTTGACAATAGCTTATAAAATAAAAGCTGAAAAGATAAGAAATGCAAATAAGTTCAAGATCAAGGAGATTTTAAATATACGGAGAAAGAATTTGTGAAAAATTCAAATACACCACAGGGATTTGAACCCGGACATCCTCATTATCTAGTGAGGTGCTCTAACGAAATGATCCACGGAGTCCGTTCCCATTGCAGCCAATAAATATCTCACAAGTGTTTTTACAAAAAATTAAATTTAAAATTTCCTTGATCCCTTAAATCCATTTCTATGTTTAAAAACTTTAGGTAGGATTACAATTAATTATTATAAATGCAAATATGATTTGAAAGATGTTTATTTTTATTAATTTAATAAATTAAAACAAAAATCTCTTTTAAATATTTAGCGAGATCTTTGACAATAACTACGAAGTTAAAAATGTTATAAATTGTTAGTAATAATTCTTATTACAAACAGAAAAAAAATTGAGTAATATTTAGGAATATAATTACCCTTTACAAAATCTAGCAGATCTTTGCGCTTGTTTTCAGGTATTCCTGGTATAGCCGAGAAAGCATTCTTAAACTCAAAAGCTGCAGGGTCATAAGTTGAACTTCTTTTATTACTTTTAACCATTGCACGATGATGACTTTTATATCTGATATTCTGACTATATTATTGCAACAATCCTTTGTTAAATTAAATCGCATTTTCCCATTTAAATCTTTTAAATCGAGAAATTCTTCAAATGGCATTTCAGTCACTCTATACGGATCTTGGCAACTTATGAAAGAATCAGGTGTATATAAGGGACCATTTCGCAGTTGCTTTTAAGTTCACCTTCTATAGTAGAATGGACACAATCACTCTCGTTTTGGGTGTGTCCTTTAATAAGATATTTGTAAGTAATTGACTTGATATTTAAAGTTTGAACCACATGTAAATATAAGCTAAACATGAATTTATTACTTTCCGTCACCTTTAGGTAAGGAAGGTATTGTCTGGTCAAAAAATTCGGTGGTGAGTTTTTGATGAATGAGCACGTTTTAGGGTCCCTAGAATACGATTTTACTATTTTTACGATGATGTCTGTATGTGTGTGTATGTATGTATGTATGTATGTATGTATGTATGTATGTATGTATGTATGTATGTATGTGTGTGTGTATGTGTGTGTGTGTGTGTGTGTGTGTGTGTGTGTGTGTGTGTGTGTGTGTGTGTGTGTGTGTGTGTCTGTGTGTGACAAAATTTTCTAATGCGATAACTCTAATACTACAATTCCAAAAATTATAATTCTTTCGTATTCCTCTTCGTTACATCCATGTGAAGAGCTGATTAGATTTTGGTTATAATTGGTCAACCGGAAGTACCCTCATTTGAAGATTTTAACAGTTTTTCTTGAAAAAACGATGTTAAATATCATTTTTTCACATTTAATGTTATTATAAATATTAAAGAATTATTTATTCTCTATACGATTTGAATGCATGTTATACTTCATATTAAATGGGCATAGAGTTAAAAAAGTATAAAGAAATTAAATATCATATATATTAGTCAGCTTTTCTATAACTCTGGAAACAGCTGCTACATTAAGAAAATTCTGATTGAAAGGTGTCAGTGTCAAGTGCAGTTGACAGTATGTTTATGTTATAATTTTACTGGAAATATAGGATCTTTTGTTAGAAACTTTCTGTATGGAATTTGTATAAAATACATACAACTGCCTTAATGTAATGTACATGAAATATAATCTTTTGCAAGGAACTTTCTATATGACATTTATACAAAATACATCGAACTGACGGAAGGTAATGTGCTGGCCACATCAGATTTTTTTTTTTGGTGTCCCGGACAATTGTTCAATTAGAAAATCACCTCTATTTCTTCTCCTTGAGCCGACTTTTCTTGAAGAAACCGGTAAATACACGTGCCGAGTTCATTCACACCATATACGTATTAGAAAATATACCGCTGATACAACCTTCTCAGCGTGGTCAACATCAGAGTGCAGACATATGTGTTTCTATCTCAACTTGTCCCCTTTCTCAATTTGCGCATGTTCGAAGTCTGAATATTCTATTGGTTAGAAGAAGACATTGCATTCTAATGATTAACCGCGAATGTTTGAATGTAATTTTGTTCACAGCAAATATTATGTTTGAAATTATAATCGTAAAACATTTTAAAAACGACGAAAGATATTTATTTTATAAATTTAATTTAAATACATTAACGGTTGTATCATTTCTATATTATTATTCAACTTACACATTTCATCAACAAAGAATAACAATAATTTTTATTTGATTTTTTTATTTTAAAGAATTAGTCCAAAAGAAATAAAAGTACTAATCAAAGGGTTATGCAAATATTGAAAATACAAAAAAAGAAAACAATACAGAATTACAAACATGCAAGGAACATTAAAGGAAGTTGGGCTTGAATACATTAATATTGTTTAATATTTTATTTTTCGTTGAACACAATAATTACATTTCATTGGTTTTTAAATATGACTAACCTATTATATTTATTCATGATAAAATCGTGTTTATGGGAAAATATTTTGGTTTCGTGAAATAATCTTATTTTAAAAAATATTTCAATAATCTGTTTTATTAATTGTGACTTATGATTGTCGATAAGATTATGTTCCTTGAGGTGTTGTACAAATTTTTTGAATTTAAGACCTTATACGAAACTGCACTAAATGTTTTTGTAGATAAACGTTTTATACTGTCTTTTCGGTACATACTTTCCATATTTTCCCGCAAAACCCTTTCCCCTGCCTTGCATAGTAGTATTAAATCCTCCGAAGGATATAAAAAGTTTGTCCTATTTTTAATTTTAATTAATCTACAATTTTCTTCTTCAGAAAGAAGATGTCTAAAACAAAATGAACAAATTTTTTCAATTTTTTTTACAATATACCCTGCTATGTACTGTACAACATCTTCTACGTAACTATCTATTTGCCATATAGTATTCATATAATCGTGGTCGAATAGTTCAACTGAAGCAGTGGGCGGTATTAATAAAAATAAGTAAATACTTATAAGTATGTACTTATAAGTACTAGCATTTACTTATCAGTATCAGCAAGAAGTAAAAGTAAATACTTATTTTCATATTAATAACCAGATGCTGATACTTACAGTAAATACTTACTTACTTATAAGTAAGTACTTACATATGAAATTCAGAAGTAAGCCGTGTGTTTGTAATAAATAAAATTTTGACATTTGTTGACAGTTCATATTTATATTTATTTATTGGAAGTTAACAAACTAGACTGGAATTCAGTTCTATATCAATTTTTGAAATTTTAAAAATGTTTAGGCTTGAAAGCAGCGACATGGACTAAAATATTAATGAAAAAAGTATTATCTTCACGGTCTTCACCAACACCAATTTGAAAACCTTATGTAATATAACTTTTCGGCTTTTTAAAATAAGGACCCGCAGTTATAATTTTTTTAGATGTTTATTTATCAAGGCCGGAACAGTGGCGTATTATCGCACGGGGCGCAAAAATCGTACGTACTCAGGGTATCAGGGTGCAAAATTATAAATGATCACGAGGGGCTAAAAAAAACAACGCAGCAAACGGCGCATGGGCTTGTGACGCAAACAAGGTTTATTTGTCACTGGTCGGCAACATATCTTAACAATAATTTTATTTAATAAATGAACACAGAGCACCATCTTTGGATTCATTGATAACGTCAAGAACGAGTTCTGTTAGCCATTCCACACTTTCGGGTGTAAAGCGATATAATTTGACAAAATTTTGTTCATTGGGATTTTCCCATTTTATAATTTTTGCGGACTCATACGGCGTAGAACATGTTTTTTAAATTAATATAATCTTTTAAATTTTTGTTCGGTCCCCCATAAGCATGATAAATATCATACTTATAAATTTATAAGTAAATACTTAATTCTATAAGAATCAATTCCATTTTATTAATACAGTTTTAAGTAATTACTTATTTTGATTATAAGTATAAGTACATACTTTTGTCAAATAAGTATTTTCTTATAGCATCAGCTTTTACTGACACTTTATTAATACGGATATAAGTACTTACTTAAAAAACTGTCAGTTTAAGCATTTACTTATTTTTATTAATACCACCCAGTGTCTTCTCCGGCAATAGGATTTTTCAAGTTTTCTTTTTTTGAAGTTACATGTAAAATATCAACCCCGTCTGCTATGCAATTTGTATTGCTAAATAATTTTATTTCATTTTTCACCAATAACCTTTTAAAAGCAGTTTCAAACTGCTTGCAGTTAGGGTTGTTGTTCCATCCCCCACGACTGCGCATGGCACTAAAAAACGTCTCCAACGGATCTTGGCTAACTTTGAAGGTTAAAAAATATTCCAATTCATCTTGTAGGTGGACATATAAATTTAACATATTTTTTAGGTCTATTATCAGACCTAAAAATCCAGTCTTTCGACATCCTTCTACCATTTTTATTCCCGACGGTTCTGTTAGGTTGTAAATATACTCAATATATTTTTCTGTATTATTCCTGATCTCTTCTAAGGATTCTTTGTTTAATACTAATTTGGAATATTTTGATTTAACATTTACTAAATCAAAAATATCATTAAACACCTTACAAAACGTCGATGTACTGTCACTGTCGTCAAAAATTTGGGGGCAATATTTTGATTCTTTTAAATATATCAAAGCGCTACTCACACTCTGTGATAATGTTTGGGCTGCAAGTTTCACGTTCATACGGTCATTGTCGTATAATACGTGTTTCCTTGTTAATTTACACCCTAAATGTAACCGTTCTTCTTCTTGAATACTATTCAATCTAAAATATGGTTCCACAATACTTTTCTATTTCCTCCGTCCATTATTATTCCCTTGTCTCCTAAGCAATTTCTTATGAGCTTGATCATATGGCAAGCATCGAGAAATATAAAAACTTTATCTTTCGTTACTGGATGAGCAAAGTAGGGTTTGAAGTTATCATCTCCATACTTTAAATTAGCTCCTAAATTTGTACACATACTAATGTTGGTAGCCGCACCATCAAAAGTGATAGAAGTCACTTCTGCTCCAGTTTCGTAAATTAAATTTAACGCTTGAACTAACAAATTAGCTCGTTCAGAGCCAGTTAATGATTTTATTAATACATATCCAATAGGAATTTTCCAGTTGCTATTTATTGCAACTACCATAAAAACAAGAGCAAGGCGCGCAGTCGGTAAATTATCCGAAGAATTTTCTCCCCCCGTCCCCAAATTTACACCCCCATAAAATCGCCCATTTTCAAAAATCATTTGTTCTCTTATGCTCATTTCATCGATAACTATATTTAGGAGAATATGGTGTTTTGTTTCTTGCTCCGAAATCGCTTGGAGAGCTTCAGATGAAAACCAGGGTGCTCCTCCAACTTTGCTGTACCATGCGCGAATAGTTGAGGGAAGCGTCCCGGTTACCTCAAACTTCCTTTTAAATTTTTCGCATTCGGTTCAGGATAATCATCATCAATAAAATGTTTATTACAAATGAAACATTTGGATACATCATCATTTTCTCTTAAACCGCATATTTTTTTCCAGTTTACTTTCTTCTACGTTCTTTGGAAAACTATAAAATATAAATAAAACACAGTAAAAACCAAAAGTCAAATTAATATTGTTTAATAATACTTACGAATGCAGAGTAACTGCTGGACTTTTTGCACTATACAAATAACACTTGCGTATAGCCATTTGTCTTTCACACAACAGAATTAAACTAAACGAACTAAACACGTGGAGGTTATAAGACAAAGTGACAAAGAAATTTTCTTCAATGCTTGGCTTCAAGTTACCGCCGGAATACCGCTAGAACACATAGCCAATAGAAATGAGGTGCCCGAGTATGCGTACATTTAAAAAGGGAGCAAAACGAGATGGAACATCTATATTGCTGTTTCTCTTTCTTGACCATGCCCACCGCTCATTGTCAGAATACAAGCATTAGCGGTATATTTTCTAATACGTATATGATTCACACCCCTATTTCCTATACCTTCATGCCATACAAAACAATCTGCAGTTTTACGGGTAAGGTCGTAGATGCTAAAGTTGCCCAAGGTCCAGAAATCCGTAAATATCTGGTAACGTTCTTCTTCAGAAATTTTGCTTGGACATTTTAATTTACACTTATTAGAGCATGGTTGCTTTATTTGACGAGGGTTTTCTATATTATTTGTTTTGCTTTTTTTCTGATAAGTTTTTCCTGTGTTTCTTAACCGTTTGGCTATATTTTTCTTTCAGTTCGCTTCATTGGCGACTCGCTTTCTGCCCTTCTTCACGGGACTTTGCACTGTTTGCTAACATGTAGAAGAATTTTCAATTTGACTCACATTTTGTGGAATTGAATTTACATCTTCGCTACTACTCGAGCTACTACTAGACTGACTATCATGTTCTACATTTCCGAAAGAGGGATCATTAATTAGATCTTCACAGTCTGAAACCAAAAATAATTGCATATAAAATTTGTTATTCTTGTATTACATACAGAAATTTAAAAAATATATGTAAGTATTTTGTTTTCATTACCTTCTGAACTAGAGCTGGATCTGCACGTAGAACAATTGAATGCGGAGGATGATGCAATAGATTGTTCTTTATTCTTATTTGGTATGTCTGTTGCCATAGGTTCTTCTAAGTTTCCTTCTGACGTCATCAGTTTAACTGCATTCGGCAGTTCCAACGTCGATTTATTTTGTTCCAATATTGAAACTTTGAACAATAACAAACATAATTAAGAGTTCTTCATTACCTCAAAACAAACAACATTGACTTGTTGGCTACATTTTATCTGGCCTACCTGTTTTAGTATCATTATGTTTATATTGTTCAGCACATCTGCAGCATCAATATCCCATGACTCGTCATTATTATAATTAATAATGAATCTAACTAAAAATTAAGATGATGGTTTAAAGATTTTTTCCGAAATAAAGGCTCAAATCTAAATAATTGTCAGTGTTTATTATTTATATTTCAACAATATCGTCACAACTGAAAATAGTTCACTCTCAATTTTCATTATTTTCAAAACTAATGTTATAACTTTAAATACTACATTATTTCCTAAAACATTATTGTCACTAACATTTACGATTTAAAAAAAATGACGGAACTAGAAATATAACGTTCTTCTGTAAAACATTATACATATTAATTCCATGATTTTATCCGAAAAACGACAAAACAGAAAATAATACGTTATTTTAGAAAAATATACCTGATGAGTATCGGCACAACACAAAATGTGACGTTCTTACAGAAAATTAACGAGCCTCCTCACTTCACGCTGTTGTAACAACAACTTATATGTCATGTGTCAGTCTTACTGAAAACCTCCAAACATTTTAGAACGACACATGTGCTCTCTAGCGGGAAGTATAAGTTCATATAATATAATATATATATATATATATATATATATATATATATATATATATATATATATATATATATATATATATATATATATATATATATATATATATATATATATATATATATATATATATATAAGTTGAATTTAGAGTTTAAATACAACAAAATAAAGTGTAGAGAAATTTGTACGCCCAAAAATTACTGTCTTCATCAAAGATTCAGCTAAGCTATTAAATTGCAGTTCTACGCTACTAGTTTCCATGTATTTGCGAAAATGTAATTCATTTGTTTTGTCTTACAAATTACGATATTCGCGAACATTGCTTATCAATGTGTTCCATTGAATCCATCTTCAAAATGTCAACAACTCACACGACAAACAAAAGACAGCTGACGGATAAAGTAAAGTTTTATTTTAGTGTCTGATGGTGCTCTCTTGTGATTGGCCGAATTTGGAAATATAAATTATAGATATATTCCAAATCCATATTAAATTTGTGAATCGTTCATAAACCATCATATGCGTTTTAACCCTTTAGGGGTGGAATTTTATTCCCTGAAAAAACTGAATGGAAACTACATAAGCCATTTTACTATTGCCAAAAAAATAAAAATTACTTTACATTCAACAGAAATTTGAAAACATGTGAAGTGACCATATGGTTACGCTAATACAAAAGATAAGCAAATATCATTATACCTATACATAATTTTATTCACTACAAATATACATTCTTAAATTTGTTTAAGGTAAAAAATTACAAAGCATTCAACACATAAACCTAAATTGCATTTTTCACACTGTGTGCGACGAACGGAACAGCACCCTTCACCGGCACAACGACGTCTTTTTTATTAGGCACAGGTTCGATGAAAAGCCGCTCTTATCATATCAGTTATAATCCGAAACTATATTTAGAGTCAAACTGTTAAAAGCAGTTCAAGGTCTTCCACTTTTTGTCGGTAAATTTTGGCATTTCATTAGGTAAGTTGTAACAATATCTCTCCTAAAATTCAAATTTGGTACGTCGTGTCCAGAACATTTATAAAGTACCCTGGCGTTGTTCATTGCACTGTCTAATAACCATGTGAAGAGCGGCTAATACATTTTTCCCCCATTCTCCCATTTTCAATTCTATATTTGGAAATGCCTTCATCCATTCGATCTGTTCCTCCTATATATACTCGTATGTTATAAACTCTAATAAGATGTGGTCTTTGTACTTGAAGAATTTTCTTCTGTGCAGAACTAAATCGTCTCATAGTTCCTACAGGATTTACTCTATAACAAGTAGAGGCTACGGTTACAATAGAATTATCTTTCCATTTCACAAAAAATATACCATCTTCTCTACTAATACTTGATTCAAAATAACATATATCAAGTTTCTTAATACTTTTTTTTTACTTTGTAGGGGGCAGCCCTTTGGCATTCGATTAATTCGTACTGTACCCGTTCATCCGTAACCTTTCGCTTTCAAATGAGTTAGTAATTTGACGCCAGTAAATAAATTATCGAAGAAAAATTTTCCGCCTTTTATATTTTAAAAAACGAATACTCTTCTTAGTGTTCTCCATATGTTATTAGTTTCCGCTCCCAATCCAATACACCATTCACTCGACCAATGCAGTTCATCCTCATGGCGTCACACACGCTCCCAAATCTGGATTATGAATCATCAATGTTCAAAATTAACATCGAATAATTCAACTCTTGACGGTGAGTGTCACAATGTCATAATGTAACTTCCCTTAAAGTCTACGATTGTTGTGATTACTTACTTACTAATATTTTGAAAATGTTAACCTAGCCTATGTATCAACAATTTATATTAAATTAAGGTTATAATTATACGTTAATATAATTAACTGTTTCCATTGACTCACTGTTCTCTGTGGTCCGTAACCACAAGTGTTTAAAAGAAATGCAAGTTCTTGCTACTTTTTATTAGCTACTTGCATTTCCCTTTGGTTTATTATTCCAGAAAGCAGAATTTTATTCGCTTTATATTTCTGATTTTTTGTGGTTCGTGGACCTCTTTTTACCTTCCGTCACCTTTAGGTAAGGAAGGTATTGTTTTTGGTCAAAAAATTCGGTGGTGAGTTTTTGATGAATAAGCACGATTTAGGGTCCCTAGAATACGATTTTACTATTTTTACGATGATGTCTGTGTGTGTGGGTATGTATGTATGTATGTATGTATGTATGTATGTGTGTCCGTGTGTGTGTGTGTGTGTGTAACAAAATTTTCGTCTACGATAACTTCCATACTACAATTCCAAAAATTATAATTCTTTCGTATTTCTCTTCATTACATCCATGCGAAGAGCTGATTAGATTTTGGTTAGAATTGGACAACCGGAAGTACCCTCATTTGAAGATTTTAACAGTTTTTCTTGAAAAAACTATGTTAAATATCATTTTTTCACATTTAATGTTATTATAAATATTAAAGAATATTTTATTTTCTATACGATTTGATTGCATTTTATACCTAATATTAAATGGATATAGAGTTAAAAAATTATAAAGAAATTAAATTTCATAAAGTAGCCATAGCTGTGGAAACAGCTACTATATTAAAAAAAATTTGATTGAAAGTTGTCAGTGTCAAGTGAAATTGACATAGTGTGTTTGTCTTATAATTTTACTGGAAATAGGTATAGGATCTTTTGCTTTCTGTATGGAATTTGTATAAAATACATACAACTGCTTTAAGGTAATGTACAAGAAATATTAATAATAATAATAAATCTTTTATTTCTGCAGATAGACTGTATATAGAAAACGTCATAAAATAATAATTTTCTGTATGAAATTTGCATAAAATACATGCAACTGCCGGAAGGTAATGTACAAGAAATAGAATATTTAATTTAGGAAGGAACTTTCCGTATGAAATTTGAACAAAATACATAGAACTGACGGAAGGTAATGTGCTGGCCACATCAGATTTTTTTGATTCTGCAATGCACTATTGAAAATATGGCAATTACATATTTGTACTATAAAACACACTTAAGAATAATTATTATAAGTTAGTCAGCAAAAAACTATTGGAGATGCAGTCTTGGTAAAATGATTTTATTAAATTGTCATTTTTTGAACAAACCGACGTTTCGGTTTCTAATAAACCATTATCAGGGCTATGTTAATATATAGTTTATTTTCCCATATACAGAGTGGATACTAGCTTTTTATATTGAACCTTGCTGGTTAGAATATGAGTTTTGAAGTGAAATAGCTCATCAATAACAGACGGTTCTAAGGCATCCTTAAAAAGTTCGAGAAGTTTCATCCCCTCGGCCTCAAGTTCTACGCGAGTCAAAGACCACATTTTTGTAATGACAGCAGATCTTGCTGAGAAATTTTCATACACAACCATTGTTTTTTCATTTCTTTTTTTAATCTATTAACAATAGAGCATACCTTTCTCATATGTTTTCTTTTCGCATGCTTCTAAAGCTTTCTCTTCTTATAAATCAAACTGCTACCGAAGTTCTTCGATGAACTTAATGAGTGACTTGAGAATTTCGACTACTGCCAAGACATCTGCATCAACGGTCTGCACATATTTGTTCACTTTGTGCAGTCTGACAACAGTGCCATGATTGCCGTTTCCAATCTATTCAACTTGGAGATTAATCCTCTCACCTCAGTTCGATTTCCAGATTTTTATGCTTGGTCTGTTTCCAATTCCTCAAGGGCGTTGATGATTACAGCCCATTATTCTTTTAAAGATTTAAGACCATCATACCTGGCAAACCATCGAGTAGTGGATAGGCTTTTCGTCAACGAAGTATCCTTAAACTTATCAAGTACTGTCAATCTGTATGTTGAATTTGGGGAAAAAATTGTAAACCTCTTGAAGCAAACTGAAGAATGTGGCAACTTGACAAGAATCATCTGCATGGGTGCCTACTAAATTTAGCGAGTGTCCTGTACATGAGACATAATAAGCAAGAGGACTAACTTCTGGACTGGAGTTTATAATAAACCCCAGACATATTCGAAGCATTGATTGATCACGACATTTCAAAATGTCTAGACCAAGATGCTGCAAAGTTTCAACCACAGCCTTAAACATATCAAGAACGGTAAAAACTTGAACAGTCTCTCCATTCGGTTTTACATAGCGTAACACAATTGATAATTAATCGACATGCGATACATCGGGAGTAGAATCCATGATAATTGAATAGTACTTGGAGATTTTAGCTTCATTAAAAAAGGGTCAAACTGAGAAATTGTTTCAAGCATCATTTTGTAGTTACCGTTATTATTAGACGCAATATTTTCACCCAAACCTCTAAATAGCTAAAGCTATTAATACAGTTACTACTCTTTGTAGAAACATTTTCCAATAACTTATTTCCTGGTTACCATTTCAGTTAATTTTGCATTGATTTCCCCTAATTTTTCTCCTCTTTCTTTCAAAGTGAGGATGCAATTTCTGTTTCGTGCTCCTTCAGCCTAACCGAACCGTTTTTCCAGTCATTGAAGCCTTTTATTACCAGACGACAAGGTCCACAAAAAACGCTTGCATTATTTTGTGAATATATCAACTTTCTGCTAAAATGGTTCGCATTTGATGACCAAAATAAGTCGCTATACTGTCTTCTAGACTTGACGAAGTTTGCAATTTACTATTAATTACCTAGTTCGCAGGATCTGGATGAAATTAGACATTTTTACCTGCTTCAAATATTTCATTTAAAATGACTGACGAAGAACTAAGTTCCGTATTAGTGAGAAAGTGACCATCATCTATAGAGGGATTGATAGGCTCAGTAATCTCTACAATCTGGTCATTTTTTTTCTGTATCTTCAAATCCTTATGGACGATGAATTTCGCAGTTGTTCCAGGATGAATAGTTCAAAACATCTTGAGATTGAGGCTGGGTCACATCAACGCAATATAAACGTTACAAGAATATATAACTATATGTAAGAGAAATAAATTTGGAAGTCAGGATGCAATTACAAACAATATATTTTGGGCTTTTAATACAATACAGTCGGAAGTCTTAAGTCAGTTTTCTATATTCTATATTTGTCAAACTCGTAATGTACATAACAACCATATCTATGGTAACTACTTAACAATATTATACTATTACAATTCGGCCTCTCCTGACAAATAGTCGTCCTCGACTACAGAGTCTGATTCGACATCGGAATCAGAATCTGCATCCGAAGGCCATAACTTTAAATTTTGAGGAGGACTGCAGTACTCAGATCGACTATACCGTATTATGTTTTCTTCTGGTGACGGTCCTTTTGAGACATCTTCATGCCAGCATGCGAAAAAGATACTCGTCCAAGACTCTTTATATTCTTCATCCCCAAACCAGTGAACCCCTGATAGTCCGGTTCTACACATAAATTCGATTTTTGAACCACGTTTTCTCGAATTATATTGACAGTACTACCACTGTCAATTAATACTGGAAATTCAAAATTTTTGATTTTGACAGAAGTGACAGATAAATGTTTTATTAAAGGCAGTTCGGAAGTTTCGGAAGTTCGGCAACGGAAGTTCGCTAAGAGTGGCTTGCGAATCATACCACTCTTTGGCAGTTCGGAAGTTCGCTAAGAGTGGCTTGCGAATCATACCACTCTTTGGCACGGTGTTCTAATTTGTTGGTCGCTAAAACTGAAATGACAGAGTCGTCAATTTTGTATAATGTCGATTTTTCTTATCCATTTGTCTACGTCTTCTTTATGGTCTCCGCTGAAATAGCTAAATTTTAGGTAATCCCACTTCTGAGGTTGTAAGAGAAATAAATTTGGAAGTCAGGATGCAATTACAAACAATATATTTTGGGCTTTTAATACAATACAGTCGGAAGTCTTAAGTCAGTTTTCTATATTCTATATTTGTCAAACTCGTAATGTACATAACAACCATATCTATGGTAACTACTTAACAATATTATACTATTACATATATATATATATATATATATATATATATATATATATATATATATATATATATATATATATATATATATATATATATGTGTATAGTTATATATTCTTGTAACGTTTATATTGCGTTGTTGTGACCCAGCCTATATATATATATATATATATATATATATATATATATATATATATATATATATATATATAGTTATACAGGGTGTTTCATAATATATGCGCAGGACTTCAGGATGTGATAGCTCGTCCAAAAATATGAAAAAAAGTTTCTCATAATAAGCTATGTTTTGTGCGGAATTTTTTTTTGTCATAACTGGTGAAGATTTTGAAAGTGTAGTGGGTGTTTTTCTCCCCAACTTCTACGCCACTGGAAAAAGTACAGTTTTGAGCCGCCCATTTGAACCGCCAATGTTAAAAAGAAAATGTGTAAAAGAAATGTAACGTCTTAGACAGTCAATGCGTCGAAGAATTGCTGCGTGCATTGCAATTAATTTAACTGAGTATGATTTGTTATTGTTTTTTTTTAATTTTGCAATTATGAAGTTAACGTTTGGTTTTGTTACTTGTTCTAACGTTTGAATAAATTTTGTTTAATTAGTAAAAAAAAAATTTCAAACAATTGACCATGTTTTTCAACATAAAAGTTTATTTTTCTCGAAAACGGTCAACTTTAGAGCTTATGACCAGCAGTACCTTTTTGTGTAGAAAACATTGGCGGTGCAAATGGGCGGCTCAAAACTGTGCTTTTTCCAGTGGCGTAGAAGTTGGGGAGAAAAACACCCACTACCCCTTCAAAATCTTCACCAATTATGACATTAAAAAATCCGCACAAAACATAGCTTATTATGAGAAACTTTTTCTCATATTTTTGGACGAGCTATCGCATCCTGAAGTCCTGCGCATATATTATGAAACACCCTGTATATTCTTGTAACGTTTATATTGCGTTGATGTGACCCAGCCTATATATATATATATATAAATATATATATATATATATATATATATATATATATATATATATATATATATATATATATATATATATGTCGGAGATTGTAATATCAAAGCATGTCGTAACGATCATTTAATGAATCAAGTATTACATGAATCACTTATAATCTTTTAATTGTATTGTCGTAATCGAAACGTCAAGCATTCTTGGCTACAATGCTTGGATGGAATCAGTGTGTAGTGGTGCTCAGGGTGAGTGCATGTCCGCCTCGCTGAGATCATCACGTTTATGTTATCGCTGTGGTTCTGAAATAGTGTTGGTCGACATAGAGTTTGCCAGTGATACTACCCCGCGACATATATATATATATATATATATATATATATATATATATATATATATATATATATATATATATATATATATATATATACAGGGTGTTAATTAAAAAGTGGGCCATAGGCGTTTAACATGGGAAATCAGTTTTTCATTGCGCAAAACTTCCCATTTAATTTTAAACAAAAATGTTTGAAATAAATGTTGTAGAGAATTAAATTCTACACCAGCATCACTAAACAGATTTTATTTTGCATGTTTAGTAACCTGTAAAATCCAATTTGAAATTTTATAAATATTGCTCATTTGTAGTAATAGCCATGAAATTTAAACAAAATTACAAAGAAATGCATATCGTTTGAATTGTCAGAATTTCGATTTTGCAGGTTATAAAATAAAAATAAATAAAATCTAAGCAATAATTTAGATGTAGTTTATAGAAACAAAATATTTTTAAGGACTTAGGATAGAATATAATTATCAGTAATTTTTATTTGAAAATAGAATTTCTGACAGTTCAAACGATATACATTTCTTTGTGATTTTGTTTAAATTCCATGGCTCTCACTACATATGAGCAATATTTATAGAATTTCAATTTGCATTTTACAGGTTACTAGTCATGCAAAATAAAATCTGTTTACTGTTTCTGGTGTATAATTTAATTATCTACAACTTTTATTTGAAACACTTTTTTTTAAAAATTAATTGGGAACTTTTGCGCAAGGAAAAACTGATTTCCCATGTTAAACGCCTATGGCCCGCTTTTTTAATTAACACCCTGTATATATATACATATATATATATATATATATATATATATATATATATATATATATATATATATACATACAGTGGACCCCCGGTACTCCGACAAACGTTTTGCAGGGCAGTGTCGGACTATCGAATTTGTCGGATTATAGAGTACTGCTTAAGACCCCTTATAGTCCGGAATTTTTTACGTACGAGTACCTTGTAATCCGACAAATTGCAGATCCAGTGATAAGATTCTATGTTATACTCTCTTTAGTAAATTAAACAACACAATAGAGAGCTTACGTTTTATTATGAAATTAACGTCATTAATGCTATAGAACTTACAAACAATAATAACTTTACATTAGGAAATATGTAATTGTGTACAAACAAATGTACATACTAATTTAATCAAAAATTATGAACAAAAATATTCTGCTCAATCATGCATTATCTACATTAGCAGACTGTCAAAAAATATTCAATAATAATAGTCATGTTGGATTACAGGGGGTGCCGGATTAGACAGGGGCCGGATTACCGGGGGTCCACTGTATATATATATATATATATATATATATATATATATATATATATATATATATATATATATATATATATATATATACCGTGTGTTTGTCTTAAAGGTGTACATAAGAGATTAACATGTGAAATCAGTTTTTTGCAAATTCCTGCTCGCCTAATTATTTTAAGCAAAAACGCGTCAAGTAAAAGTTTTAGGGCATACAATTCTGCATCTAATTCAATAAACAGAATTACCCAGGGCCGGATCTAGAACAAAGTTTGGGGTGGGCAAGATCTAAAAATGACGCCCCTTCCCTTTTATATATATATATATATATATATATATATATATATATATATATATATATATATATATATATATATATATATGTATATGAATAATTATTGTAAACTGTATAAGAAAACTATATTTCACAAAAAATAACAAAAATAATATAGTACAATAAATAAATTAAATCTCACTTTGATAATGAGTATCAAAAATACCTACATAAAAAATATTCAAATAGAATTTCAATACAAAAATATATTAGACTGCATAAGAATATACAAAGCACTTGCGAGTAAGTTTTGACTTATGAATTACTCAATGGTACTTTCCTTGTCTTTACTTGAGCAAATCTCTTTATCATTGTCGTATAATCTCATTTTTGCGCGATTTGGCATTCAATAGATAACATAGACAGTCCAACAAGTTTTTCTTGGGACAAAGTTGATCTCAGGTAGGTTTTAATTAATTTTAATTTGGAAAATGATCTTCCTCCACTCCACACTTATTGGCAATGTTAATAACAATCTTAAAACTATTTGTATGTTCGGGAATAGACTGTTAAAGTTTTGTTTATAAATATAATTTAATACCTCTTTCGGCGTCAATTCATCGTCTAAAAGTATAGCTAAAGACTGGAATTCTGTATGTAACTCATCTGCATCAAAAACGCGGTCATTTTTGTCTATCTGTAAACATTAATTCTAAATTTTTGCATTTATTTTTCAAAATTTTGGAATCCATGGTACTAACATTTTTTATGTTAAATAAAAATGAAAATGAATTTGTATGATTATGCAGTGGAGTAAAACGATCCTGCAAGGAATTAATTGCTGTGTCAAGTAAAGTATAAAAAATTAAAATTTTAAATTTATCACGTGCGTCACAAATTGTTTCATATTGCTCATAATTAAATAATTGTTTTCTTCTTCGAACTCTTAACTCTTACTTCAACTGGAAAGCTTGCCTCAACTTCCATTTCTTCAGCTATAATATTAGCTTCTTCCAGGACACTGTCAAATCCTTCTAATTTATACTTTTGTAAAAAATCTGTTATATTTTTTACGTTCTTGACAGCATCCACTAAGTCTAAATTTTTCTGTTGAAGTTGTATACTAACAATATTAATTTTATTTAAAATAGTGTGCCACAAAACTAATGAGCATATACATTTATAAGATGCGGAATACGCGGCACATCCGCGTCGCGTATTGGTATCGCGCACGCACATTTGTGAAAAACACTATTCCGCGCGTAAATTAAATGTATACAATAATTGATAATTGAACTCTGAAAATAATATATAGTATATACTTCAGATAATTATTAATATATTAGGTAAGTGATAATTTTAAATAACCTAAAACTAAAAAAATTCGAATATGTAAAATATTTGTTTAAATAAATTTTGTGAATTGCCGCCCCTTGCAAACTTTGGGGTGGGCTATCGCCCACCTCGCCCACCCCTAAATCCGGCCCTGGAATTACCTGTTTTGTAACGACAGTAATTAAATATGAAAATGTCGAAAATTACGTTAAAAATATCGACAGCCATGGAATTGAACAAAAAATAAATAAATGCTTGACGTTTTATCTGTCACAACCACAGACCATCATACACTATCAGACTTGCCAACTCTATGTTAAATTCTAAAACACGGCACTCTTGTGCCACCTAGCGATGCTGAGTTGAAATAACTGTCAAAAAGACGGGCAGCAGTACATTTTGATTATTTGTTTTCATAGTTCAATTAATAAGAAGACAAATAATTGTATGTATATACAATAATTTATTTTTACAAAATCTTTGATAAAAAATCATTTATTATTCGTATTATTACATTTTGATTTGTATCAATTTTTGCTATTTTTTTATTACATAATGTTGTAAAATGATTAAAAACCCTGCTTCTGCAGAGTTTTCCATAAGTATTCTTCGTTATTTCTATTCATTTGAACGATCCACTGGCGTCGCAAAACTTCATTCCTCGGAAAGCAGAACAATTGTCCCCGTTCAGCTTTGGGAAGAGAATTAGTATGACAATCATTATCAAGACATTTCGACGGCTAAAAGAAGTATCAAAATATATTCAATTATATTCAAACTTAAATGTACTTTTCAATAAATACAATGTATAATAGTACAATACCTACATTGTAAGATTTTAAAGTTCAAGCAAATATCATACATAATACAATCATTTGTATGCAACAAATAATATTAAAAAAATATGTATAGGTTTGTGAAAAAAATATTCAAATTGTACTTACAATTCTCATGGCTATGGTTTTATCTTTACAACAGTATGATAGTCTGTGATGTGATCTTAACACTTCAAACACGCGCGAGAAAATGAAACGTCACGTCAAATTTGAAATATAAACAGTCGATACGTCGTACAATGCGACAACGGCGCCGAAAATACCACTACCGACGCTGAGCTAAACTAACTACTCTTGCAAACGATAATCAACCTAAGTGACAGGGGCCTGGTCACAACGTAAGTTAACTTATTTGACGTTTCTGACAATTTGGCTTGAAAAATATCGTTAATTATGATAATAAGAGAAATATTATATTAGACTAATAAATAAAGTTAAAAAATACAGTAAATAATATGAATTTATTAAAAATTCAACTGCGTAACAAAATTATGTATGATGCTGTGATGTAGTTCCAACTCATTTCCAATACATCTAGTACTACAGAAGAGGACTACACTTATTCCTAACACTCTTCTAGTAACGCACGTTTTCCTGCTCGTCCTATATTCTGATTACGCGGCTCACGTGTATTTTTTGAAGACACATTAGCAGTCTTCAAATTTTGTCACGAATTTAACAATTGTGAAATCACGCTCTTCATTAGTATAAATATTCATTTTCTAATAATTTAAGACAATAAAACTAGAGACAAATTCAAATTATCAGAAACGTCAAATAAGTTAACTTACTTTGTGACAGATAAAACGTCAAGCATTTATTTATTTTTAGTTCAATTCCTTGGCTGTCGATATTTTCAACATAATTTTCGACATTTTCATATTTAATTTCTGCCGTTACAAAGCTTGCAAAGGTAATTCTGTTTATTGATTTAGATGCAGAATTTTATGCACTACAACTTTTATTTGATGCGTTTTTGCTTAAAATAATTAGGCGGACAGGAAATTGCAAAAAACTGATTTCCCATGTTATTCTCCTATGTAAATCTTTAAAATAGACACATGATTATATATATATATATATATATATATATATATATATATATATATATATATATATATATATACCGGGTGGCGTTCGAAATCCGTTACATAGGCATTTAACATGGGAAGACCGTTTTACCAGGCGCGTTGCTCCCCAATTTATTTTACAAAAAAATCTTCAAATAAAATTTGTAGAATATAAAATTTTGCATGTAAATCAATAAACAAAATTCATTTCGTATGTTTAGTAACAACAGAAATATAATATGAAATTTTTTAAAATTTCATATTAATAGTGCTAGCCATGGAATTAAAACAAAAAGACAAACAAATGTGATGATTTAAATGTCAAATAATGTAATTTTTTGTCAAGAAAAATTAGTATTTGATCAGTATATTACAAATAAATTATTATTCTCCGTAACAATTTTACGTTGTGATAATTTACTTAAATAATAAAAAGTAAATTAAATATTATGACAAATAAACACACGTTGTTTGTTAAGCTTTTTGTTAATTCCATGGCTATCACTACTTTTGAGTAGATTTTCGACATTTTCATACCTAATTTCTGCTGTTACAAAGCATGCAAAATGAATTTTGCTTATTGATTAAAATGCAAAATTGTATGTTCTACAAACAACTCTTATTTGAATATTTTTTTTCTAAAATTATTTGGGGAGCAACACTGAAGGAAAAACGGTTTTCCCATGTTAAATGCCTATGTAACGGATTTCGAGCGCCACTCGGTATATATATATATATATATATATATATATATATATATATATATATATATATATATATATATATATATATATATATATATATCATTTTAGACAAAAATTCAATAAGCTGATTTATTCTAAAAATAGTTTGTGTCTGCAGTCATGTAATTCTCTTGTACATTTATCAGTCTTCTGAAGAGGCGTAAAAGCCGAAATCACGATAAAGATAATAAATCCTAGCTTGTGAAACTTAGCCAAGTGTTAATTATTTTACCTGTCACCGATATCTAGCAAAAAAAAAAAATCGTTTGTTACACTAACATTTTTATTAGAATAATTACAAACTTAGTAAATGCAAATTTATTTATTGTAATAGAACAATTAGAAATATGTATTCCTTTTCCGGATTCAATTTCAGAATTATTGGAAGGAATTCAATAATTATTATGACAAATAAGACTTGTAGCATTGCTTTGCAATTGCAAACAAGAATCACTAGAAGAAAAAGCACTGTCAACAGGAATTGTTTCGCAAGCAATTTTCTTTTTATTTTCCAGAGAATCTTCAAAATAACCTTCCGCGACGCTCGAGCTTTTCCATCCTCCGTGTCCTTTTATAGTTCTTAAGTTTGCCCCAGAATCTTCTAAAAAGCTGGCATACGTTTTATGGAAGCAATGTCCAATATGAAATTCACTTTGAGGCAGCTTAAGAAATTTTGCAATATCAGTAGGCATTTTCCCAAATTTCTACCGGTTGCACTGTGAATTTATTGCAACCATATTTGATAAACAGCCGTTGGTGTGTGGCGTGAGGTAGTCGCAGTGCCAAATACTTGCAGTACAAATCGACATTAGAGCCAGTAAAAGTGAAAGGCCTTTGAACTCTTGTTTTGGTATCTGGAATTTTTACTAGTAAAGTAGTTCCTAAATCTTCAATACTAATTAGACACAATTGACAGCTCTTCACGGCGGTACGCTCCAAATATGCCCATTATTGCCCCTAATTTGAACATCAATGCCGATCGGCACAGGCCGACTGGCATCTTTCGGCATAGTGTGAACGCATCTTAAGGTGCACTAGTTTTCACGCAACTATTAGTATATCCCGTAACTTAACCGCGGTGACCAAGGTTGTGGTTATGCGTTCCGTAATGTAACCAAAATATAATTTCAGGATCGCGGTGCAATTTCGGAATGTGGTTCCTGAAAGTTTTGGTTACTTTTTCGTGACCACGGCGACCACAATTTTTTTGTGGTTGTTGTGGTCATATTCTTATTTCTTATAATATAATAAATAATGTTGTATAAACATATAATTACTATATACTATATAATGATACGTATAATATTTACGTTAGTATAAGGATAGACAAAAGTTATGTTGTCACTTATTTCTAATGATGCGGTGGTTCCCTGCTTATTTATTTCGAGATGCTGATCTACTTAAAACTAAGTTTAGAAATATAAAGGAGTGCAAGCAGAAATTTTCTACTAATCAAAGTAGTATGCTAATGTAAGATCCTGTAGCATAAAATCGTAGGGTTAGTAAAAGTTGGTCTTCTGCTGATAGTGCATTATTCCTGTAAAAAAAGTGTATCATAATATTATTTAAACCAAGTTTTTCTAAACAACCCATTAGATGTGCTACTGCATCTTTCGCTTTTTCTAATATGCTTTATAATAGTAAAAAGTTTGTAAATTGAAATCATATTGTATGTTAATTAAAAAAAAATGATTTAAATAATAAATCAAATGCTGTAAGTGTATCGGTCATAAATGAATTTATAATTTTAGTATCTATAACTAAAAAATATTACTCTCTAGCATCTTTGTTCGGTCCAACAGGTAATAAAAATAACTGCATGGTTTTACGACTATTCAATATATTTTCTAATGGTTGGCCACTCTAAAACAATTCACTAAATAATTACAGGGTCCATATCAAATATTTATATTATACCTTTTGAAATATAAGTCTGTCTACGGATGTAACAGTATTGTCTTTTGCAGTTTTTATTTTACGCTTTGCTATAGGGGGTAGTAAATACAGTAAAGCAATTAAAGCTTTGCTAGTTGTGTTAATTCTGTAAAATCAGTTATTCTATAATAATACAGGTTATGAATAGAGAAACGTATGTCTGATTATTAGACAATTTAAAAGTCAAGTAATCAAATTTTCAAAATTTTCCTGAAATTCATTGTTACAGGTTTTTCTCTAAATTATTTCCATCTAAAAGAAGATTCAAAAGAAAATCCATTGATTTCTTGAAACTGTCCACGTCTTGCCATTGTTATTTGCTTAAAAATTAGTGGAATGTTAATCTTAGCATCCAGTTTTTCCTCTGCGGAAAGAGCTGCAAGTGATGGGACAAGAGATAAAGCGAAGTTTGTATCTTCGTCTTTTGTGTCGTCCAATGCTTTCAATAACGCTTCATCCATGTTCCTTGTTGCTTGTTTGGCTTCACGAGATTCAGGTTGCTCGTCATCGTCGTCATCCTCTCCCGGTGATACGTTGCCTTCCCTTGATCGATTTTCGAGGCAAGGAAGCAAAAATAACAATTTTTCAAAGTAGACGTATTTGCGCCTTTTGGTCGCAGCCTGGCCTGATTTAGTATCTTTTTGCGCATTCAATTCCCTACGGAAACAAGTCCGCAAATTGTTCCATTTTTTTTTGTACTTCATGACCTGAAATAATATTAATTAAAATTAATTCTTTACAGATATTTGGCGACCGGAGCTAGTTTTGACGGGATCTCCTTTGAATTTCTGATTGGGGCGTCTACAATAAGATATATTATTAAAATTACATGTCAGCAATTATGGATAATGCTTCAATCCTTATACATGGCAAACAAACAAGAAGATGACTGGATTCAAATTGCTAACGAATTTATTATCGCACAAACTTTCCAAACAGTATAGGCGCGGTAGATGGAAAACATACGGACGGGTGCAGCCAGAACTTTCCGGATCATCATATTTTAACTATAAATAGTTCTTCTCTTGTGTTTTAATGGCTTGGACGGACGCAGATTATAAATTTATATATATATATATATATATATATATATATATATATATATATATATATATATATATATATATATATATATATATATATATATATATATATACAGTAAACTCCGGTTATAACGGCCTCGAACGGACTGTCAGTTTAGGTACGTTATATCCGAGGGTACGTTAAAAAAGAAATAAAGTTTTATAAATCAATTTCAACATTCATTAAAATTATTATAATAAGATACATATCATGACAAAAACAAAAATTAAATATGTTTATACTTTCAAAGTGTTCAGCCTTTTCTTTAGATCGCTTATTGTTATGTTCAATGATCTCTGAGTTTGAAACCATTAAAGTGGTAACGTATTCACATCCTGTCAAATTGGCTTTGTAATTTCTTTAATTGATAGAAATTTACGTACCGCCACTTGAAATATTTTCTGTTCGTATGCCTGACACAGTTGATTTCGGCAAGTTTAATTCTTTACATAATGCTGTTTGTTGCATGCCACTTCAATTTTTCTATTTATTTTTTCTAGAAGAGTAAGTGTCTTGCATTTCTTTATTTGAGACATTTTTTGTACGACTTCTACCTTCAACGACTGTTTCTGCGTTACTAACCTATCAACTGCGCAATTAGATTGTTTATGTCTTTAACACGTGGGATTGGTATGTAATAGCCGATGTTGAACCGATGTAAGGATATATAAAATAGTACGTTATATAAGGGTTGTACCTTATAAGCCGGTACGTTATAACAGGAAAAAATAACATTAATTTAAATAGAGCTGGGAACAGGATAGGTAAAAGAGTACGTTATAACCGAAAATACTTTATATCCCATGTACGTTATAGGGGAAGTTTACTGTATATAGATGTCGGTTCGTATGGGACAGATAATGATTCGGAAATATTTAAAACATCTAACACGGGAAACCCCTAAGGACATTGCCCAATGACACAATATTTTGCGGCCATATGCCAAAAAAATTTAAACTACACTAAGCGAATTTTTAACTATAGTCATACTAGGGCTCGACGAATGGTTGAATGCACTTTCGGTATTCTGGTAAACAAGTGGCGTATTTTTCACCGTCCAATCGATGTAAATATCAATTTTTGTGTGGAAATTTTTAAAGCTTGCTGTATTCTCCATAATTATGTACGCATAAAAGATTGAGTAAAATTCACAGATACACTTTATGAATGCCCTATCAGCAACTCTACGATTGATGCAAATAGCCGCGGAAGGAATAGTATGAATGATGTGCGGCAATATTTCTCGTCTTATTTTATTTGTCCACAAGGTTCTATTCCATTTCAATATGATAAAGTGTAATAAAATAAATGTATGAAAGTACCTACCTTGTTGACTCTCAAGCGCCATTTACTATTTTCTTATGTGAAACGATGTATACACTACCTACCCTTTACATAAGGAAACGTTGCTATCGTACTACAAGCACTATTTTGTCAAACTTTATTTTACGGAGTATAATAATTATTAGGTACATAGTTACTTTAAATTTGCTATAACATTTTCTTTAAATTTTCTTAATTATTCATTACTAATTTTTAACAATTAATGGGAAGTAGATAGTCATAATATTCTAATATCCCATGTTAAATGCATGTGTAACGAATTTTTGAGTGCAACCCGATATATAAACGTTCAAGACTTAAAATATCCATGAAAATTGAATTTTCTTGACGTTTTCGGGAAATTGTTAATTTTATCTACAACTGTTTAATATACATACATTTTGCGCGTATTTATAGATATAAAAGACCACTCATTTTCCACATGTGGAATATGAAATATTCATATTCCATGGTAAGATTTTTTTGAATAAGCAAGTTACATTGTATTAATTGTTGCTACTTTTGTAAGATTCACTTTTTGACTGGGCGCCACTGGTTTAGAAGCGCTAGCTTAAGGCAAAAACACTTGACATTCCTAAACACAATAAGAAAAACCCCCGACCCTTAAATGGTTAGGGCTAGTTTAGTCGCTGTGTGCTAGCAGTCATATGCGGATGTGGGTGAAACCGTGTATAATATCAATAAAGAAAAGATTAGCTGCTTGCAGTAATTATAGGTGAGTGGTAGAACTCGCTGCCATTCTAATTATAATACAGGTATAGTGTGGTGTGGATCACAAGATGCTTGATTGATATGTTATATGTACACTGCTTGTGTATGGTATATGTGAAATATACATTTGTATTATTAGTTTATGGCTGCAAACATATGTAGTAGTTTCCTAATTATCCGAAGAGTTTTTTGGGACAACTCTGAGTCCATGGGGCTATATGCTCCGAAGTGTGAGAAACACCAACTGAGAGGCTGAGATACACGAGAACGTCTGGGTCGTAAAGGATAAACATGGGGTTTATCATGATAGGTCTGGGACATATACACGTGTGATCGTAAGCTAAACTCTCATAATGGGTCTGGGATCCATTGACCTCTGGGAGGTCGGAGTTCTGGAAAATCAACATATCTGGGACATGCGTATGTGGCTACGGTATTGCTAGTAGCTCAGAAATTAGTATTCACGAGAGCCGTATTCCAGCAATTCGTCCATGCACTGGGTGTATACTTTGCGAATAGGGGTACCGGAATTCAAGAAGTGTTTATTTAATATCCGGGGCGCCTGACCAAGTCCGGGAAACGGGAGCAACCTTATTCCTGCCCCCCCCCCCTCCTGGCTATCTTATTAGATGATAATGCACGCATGTGATAATTGTTGTGAATTGGAATGACAATGTGTATTTTATCCCACTTAAGGGAACGCGTCCTAGAGGACCAATCCGTCGCTGACAAATTTACGTGTGTGGAGAGGATGCCGATAACAGGTCAAAAAGGAATGTGAATTGTATATATTAGATTAATGCATGTATTATCACCCATATATTCTAGTTAAATAATAAATGGAAAAGATTAATAAAAAAACTATATCTTTTACTTATATAAACCTATGTAGGTTAATATTGATTTATAAATTAAAATGTATTAGTTAATTGTACTGATTAACAAAGACATCAGTTACGTAAAATATAACATAAGCATTTGACATCTGAAATATCATTGCAGTGACCGCAGTAACGTCAACGTTTATGACATAACCACAAAAAATATATTTTTATAATCTGTGATACAAATATTGATAGTTGTAGATAAAGTATAGTATTTGACTCGCATATAATGGCTATATTATATGCTCATTAAATAATGTACCTACTGTTAAACTATAAATATAAACAAGTCAGGAAAAATCGGTCGTCAGCCCGAAAAACAATAAACAGCAAATCACGAGTCACTAACTAATGAATAAAGTGTTTGCTAAACTTTTTTATTTTCAGAAGTTACAGATAATGGATCATACCTTAAAAAAAAACTTAATAAATCCAAATTTAGTTATGTAAATCATGTTTCTTAAGGACCATAGAAATTGCGGTCTACACTTCTTTTATCTAGTATTGGAACCGGTGGCCAAATGTGATGTTCTTCTAAACTCAAAATGAACATGACAACAATCATTAACATCCAATAGAAATTCATCTAAAACAAATACAAATTTTAAATAGACAACATTATTTGATTATAGCAAATCTGTTTTTAAGCAGTTATAAAAAATAACATGAAATAATCATATTATTAATTTATAGCACAAGAAAAAATTAATTAAACTTACCTTTGAAAAATTATAGAATTGTATTTCCTGAACAGATGTTGATATTTGTGAATTTCGTGTTTATATATATGAATTTTCTTATCATTATTTCATACATATTTTCATTTTAATGGCCATTAATAATATAATAATTTAAGGTAGGTTTTTTTAAATACTTTTTTTTTATTAATATGACGATAACTATTATTTTTTAGTATACCCCAGTTATTTATCATTATTCACTAAAATGTTCAGGATGTTGAAAAGTAACGTTAAAATATTTAATGGCCAGTTGCACCAACGTAACAAAATTATAATATATTGCCGACAAAATTTAGAATCGCTTTCTTTTGTTTAAACCTAGCTTAAAATGCCAATTGTCAAGGTAGCCTGAATATTGAAGTAAAGCATTTATTGGTTTTTATCACTTCAACAAAATTCAAGAAGAGTGAATAACTCCTTTGCTTTGGACTTTTGTATTTGGTGTTACTTAAAAAGTTTAGTGATGTGAGATGATGTGATGCTGTATTGATATCTTACAAGTATACAGGATGTTCTGCGACTCGACCGACAAACTTATACCATATATTCCGGGGGTCATTACGACCAAGAAATGTTATACGACCTATAGGTGAATTCCTCTTTGTTTCGGAGACATCGAAGGAATTTAAAAAAAAATGATAATTGAGTTAGCCTGGACGAATGAACGTATGTTTGACAAATGAATTATTTTTGTGCTGTTTTATAAATTTACGCCATTATGCCGCATTTTAATAATGTAGAATATGTCGATATGATTTTCGTGTATGATTTTTGCAATGGAAGTGGACGTGCTGCAGCTACGGAGTACCTCAGGCGATACCCAGATCGCATTGTTCCTCACCACACAACATTTTTAAACGTTGCCGAATTACATGGAAGATATTTCTCTGGAAGTTTGTCGTGGCATGTGGTTCCAGCAAGATGGGGTACCACCACATTTTGGGAGACAAGTGAGGGTGTTTCTTAATGAAAATTTTCAGGCAAGGTAGATAGGCGAGGTGGTCCCGTACATTGGCCAGCTCGGTCACCTGACTTGTCGCCTTTAGATTTTTTCTGCGGGGTTGCCTCAAATCTCGTTTGTATAGTAATGGTAAACCAGATACACACGAAGAGTTGACTGACCGTATAGTTGAAGCTAATAATTCTCTAAAGAATGAATTGGCAGTAATTAACTGGCAACATTCTATGACTCGAAGGATAGCTGTATGTTGAGAAAATGGCGGTTCTCATTTTGAACAGTTGCTGTAATTTTGTGTTAATTAGCTATCCATTGATGAATAATTTTTATATCAGGTTTTTTTAATTCCTTCGATATCTCCGAAACAAAGAGGAATTCACCTATAGGTCATAAACATTTTTTGATCGTAATAACCCCCGGAATATATGGTATAAATTTCTCGGTCGATTCGCGGAACATTCTGTATATGATGCCTATGGCTAGGAGGATATTTCCAACATGCAAGGTGTGCCAAATTAAGTGGGTTATCAATGAGATCTTGGACACTATAAGAGCTACGATGTCGGTTAAGTAGGCAATGTTGTGCAGTTTGAGTGCTCATTCAGATTCCGTTAAGAAAACTTTAAAATTCCGCATACTTTGTAAGTTATTTAAAAAAAAACTGTTTTATAAAATGTTAAATAACTACGTTATTAATAACATAAAAAAAATGTATCATAAATGTTACATGACTTGATGATCCAAGATGGCGGTTTCCAAGATGTAAATAGCAAATTTCTTATTTTAAATACGTGTCATATAGGATTTTTACTTTAAAAAATAATTGTATTGTCTCTTTCCAATAGTATAAGAGTTATTGTGTTTTAATTTTTTTATCTCTAAAATCTTAGATATTTCGTTATTTTTCATGAAGCTATAAACAAACCATATTGACAGAGTTGTGCGTAAATTATAATATAATATATATAGGTACCGGGTGGCGTTCGGAATCCGTTACATAGGCATTTAACATGGGAAAACGTTTTACCTAGCGCATTGCTCCCCAAATTGTTTTAGAAAAAAAATCTTCAAATAAAAGTTGTAGAACATAAAATTTTGCATCTGAACCAATAGGAAAAATTAATTTTGCATGCTTTGTAACAGCAGAAATTAGGTATGAAAATGTCGAAAATCTACTCAAAAGTAGTGAGAGCCATGGAATTAACAAAAAGCTTAACAAACAAACGTGTGTTTATCTGTCATATAATTTAATTTACTTTTTATTATTTAATAAAATTATCACAACGTAAAATTCATAAGCAGAATAATAATTTAATTCTTCTATAATGTTCAAATACACATTTTTCTTGACAAAAAATAACAATATTTGACATTTAAATCATCACATTCGTTTGTCTTTTTTGTTTTAATTCCATGGCTAGCACTATGAAACTGAAATTTTCAAATTTTTCGTATTCAATTTCTGGAGTTACTAAACATACGAAATGAATTTTGTTTACTGATTTACATGCAGAATTTTATATTCTACAAGTTTTATTTGAACATTTTTTTTCTAAAATAATTTGGGGAGCAATGCGCTAGGTAAAACGGTTTTCCCATGTTAAATGCCTATATAACGGATTTCGAGCGCCACCCGGTATATATATATATATATATATATATATATATATATATATATATATATATATATATACCGTGTGGCTATCTTAAAGGTGTACATAGGAGATTAACATGGGAAATCAGTTTTTTGCAATTTCCTGCTCGCCTAATTATTTTAAGCAAAAACGCGTCAAATAAAAGTAAAATTAAATTAAAAATAAATAAATGCTTGACGTTTTATGTATCACAACCTAAGTTAATTTATTTGACGTTTCTGACAATTTGATAAAACGTCAAGCATTTATTTATTTTTTGTTCAATTCCATGGCTGTCGATATTTTCAACATAATTTTCGACATTTTCATAATTAATTTCTGTCGTTACAAAGCAAGTAAAGGTATTTCTGTTTATTGATTTTGATGCAGAATTTTATGCCCAAAAACTTTTATTTGACGCGTTTTTGCTTAAAATAATTAGGCGAGCAGGAAATTGCAAAAAACTGATTTCCCATGTTAATCTCCTATGTACACCTTTAAGACAGACACACGGTATATATATATATATATATATATATATATATATATATATATATATATATATATATATATATGTCTATATATGAATACCAAGTTAGAAGTTTGTATTTAAAGTTAACATTTTTGAAATGGATAAAAGAAAATTGTATCAAAAATTAGAAATGTTATTGAAGTATATATATATATATATATATATATATATATATATATATATATATATATATATATATATATATATAATATACAGGGTGTTAATTAAAAAGCGAGCCATAGGCGTTTAACGTAAGAAATCAGTATTTCCTATTATTAAATAAAAGTGTTTCAAATAAAAGTTGTAGATGCAATTACTAAACAGATTTTATTTTGCATGTTTAGTAACCTGTAAAATCCAAATTGAAATTCTATAAATATTGCTCATTTGTAGTGATAGCCGTGGAATTTAAACAAAATTACAAAGAAATGCATATCGTTTGAACTAATGACTCATCCAATATATGGTTTAATTTTGGCACACCCGTTTGAATCATACTGTATATTTGTTGTAGTAATTTAAAATATCCAATATTAGTTAAAATGTAGATAAAATATTTAGTTTCTAATGAGTATACTCATTAATAATAAAATAAAAATTAATAGTAATATTTTGCCATTAACACATTTGTGGCCATGATAACAAGAAATGTATACGTATACTTGTAAAGAGTGTTGCAATAAGAGCGCAAGATTTTAAGGTTCAATAAAACATATTTTTTGTAGCAAAGTATTCAAATATTTATTGATTTATAATGTATACATGTAATTATGTATGAAACAAAATATCTCGTAAATGACCGCCACGGCTTTGCTGGCTTTCAATGCATCGGTGGTCGCGGGCTTGTTGGCATAAACCTGTGACCAGATAACCCCACAGCCAGAAGTCCAAAAGTGAGAAGTGGCGGCCAATTCTGGTCACCAAGCCGGGAAATGACACGACTAGGAGCAAACTCGGGCAAGACAGTCAATGCTTCACGGGCGGCATGACATCGGGCACCGTCCTACTGAAACCACATGTCGTCAAGAGCAATATCTTCCAATTGAGGCACAAAAAACTGCGTTATCATAGCACGATAACGTTCACAATTCGAAGTGTTTCGTAATATATCAAAATAAATGAATACCAAGTTAGAAGTTTGTATTTAAAGTTAACATTTTTGAAATGGATAAAAGAAAATTGTATCAAAAATTAGAAATGTTATTGAAGTAGGCTATGCAAGAAACAACTCCCAATACGACTGTTGCCTACCTTACGCTATAGCTTGTGCCTACGGTGTAGTATCTATAGGTGAGAGCACGAGATGCGTTGACATAGCTAAGTAACTGGGAAACAAAATGGTGCTAACGTGACCCGTTACCATTTGACAGAAAATATTTTGCTACAAGATGCACAACAGGGTATGGATCAAATAAGGAGAAATACAGTCTTTTTAAGAAGCCAAAATGTGCAATTTAGCGACAGCCAGCTACAGTATAATCACAGAAACAGGTACTAAGGTAAATTTCTGATTGAAAGGTGTCAACGTCAAGTGCATTTGACATATGTTGTTTTATAATTTTACTGGAAATATAGAAACGTTTCTGTATAGAATTTGTACAAAATACATACATAGAACTGACAAAAGATAAAAAGTAATGATTGAAAATATAGAATATTATGCGTTATATATGAATAATTTAATATTTTAAATATTTTGTGTAAAAACCGGGTCGCAACAAAACCTGAAATCTAGCGGCAAACTTTGTGAACTAGCCCAGTTAGTTAGCCATTCTTCGTATGCACTCACCTATAGATACTACACCGTGCTTGTGCCTTATATAAATGACTTGCGCGAAATAGTAATATACGTCATACGTCCGTTAAATGATTTTTACGGCATTCATTTCGAAATTCCTATTCGGCTTCATCGTAGGTTATTTTTATTTGGCACGACCTATATGTAGTATGTTATTTTTTTTATATCTAAAATAGCAACTATCTGTCACATGTATTATTGTAGTTGTCTATTGCATTCGTTCTTGTCAAGATTTGATATATAAATATTGATTATGTAACCATAGAAGTAATGTAACTATAGAGAGAAAATATAGAGAAAAATAAGGTAGACAGAATGTCAGATTGTACAGTAATAAAAATACATTTACCTTGATATAAAACGTGTCTAATTTAAAGAGTTAATAAAATAATTAACCCATAAAAGTTCTTATAAAAATTTCGGGTTATTTTGTTTTCCTTTCCATTTCGTTTTTAGTACCTGGTTGTATTTTTATGGTGAGTAGTGTATATGAAAAAAACCAGCCAAAAGTTAAATTTAAAAAATTTAAGAATTACTGCGATGTACTACTAAAAATTGGGAACGAAATGATCAAAATGATAAAGTGAAATGGCAAAACATTAAAGCAATACGCGTGCAGCCTGAAAATCCTTATATTTTATTATTTAAATATGATTTAGAAGAAAATTTTATTAGTCTTGATACAACAGAAGAAATTAGACTTCAAAAAACAAATTTTAATGACTATTTTTAAAAACAGTTTAGGCTTCAAGAACTTCCTATTTCAGAGGCTAAATATAAAGATTTGTTATATTTATGCAATGAAAAAGTTATACCTGTGGAATACCAAGCTTTCTTTAAAAATCTAAAATTTACCAATCGGATTGGTCAGCCAGATAGCGACTGATTTAGCTTCGTTTCTTTTTATCCAATAATTTCAATTATAATTGTATAATCTTTAAAATTTGTTTTGTTTTTGTTAACAGTTCCTTACTTTATGTTATAGTAAATAGCTAAGAATACCATTTATGTTATAAACATTTAAATTAAATTGAAAAATAAAATTAAAATGACGTTTAATTTATATGCATGTTTATCCTATATCCATTATACATTCCAGTTGGGAACAATATTTTTACAAAATTCATCCTAAGTCCTAAAAGTGGAAATTAATAATAGATGGAGTCTAAGGTTAAATTTAACTAAAACTATTATAATTACCCCTTAACCTTAAAATTAATTTTAATAAAAACTAGATACGTATTTCGAGAACTATGTTCTCATCATCAGTAATACAACAAGTGAAAAGTTAAACAGAGTAGTCAAGATTACTCAACATGTCAACCATGCCAGAGGTCCTAACAACTCTGTTGAGAGTTGTTAGGACCTCTGGCATGGTTGACATGTTGAGTAATCTTGACTACTCTGTTTAACTTTTCACTTGTTGTATTACTGATGATGAGAACATAGTTCTCGAAATACGTATCTAGTTTTTATTAAAATTAATTTTAAGGTTAAGGGGTAATTATAATAGTTTTACCTAAAAGTGGACATAAACTAGTTATGCATAAAAGTAATTAAGTGCTTAAATAACCTAAGTCCAGTATTTTGTTTAATTTTTACGCTATCATAAATATGAAGTTAGCAGATCATAAGAAAATTCCTGTGTTTCATATGAAAATTTCATTACAGGCAATATTTAGTGAAACATGAACACACAAAGAAATTAAAAGTTTAAAATCTCATTATCTCTAATGTTTCGTAATTAGACTTAGGATAGTTCTGCATTAAACTGACGACTTTATAAACTCATTTTAATGCCATTAGAAAGAACATAAAAATGCCTTAAAAATGTGTAAATTAAAATCCAGTATTATTTCTCGTTAGGAAGATAAAAATAAAAAAAAACTTGGGGCAACTTTTGTCTAATTTAACCGACTTCATATCTCTTATAGTTCTCGAGATCTCCATGTTGGAAAAGTTTTCCTGGACACTCTGTTCCTTAATTACCCAATATTAATTTTCTATTGTGAATAAAATAGTAAACAAACCTAGGTGAAACGTTTCATTAGGTCTCTGGCAGTGAAATCTATAGTGCGTACCTGGAATGGGTACGGTCCTATCTTCCCTATACACCGATGTGAGTCAGGCGTAAAACACAGATTATTGTACTTCTATGCTATTTATGTTTCATATACAGGCTGTAAATGAAATAAGTACACTTAACTTTTTACGATATTTTATGCACCATTATCCAAAGATCATGAATACACTTTGTAAGACAAAAATCGGGGGCTTAATGCATTTAAGACACCCAAAAGTCAAAATGCTGTCCAAAACTACATGATGAGGTACATTAAAACTTTTTGTGTCAATCGACGCGGATATTTGCGTAGTTTGCTAAAATTCATTTTGACATAGAAGTCAGGGGCTTTTGACTTTTAAGATACGAACCCAGATTTGAAAAAGAGTCGAAAATTACGTGATAAGGTACATTCAGATTTTGTCTGTATTTTATGCACCATTATCCAAAGATCACGAACAAGGGGCGGACCATATAAGTTTTGCATTTTGATGGGGTCTCGTGGCCGTGTGCCTGAGTGTCAGGTCGCGAATCTGGGGAACCGGGTTCGATCCCGACCGACGCCAAATATTTCGAATTTTAAATGGCACAAAATTTACCCCTGTGGTGCACTCTCCACGCCAGCAGTGAGTGCCCGTGAGGTGACGCCTGGTAAGCGCCCGCACGGTGCAAATATTTCATCATTACCGCATCTGTGTACAAAGCAGATTGGCACACCCAGCAATGGGTAATAAGCCGTGATGATATATTTATTTATTTATTTATTTATTCATTTTGATTTTGCTATAAATAAAACACTAATAATTTTTTTTTTACATTCGGGTTTTTTTATTCGAGTACAATCCTTGCGGTTAATTGAACACTATTTCATTCAAATGACTTCCTCGGCTGGCCTTGCAATAGCCCATACGATCAACCCAATTTTTCAGTACATTTTCGACAGTATGGAGCTGTATTTTACCGATGCCTGCACTAATTTCTTTTTTCAGTGCCTCAATCGACGTTGGGTGATTAGCGTAACACTCATCCTTAACAGTTCCCCACAAATAATAGTTCAACGAGTTCAAATCGCAGCTGCGCGGTGGCCAATGCACATCGCCAAATCGGCTAATAACGCGATTTTCAAACTTGCCACGCAAAAGATCGATTGTTTCACGGCTTGTGTGGCACGGCGCGTCATCCTGTTGAAACCAAATGTTGTTCAGATCCATATCGTCGAAAATGGGCCACAAATAATCAGTTATCATTGCACGGTAGCGCTCACTATTCACTGTAACGCATTTGCCTTCCGCATCTTCGAAGAAAAATGGCCCAATGATACCGTCGGCCCAAAAACTACACTAAACAGTGCATCGTTCAGGGTGCATTGGCTTTTCAGCAGTCATGTGTGGATTTTCTGTGCCCCAGATGCGACAATTTTGCTTGTTGACGTAACCACCGAGATGAAAATGAGCTTCGTCAGAAAAAATGGGGCTGGAACTGGCCACCGAAAAAACGGAAGCAATAATGCTGACTGGAGAGAGGCGAGTCCCGAACATAAGCTTTGCACTGAATGATAAACGAGTAATCCCAAGCCGAAGAATAAAATACCTGGGGATAACCCTGACACCTGGTCCCAACCTGGGAGAACATATTGAGACGGTAACAGCACTGCCAAAATTAATGCCAAATAAGGGGGGTGCTGCAACTAACAAAAGGAAACTGCTAGCATACGTGGCACAGTCAATTATTTTATAAACAGCACCAATATGGGAATGCTATATGAAGAAGGAAACCCACAGAAACAAGTTGCTGAGGGTACGGCTAAGAGCGGCCATAAGAGTGTGCTCTGCATACAGAACGGTATCGACAGAAGCGGCACTAGTCATAGCAAGTCTCACTCCAATAGACATTCTAGCGACAAACAGAAGCAAGACAGGTACAAGAGCAGAAAAAGAAAATAAAGCCATAGAAGAATGGCAAAAAAGGTGGACGGAGGGAAGTAAAGGGAGATGGACTAAAAAACTGATTCCCAACCTGAAGACGTGGATTGATCGTAAACACGGGCAAGTCACCTTCTACCTCACTCAAATACTGAGCGGACACGGATGCTTCCAAAGCTACCTACAAAAAATAAGAAAGATAGAAAGCGACAAGTGCATTCACTGTAACGTCGAAACAGCCGATGACGCCGAGCATACAACATTCCACTGCTCCAAATGGAAAGAAGATAGGAAAGTAATGGAAGACATCACAGGGACATTAACACCAGAAACAATGATCAACAAAATGCTCGAAAACGAGAAGACATGGGAGGCTGTCACAAACTTCGTGACACTTCAAAGTAAGGAAAAAGCAGAAAGAGAGGCTGAAACGCAATAAAGCAAAAAAGAAAAGATAGGAAACTATCCTTAAATTTCCACACACCTTGAAGTAATGTCGAAGGTAGTCCCAAGATGTTGGAAATCGGTGAAGGCCGGGAGAGTTTAGTGGGTTAAAGTCCCACACTGCCTATACCTGTAAAGGGGTCTCCTCTGC